>VXBO01011815.1:518389-540315 GCA_013400135.1 Rhinoptilus africanus | reverse complement strand
AAGCCCAACTCTCTCAGCCTGTCTTCAGAGCAGAGGGGCTCCAGCCCTCGGATCACCTCTGTGGCCCTCCTCTGGACCCCTTCCAACAGGTCCATGTCTTTCCTATGGGCTCCAGAGCTGGAGGGTCCAGGTACTCCAGGGGGGGTCTCCCCAGAGTGGAGTGGAGAGGCAGAATCACCTCCCTTGACCTGCTGGCCACGCTGTTTCTGATGCAGCCCAGGATGCAGTTGGTTTTCTGGGATGCAAGCCAGCATTCCCGGCTCATGTTGAACTTCTCACTAAAAACACCCCCAAGCCCTTCCCCGCAGGGCTGCTCTCAAGCCCCTCTCCCCCCAGCCTGTACTTGTGCTTGAGACTGACACAACCCAGGCGCAGGACCTCGCGCTTGGCCTGCTTGGACTTCATGAGGCTCACACAGCCCCACCTTTCAGGCCTGTCCAGGTCCCTCTGCGTGGCATGCCTTCCCTCCGGCATGTTGACCGCACCACACAGCTTGGGGTCGTGGGCAAACTTGCTGAGGGTGCACTCAATCCCACTGTCCGTGTCTCCGACAAAGATGTTAAACAGTGCTGGTCCTAATGCTGCTCCCTGAGGAATGCCACTTGTCACTGGTTTCCACTTGGACATCGAGCCATTGACCACAACATTTTGAGTGTGGCCATCCAGCCAGTACCTTATAAAATGAGTGGTCCATCCATCAAGTCTGTGTCTCTCCTATTTACACACCAGGATATTGTGCAGGACAGTGTCAAACACAATTCCAGGGAGATGATGTGAATCGCTCTCCCCTGGTCACACCAACGCTGTGACTCTGTTATGGAAGGTCATCACATTTGTCAGGTATGAGTTGCCATTGGTGAAGCCCTGTTGGCTGTCACCGATCACCTGCTCACTTTCCACGTGCCTTTGCAGAGTTTCCAGGAGGATCTGCTTCATGATCTCATGATCTTGCTGGGCACAGAGGTGAGACTGACCAGCCTGTAGCTCCCCAGGTATTCCTTTTATCCCTTTTGGAAAATGGTGGTTACTTTTCCCCTTTTCCAGTCAGTGGGAACTTCACCAGACTGCCACATCTTTTGAAGTAAAATGGAAAGCACATGAGCAACTTCATGTGCTCATTCCCTCAGGACCCCTGAGTGGATTTCATCAGGTCTGATTTTCTTTAAATAGGGAATGCGGAGTCTATTAAAACCACAGTATTGCATTAAGTACAGCAGAATTGCTGTAATTATGCCTTAATTTTTTACTAGCCCTAGTTGGCTGATGGTCAAATGACAAGGTGTGCTTGATGACCAGTTGTTTTTATTACTTAGTGATAAGGCTTGAAGAACCATTGAACCTGAACAGAGCCTTAAAAATAAAGATCTTGCAAACCCTTTGGAACTGAGTTACAGCCCTGAAGTGACTGTATACTCTCACACCCGTAAAAGCTGTCTGTATATTGTGGTGGGAAGTGATTGGAGGAACATACTTGTCTTGCTGAAAGGCGGCAAAAATCTGTGCAGTAAAATCTGTTCTATAGTTGCTTGTATCTACAACTGCAGGGACAAATTCTCCTTTTAAGCCAGTTGCGTGACACAAACGTGTGCGGCGTGTATAGTGTTGGCATCAATACTCTTGAAATTTAAGCTCAAATTGTATTTCTGTAGAAACGAGAGATGGCAATGAGAATTAATCACTGCCCTCTTCTGTCCATCCAGGTGTTTGCTCAGCTCTTATGGGGTAACTTCTTTGCTTAAGGAGATGCTGTGAAAAAATGACCTGTGAAGTGGATGTGATGCATGTGCAGGTTTTGGGTTTTTTTTTTGCAGCAGCCCAGCATAGTGTTCATTCTGAGAAAACTATGTAAAAAACCCCCGAACCCCAACATAGCCCTGCTTTTCATCTGAATATAAGGCCGAGCAAGTAGATCTATACAAATGTGTCTATGAAAAACTTCTGACACCATCAGAAGACTTATCTAAGTCACAAACATCCCCTCTTCGGGTGTTTGCGGCTTGAATGCAGAGGGTTGCACTAAGATGCTGACTTCCTCTATTTAGTTTGCTGTGAGCGCATGTTATGGTTTGAGAAAACCCACAACAATTTATTGTTGTTTAGACAATTATTCTATCACCCGATGACCCCTCCCCGCCTGGAAAGGGGAATCAGGGAAGCAAGGAAACATGAGGGTTGAAATATACATAGATTTAATAGGATAAGACTAAATAATTAACAATAATACTAAAGAGTCAGTATTAATACTGATACTAATAAAGATATACAAGGATTATACCCAGCCCATTCTATCAGTGGGAAGCTGTGCATTCCCACCAGTGGACAGCAAATGTCGGACACAATGAGCGCAACGACTTCGGCAGGAAGGGAAGGGCTCGGGGGTCTGGCACCGGGAGAAGGAGTTTCTCTGGACTGCCGCCACCAAGGGAGAGAGAGACTACGCAGCAAACTTTCTAATTTATATTGAATGTGATGTTCATGGTATGAAATAAACCTGTTGGCCAGCCTGGTCAATGCCCAGGCCTCACTCCTCCTCATCCCCGCACCTGGCAATGCTTGAAAACACTGAGACCTTGAATCTCTCATAGCGTAGCTGCCTATAAAGTAAATATTTTTACAAATTCAGACACTAGAGTCTTCCAAAAGTGTAATTTTCCCCAGCATTAGAAGAGAAATTAGGCCTGTGTCGCTCAACCCAGGACAGCACAGAGGGCTATCTCTTACTGTACATGGGAAATCACATGGATCAGAGTCTGTTTGAATGTTGCTGGAAGTTGGTGGAAGATTAAGGTGAGCAACTGGAATTGCGTGCCATGCTTTGGGGCCTGGGGAAGGAGAAAATGGCTTTGCTATTTTTTCAGTACTTAAGATGTGTCTGTCAAGTGGGATGTTTTGTGATGGTATGTAAACGGCATTGGTAAGAGCTGTGGGCCATACTAAACAAAGCAGGTAAAATCTCTGTGTCTCATGACCCCTGTCCATTCTCGGATCGTGCCTAGTCTGTGATTTAATCTGCTTCAACTTTACCATCAAGGTAGTCACAAAATTACTGGGCTGCTTGCTGTCCTCTGTGAATCAAATAACGGACCCCACAATACCAGGATTTCATCTTCTTCCTGGTTCTACCTTTATTCCTGCAAGTAAAGGCACTTGAACAAGAAGCCCAATTGATGGCCCTGTGCAGGGTCTGGATGTCCTGCAGGTAGCTTTCACCTCTACTGGGGATTTCCCATTGCTTGGAAATGATGCATACAGGTGGGCAGACCTTTGTTCCTTGGAAAGTCCCCTCAAGTGTGTACTTCTAACTTCCTTCTATGAAAGAAAGAGGTGTGTTTTTCCTGGCACTCAGTGTTGGTGTCTTCTGCAGCCTGTAAGCACTCCAGACGGGTGAAACGGGTAATCTCTTTGCAGAATCATTTTAAAGACAGAATTTGGTTGCCGTGAAGCAGAGTGAGGGGAAAAGGCTCTTTACTGGTACCATAGACTCAGCATAGGCTGGGATATGATAACTTTGTGCTGCTGAAGTTCAGGTTTTGTATTAATCCTAGTTGATGTCCAGTGTCAGAAACTTTTTGAAATCAGGGAGAGTAGCTCTTCAAATGGTGCCGACCACGTGTCATTTCATCCGGGCACAATCACATGTCTTGTCACTGGGAAACCATAAGACTGACCTACTGACTTAGCTTTCACAGTCATTTCTACAGAGCTGACTTCATTTCTGGTTTAAAATAACTCATAAGTACATAACCCTGGGGCTTTGGTTTGGTGGCTTTTTATTTTTGTTTGCTTTGTTTTGTTACTGTACTGGTATTTCTGTTGCCTATAGCTTCTACTTCTTAAATTTGCTTATACAGGACCAGACAGTAGTGGCCTGCAAGCTGCAAAGGTTTGTTTCTTCATTGTTGGAATAGTACATAGCGCAAGATGTTACTCACCTTTAAAACTATAAAGAACATAGTCCTGTTCTCCCAGCACAGATTCTCCAAGCCAACAGCAGTACAGGTACGTGAAGAGAAAGTGCAGTCTGTGCAAATGGCGAGTGTAGGCTGGAATGGAAAGTAGCATCAAACACATCTTGGACAGCAGAGAGGAGACACTGAGGAGATTGTCGATGTGGTGCAAGAGGTGGATTGGGGTGGGCTGTTCTTTACACGGCCAAATTCCAAATGCTCTTTCATTACATCCAAAGCTTAATAGAGAGAGAGGTGCAGATGAGGGCTGCCCGGGACGGTGCATTGCCACTGATCCTCTTTGATGGCAGGTCTGTGAAACGGCAGCAGTTCAAAGGGACTTTATGAAGTACGTTGCAGGATGAGTGCTGCATCCCTGTCTCAGAAGTGCCACTAGATTTTGGGGCAGCCATTAGCGCTGCCAAGGAAAGAAAACAGACTGGTTTGCCTGAGTGAACTTTAGTGTCAGCTTGCTGACAATTCGTGTTGATTTTCCTTCCCTTCTGCACAACTCAGGCATTCTGTGGAAAAAAACCCCACGTTCTTTGCTTTGAAGTCAAACGCCAGCAAACCCGGACATGGATTCCAGTGAATGATTTCCACACAACATTAATGTCTTTAGTTTCACACCAGGAGCTTTCCTAAGGTTATAAATTAAGTCTCCACGTCTTTGTACTCAGTGTATTTCCTAGGAGTCGGAACCAAGTGTTCTCCAGAAGGGTAGTGCTGTCCCGTTGATCTTAACAGCATCCTATTGCAAGGGAGTTAGTGAGATCTGCACCTTGGTGAACGGAGAAGTTTATAAAACGTCCTGGCTTAGCAGCGGTGCTGCATGGCTGTTGGAGGCATTCTGTGGTTTCTGGCCTCAGTAAAGGTGATCTGGCTCTTCCAGTTTTTTATCTCCTCTGCCCTTCTCTGTGAATAAGGTGTGTGGTAGCAACAGGGTGGAAGATGATCAGCATTTGAATGAACCAGCTGAGTCTTGTGCATAAGAAGGAGGTTGAGCTCATCAGCTTGAATTGTCATTAACTCCATGAACCGGGCTCTGAGGAGCTCCTCATCTGGAGTGGTGTGTTTGGAGTAAATGGCAGTCTTCCAGCTTTAACATGGCCCATACCCTTTATTCCAAAAAGCTGTGAACTTTTTTCCCATTCTTCAGAAAGATGTTGTCTTAGGACAACTCTTTTTCCTCAAATGCCTTTCATCTGCTCCTGTAACACTGCTGTTCAAGTTTGGGAAATTCTGCAACATCCTTATCAGTGGCACGCCCTTATCTTGATGTGTATGTGTACTGTTGAGTTTAGGGCCCTAACAGTCACGGTTTCTCAATCTCAGGTCCTTTGTATCAAGATCAGGCCTAGAAGTTAGATATGAAGAGCTTGTTTACCAGCTGCTGCATCCCTTGTCATGTGTGGAGGGTCAGTAGGCTGGTTAGGCTGCTGATAAGCCTGAGTTACACAGTCACCATTGCTGTGGCCATGAACAGGCTTGTTTGTAGTCATTTCCTGTGCTGATTCCAGCAGAAATGCCTGTTGCCTCTGTGCAGTTCATATTTGTGTTTCACCCCCTCCCATGTTCCCAGCCCTAGGGACTAAAAATTGTCTGGTCTGCTGCTGTTTCTCTGTCCTAGCTCTGGGGCAACATTCCTCCCTTTTGCTGGAGAGGGAGATGGCAGGAATACCAAGGCAAGAATTTTTTCTGTGGTCTTGAAGTGTTATCTCATGCTTACCAGGTAGGCTGCTGACACTTGGTAGCCTTTCTTCAGTGTGTTGCATGTGTTCTGAGCTTTACACATTCACACCTGGTCATGAATATGACTATGTCATGTGTCTGTGACTGTAACTGCAGAGTGAGTACTTCTGACTGTGTTTTCTGCACGTTATCTATTTCAGCAGTGTGTGAAATATAAGAAAGCTTGAAATTAGAGCAGCTCTTGTGCGCACACAAGTACTGTAGTGAGAGGGATTGTACCTTGTCTTCCAGGAAAGTGGCCCTAGGGTTGCAATGCAAATGTAAATGCTACTGCATATTCATTTGTCACTGTAATTGCCTGGGTGCAGCTCTAGGATTGCTCGGAAAGAAGCAGAAATCTCTTATGTGCAGTATTTACCTGAACCTAGGACTTAAGTTTTTTCCCCTTCTGGGGCTGGTGTTTCCCTTGGCACCTTCCTGGTCAGGCAGAGGGAAGGAAAGTCACTGAAGGTAAAGTGCAAGCTGCTTCTGTTTCCCACTTGGAAGCATATTGAGACAACACAATTCCCCGCTGAACACAACCCGCAGCAAGGAAATTACTGCCTGCTTTTTTCTGATCTTGAATGGTGTTGGGAAATCCTGGGTGTGACTTTGATGCCTTTCCTCAGTGCACAGAGTAGTCACCTGCGCAGGGGTGCAGAGGCAAGAGGTTCTAGTTTGGGTGCAAACCAGCTGTGTTCAGCTGTGGGTGGCTGGAGGCTGCTGTTTGCTTTTCTTGTGGACGTGGAGACTATAAGCACTTAAGATGTTAAACTGCTTTTTACAGTTAGTAGTAGTATTATCGGTGCTTTACATTGATTCCCCCCCCCTGTTTTCCCCATTTCTCTCCTCCTCCAGGTCAGCAATGGTCGGCTTCATATAGAATAGAATCATGGAATCATCTAGGTTGGGAGGGACCTTTCAGATCATCGGGTCTAACCATTAACCTAGCTGCCAAAACTACCACTAAACCATGTCCCTGAGCCCCACGTCCACCCATCTTTTAGGTATCTCCAGGGATGATGATTCAACCACTTCCCCTGTGTTACAAGTCACATGATGCCGCGACATGTGTATAAATACGAGGTGCCTGGTGACTCTGCTCAGAGCGCGCTGATCTTCCCTCTTTGGAAGCAGCCAGCATCTCAGAGAAGTTTCCTGCCACTACGATGGAAACCGGGGGCTTATCTGAGCCTGAGCCTGCTACTCCCGAAGTCCAGCGTATTGCTAACGAGGTGAGTTGCGACCTCTGAAAAGATGAAATCTCTGTGTGCAAAGGGCTGAGTCCTGAAGCTTGTGTAAAGGCTGGGAGAGCAGGTGGTGACAGGGAGCCAGTGTTTAGGCTGAAGAAGCCGGTGGTGAACACGGGAGTCCCTTGGTTGCCAGTAAGTATTCCCTCAGCGTTCTGGGTAGGCAGCGTACTGGTGAGCCAAGACAGACCACTCTCTGTCTCATGCAATTCTCACTGTTTCAGCACTGGGCTTTCTCGTTTGAAGTGAAAGGTGGTGTATTGGAAGGGAGAAGATTGTGCCTGGTAGAATTAATTCCTCTGTGAAGCACATGGATAGGAGAAACCCTGTGGTCATATGCGCTAAAAAAAGATACATAGAGCACAAGGCATTGGACAAACGGCATGTTCTGTGTTGGCATCTAGTGTTTTCTAGAGTCATAGCTTGATGCAGGGGCTGGTGTGGAGCCAGTGGTACAGGGAGAGCCCAGTTTCCCTGGTGAGTGGTTCCAGGCAGCGGTCCTCTCCTAGAAGCAGCTATGTGAGCGACAGGTCTGCGAGTGCTCTAACGCCCTGCAGTGCACCAGCTCTTAAAATAGCAGGAAGTGCATCCTGAGGAGGAGGAAGGGAAAAACATGGCACAGAAAAGGTCCTTTTTTTGTCTCCCATCTTGTATTCCTACCCCTCCACCCAATCCCCTTCACCCTCCCAGCTCTGAAAGATGAGCTTTTCCCCCTTTGGCAACCACAAAAAAGCATAACTTATGCCTTCCAGAAATTAGGCCTAGTAGGAAGTAGTGGGGCTGGACATGTTGGCCAGTATTCTGCACGCTCCTGTGTGTGCAGGGCTCCCAGCTCCATCCTTTGCTTTGCCACAGAGGACAGAGTTTGCCCCGGCACCATTCCACATGTCCTGCAAGCTTGTAGGCTAAGACCAGGCAATGATGAAAGCAGACAAAAGTGAGCTGGGCTGTGTGTGCGGAGGGGCAGAGCTACCAGGAGAGATCTGTAAATAGTCTGTGTGGGCTGGTGACAGAGTCCGGTCCATGGAAGGTATAATGCTTGAGCGTGTATTTACTTCTTTGAAGATACTTGATGTTACATGAGTTTTCTGATTTAGCAGGGTGATACAGATGTATTGGTAACACAATATAGATGTAAGTTACTCGTAGCAAAGCAAAGCAATTGCAGTACACAGTTAAATCACAATATCACTGTGATCTCCATTACTGGTCTCTATAATGTGCTCACCGTCATGATGGTGGGCATCGTCAGTCGCCAAGAAGGACTATGTGGCTTGGAGCCAGCTCAAGCCTGCTGCTTTCTTTGAAATTCTTTTGTTATTTAATTTTTGAAGTGCGTGCTGGGCAGAGCCACGTATTCACTCCCCCCCCCCCCCGCCCCGTCTGTGTTTGNCTGTGCTGGTTTGGCTCACTCAGGGAGGCGTTCACATTCTTTTGCTCAGGGAGTTACGCCACCAGTGGATCCACCCAGCTGACATGGTTTATCTAATACAAACACCTTCTGGTCCCCTTTGTGTTGAGATAAAGTCAGCTTCTTTTCATAAGTTGTGGTCAGTCACACCCTGCGTTATTTTTTGCTCATCACCCTTGCCCAGCTCCTCTGGGCCTTCTCCCATCGTAGGGCTTTACTGGTCAGTCACTGCAGGGGTTCCCGGTGTTTGGCCCGTGTACCTGGGGGAGGGCTGGAGTATGTGATAACNCGATTCTATGATTCTTCATGCGTAAGAGAGGGAAGGCGATGATTCCTGCCAGCTGGGGCTGTGAAATTTGCCTAATGACTCTGTGAATCATAGTAGAATCATTTAGGTTGGGAAAGACCTTTAAGATCATCGAGCCCAACTGAACTGATGCACCCCACGGTGCCTGCTGTGACACAGTGCTCCCTGAAGGGCCTCCTTTGAACGCTGCTGGCACAGCATAGCACACCAGATATCAGGCTGTGTTTTTAATGCTAGGCTGTGTTATGGACGATCGAAAGAACCTGCCCTATCGCACTGTGTGTCAGCGATGAAACCACAGTGCTGAGCTCACATTGAGCACACATGGGCTTAAAAATGTGAATGCTCGTTTCAGGCCGAACTAGCTCTCACCATGTGCAGGGCAAATACAGAATCTGAAATGTGAAACGCANAGAGGGATTACCAAAAATGAGTCGTGGGGACAGTGATTGACTTACTTGGGAGTGGTATCGCTGTCCCTCCAGTGCTGGCACAAGTGGCAGAAGCAGCAGCACTTGCAGAGCTCAGAACCTACGTAGGGGAGACCCTGGGCAAGGACGTGTGGCACTTTTGTGTATTTGCAGTNAGTAGAATCATTTAGGTTGGGAAAGACCTTTAAGATCATCGAGCCCAACTGAACTGATGCACCCCACGGTGCCTGCTGTGACACAGTGCTCCCTGAAGGGCCTCCTTTGAACGCTGCTGGCACAGCATAGCACACCAGATATCAGGCTGTGTTTTTAATGCTAGGCTGTGTTATGGACGATCGAAAGAACCTGCCCTATCGCACTGTGTGTCAGCGATGAAACCACAGTGCTGAGCTCACATTGAGCACACATGGGCTTAAAAATGTGAATGCTCGTTTCAGGCCGAACTAGCTCTCACCATGTGCAGGGCAAATACAGAATCTGAAATGTGAAACGCATGTGAATATGAATCTGAAATGTACAGATGTTCTGTTTGATTCGTGAAGAGGACTGATCTTAATTTTGGTGTTCTTCCATTCTCAGTACCTTCAGGGAAATGAAAATACATTATTCTTTGCTCTCTATTTGCTGCACGGTGAAATTTTTACCTTGTGCCGGGTGCTGGAGAGAGAACTCTCCCCTGGTCCTTTTCCTCTGAAAAAGCTCACACTCTGCTGCAGAGGCTTTGCTGTAGTTGGTTCTCTATGGAAAATATTCTTGTGGAGACACACCTTACATCGAGGCAATGTGGCTCTGCTCCCAGTCAGAAAGCGGTGTCACCCTTTGATGATGCAATTCTGTGGGATTTTATGCTTTGCTAAGCAGAGAAGCAATTCGTATGACTGGAATGAAGTTGTGAAGAGCATCTGCAGCCCTTGGGATGGCCAAGGTCTGTCAGCTCTTGGGATAATAGAATTATTTACTTACACCTGTACCTTGTCTGTAATCAGCCTTAGTGAGCTGGGGAATGTTATTTATTCAGTTTCCTTGTTTTACAGCTGTTGCCTAAAACTGCAGAATGTTTTATGTTTAAGGAGCTGTTAGAGAAAAGCTCAAGGATGTTATGTTTTTCCCTCAGGATGAAGGAGCTGTAAGCCGGCCTGATTTTACTGAAGCCTCTGTCCTTAAATAACAAGTCAGGGCCATAGTGGTCAGAGGTTGGGAGAGACTGCAAAACCAGAGAGAAGTGGCTTTGTTTTGTTTTGTTCTGAGAGAGGAGTAATGCAATAATGTGTATCCATAGTTGCCCCTTGTGAGCATCCTAAGAGCCCCCAGACCCATTGAGCTGGAAGAGGGTTGGAAATGGACGTTTCCCTGGTATGCTGAAGGTAGCACCCAAGCTGAAAGTATAGGTGTCAGCTCCCAGGAACAGAAATCATGTGGAAGCTGCTTGGAAGAAGGGCAGAGTAAGAGATTATGAGGAGCCTGACTATGATGAAAATTTCCGATGGTCTGGAAGTAGTTGATCTGGATGTTCCTCAGGTAGTTTCCCGGACCTGCCTGTGCTAGGAAGGTGTGGCATGGGAGTGGCAGCCGCCTCTAGGTGGATGTGCTGAGAAAGGCAATTAATTCTGTGCATTCCTGCGAAACAGGTGGGTGATGAGAAGCATTCGTGTGGCAGAACAGGCCGCCGAGTGATGCTGTGCTCCTCTGCCCGACTTCTGGAATTTCCCTGCCCTGCATTGGGCCATTGCTTCAGGCTGTACGTGCAGAGGAGAGGCTGCAAAACATCGTTTATGCTTTCTAGATGTCCAAAATAAGTTTTCAGATTACATTGCCTTTCTGTAGGGAATTCATGTCATCAGATGCAAACAACTGTAGTAAAACACAATTACACTGGTACATAAATCATGATGCCTCAGACACCTGGCCAGACTTCCACTGCTGCTCACTGCTGTCTCCTTCGCTACCCCCTGCCCTTTCAGCCTAGTAATTATAGGAATATTTCACCTCTGAGAGGACAGTAGCACTGTAATTGCTACTGAACATAAAACTAGCCCTACAGTTTCTGTGTTTTTCAGGAAAACCTGTTACACTTTTTTTTAAATTTTATTTTGTTAAAATATGTATATGGAAAGTCTGCAGATGTCTGAACTGTGCATATTTTAAGATCCACGGGGCTTAACCTGAGTACTGTGCCTAAAACATCTACCTGAGCTGTGACTGTGAATGCTGTCATCACGGAGCATCGTTTCTTCTGGAACTGCACTCCTGCATCTGCTACATAGCAGAGGACTGATGATGTTCTGCAGCTCTGGACTTGATTCTGGCTCACAATCTAAAGGTCGTACTTCCATTTTCGGGGATGGAAGTATGTCATTTAGTCCTGTACCTTTGTAACTATTAGAGTTGTTTGTACGTTACACGGTTCTAGATGTTTAAGGAAGTATTTAGTTTGAATTACAACTTTAGCGGCGGGGCTTCCACCTGCACTAGAATAACTTTCAGGACCTACTTGATCAGGTGGTTGTCTCAGTACTCTCAAATAACTGTGTTATAACTCTCAGCTAACACCCGCTGAGCAGCATGGTGCGGGTGTTCCAGGCGAGGGGGGCTGTCTTGCACTGCGGTGTAACAGTGTGGTTGACACGGGGTGTACCCTGCTAGGGAGCGGGGCTTCGTACCTGTCTCCTTTGACAAAGAATTAAAAGGGCAGCAGGGAGCCTTTCCCTGTACCAAGCGGGACACAGTTCAGCTGGACAGCTTGCGGGGCAGGGGGACATCAACTAGGACGTCTAATTCTAACAGGATTTGAAAGAATGCTGGAGGCAATGCTGGGAAAGAGGGCTGGAGGTCTTGGTGTAAATTGAATCATTTGGGGAGTCCTGGGTTTCTTTCATCAAAGGTGTGTATCTGAAGAGATACAAATTGGAGTGGCCGATGTGAAAGAGAAGCTTAAATATGAACCTGCCAACCGTTTTTCCCTTTCTCTTTACAGGTGAAGCCCCAATTTGAAAGCAAGGAAAACAGAAAATATGGCATCTTTAATGCTATAATCTATAGGACTCAGTTGGTTGCTGGGATAAACTACTTCATAAAGGTTTGTATATATTATAGGAGGGAGTGCTTTGTAGTTAAACAATCTAGATGACTTTTCTAGCAAGAAAGAGAAGCAAATGTAGAAGAAAACCATCTGATGTGACTAGCAGAGTTAGGGACTCTCTCTAGATGCTTACAAAACTCCTGTTTGGCATTAGTGTAGAACAGAAATATAAAAAAAACTTCTAAAATGTGCACTGTGCGTCTTCAGATGTAAATAACTTAGACTCATAGAATCGTCTGGGTTGGAAGGAACCTTTAAGATCACCAAGTCCAACCATTAACCTAACATTGCTGAAACCACCACTAAACCATGTCCCTACAAACCATGTCATCCCTCAGCAGCTTTGTTGCCCTTCTCTGGACATGCTCCAGAATCTCGAAGTCTTTCTTGTAGTGAGGGGCCCAAAACTGAATGCAGCACTCGAGGTGGGGCCTCACCAGTGCCGACTACAGGGGGATGATCCCTTCCCTAGTCCGGCTCACCACACTATTCCTGATACAGACCAGGATGCTGTTGGCCTTCTTGGCCACCTGGGCACACTGCTGGCTCATATTCAGACGGCTGTTGACAAACATCCCCAAGTCCTTTTCCACCAGGCAGTTCTCCAGCCACTCTTCCCCATGCCTGTTGGGCTGCAAGGTGTTTTTTGACCCAAGTGCAGGACCTGGCACTTGGCCTTCCTAATACCACTGGCCTCAGCCCATCAATCCAGCCTCTCCTGATCCCTCTGTAGAGCCATCCTACCCTCAAGCAGATCAACACTTCCACCCAGCTTGGTGTTGCCTGAAGACTTAGTGAGGATGCACTCAATCTCCTTGTCCAGGTCATTGATAAGGATATTAAACAGAACGACCCACAGTACTGAGCCCTGGGGAACACCATTTGTGACCAGCCACCAGCTGGATTTGACTCCATTCACCATAACTCTTTGGGCCCCGCCATCCAGGTTTTAACCCAGGGAAGAGTACGCCTGTCCAGGCCATGAGCAGCCAGTTTCTCCAGAAGAATGCTGTGGGAAATGGTGTCAAAGGCTTTACTAAAATCCAGGTAGACAACATCCACAGCCTTTCCCTCATCCGCTAAGCGGGTCACCTCATAATAGGAGGAGATCAGGTTTGTCAAGCAGGACCTGCCTTTCATGAACCCACGCTGACTGGTTGTCCTGTATGTGCCAGCACTCAGGATGATCTGTTCCATGACGTTTCCAGGCACCGAGGGCAGACTGACAGGCCTGCAGTTCCCCAGATCCTACTTCTGGCCCTTCCTATGGATGGGTATCACATTTGCTAACCTCCAGTCAGCTGGGACCTCCCCTGTTCGCCAGGACTGCTGATAAATGATGGAAAGTGGCTGGGTGAGCACTTCCGCCGGCTCCCTCCAGTACCCTTGTGTGGATCCCATGGACTTGTGTGTGTCTAAGTGCTGTGGCAGGTCACTCACCACTTCCCCTGGGATTACAGGGGCTTCATTTTTCTCCCCATCCCTGTGTTCTAGCTCAGGGGTCTGGGTACTGAGGGAGCAACTGGTCCTACTAATAAAGACTGAGGGAAAGGCAGCATTAAGTATCTCAGCCTTTTCCCAGTTTTGCATGCAACCACATCTGTTGATGTTTTGGTACAGGTAGAGCCTGCCTGCTAGTTCTTTCTGTATTTTCAAAACTCCCTTTCTGTTGCAGAGGAAAGATGGGTAATGCTTAATTTGGAGCCCTCTGATAGCACCATTCATCCTTGGCTAGAAAACCATACCGATGGATTTGAGCAGCTTTCTGTGAAGTAATGTATAAGAAATNGGAGTGAATAATGAAGAAGTTCATTAAATAAAGAAGCAGTTCTCAGGCAGGCTGCAGTCAGGCCACCGGTCCCACTCAGTTGCATTTCTTCCCCCAGGGCCAGCCGGGGGCTGAGCAAGGCACTGTCAAATACTTGCCTGCTGTCTCTGCTAAGCCTCATAACCCAACTACTGGGAAATGAAGATGACCATGTGCCGGTTTTGGATAGATCTTTCTGTACCTTCCAGGAGCTGACACTGTCTCTGCATCCCTGCCTCATCTCTGAGTCATAGAATCATAGGGTTGGAAGGGACCTCTGGAGATCATCTAGTCCAACCCCCTGCCAGAGCAGGGTCACCCAGAGCAGGTTGCACAGGAACGCGTCCAGGCGGGTTTTGAATGTCTCCAGAGACGGAGACTCCACCACCTCCCTGGGCAGCCTGTGCCAGGGCTCTGCCACCCTCAAGGTAAAGAAGTTCCTCCTCATGTTTAGGTGGAACTTCCTGTGCTCAAGTTTGTGCCCATTCCCTCTTGTCCTGTCACTGGGCACCACTGAAAAGAGTCATTAAGATTTACTCACTGTCTCTTGTCCCCTATCCCTGAATGTTCTGAGAAGCTGTAAGCTGATGTGCTGGGACCCTGATGACCCAAATAGGATGCCATCAAAGCCTTTCTCCTCTTGTCCCTTCTGATGCTTCCACACCCAAGAACTCCTTGTTTTCCAGTCAGTTCTCTTTCTGCCACCAGTTACTACCCAGACTTGGGTTAAGGGCTGCTGAAGTAAAAATGGAGACACATCTCAAATTAAGCTCCTGAGCAAAGACGTATGTAAAGAACATCCTTCTATTTCAACCTTCTTCACCCATGATCCTCACTTTCCCACCATTTTGGCTTCTAGGTTCAAGTTTCTGATTCCGAGTACGTCCACTTAAGGGTGTTTCAGAGCCTGCCTCATGAGAACCAAGGTCCCAGACTTGCTGCTTATCAGACTGGCAAAACCAGAGATGATCCTCTGATCTACTTCTGAGAGACAACGAGGAATGGCACCTCACTTCTGGAAGTTGCACGTGGATTCTGCCTGTTATCAGTAAATGCATGAAAATAAAATACACTTGGAAAGCTATCTGTTGATCTGCTGCCTGTCATGTGTAGGTGTGCTGCCTGGCTAAAGCTCGAGGAGGCTCTGAAATACTATGGGAGGCTGTTTCTGCCACCTGAGGTACTATAGGAGTAAGGCAGAGCACACCCCTTTCAGCTTCTCTTCCCAAAGGACCTCGAATTCCTGAAGGCAAGTCCTACCAGTAAAGGCCGAGACAAAGGCTGCACTGAGTGCTTCAGCTTTCTGTGTCCTGTCAGCAGGTGCCCTGCTCCACTGAGTACAGAGGGCCCACATTTTCCTTAGAATTTCTTTTACTGCTAATATACCTGCAGAATCCTTTCTTGTAGCCTTTCACATCCTTCAGCAGTTTAACGTATTTCTAATTAAAACACAGAATAAACATAAAGTTATCTGGCATATGAAAAACACTCATGGAATAAAAACCTCTGAGCAAGATAATAACCAACACTGAAAATGAGTGAAGAGAGTCTGCGAAACACCAGTCAAGTATGCCATCTCAATTCAAGAGAAATATTTATTGTTATTAATGCAGAAATGCTTGTCCAGCTTAAGTTCTTTTCCAGGATTTTTCCTTAGGACTGAGAAAATAATCAAGTGGGGTTTTTTTACTTAACTCATACACCCTCTACTGGACATTATACCCTACTGCTGCAAGAGGATAAACATGATTACCAAGGGAATGCTTCAAAAGACTATAATCCTCCTCTTTCTCTGGCTTTCAAAATTGCTTCAGCTCAAGTCTCTCTTCAGGTCTTTGCCAATAAAATACACAGTCCATATATATTCAGAGTTGCGAAAGAGCACAGAAAAGATTCTGCTTTTCCTCTTGGCCCTTGTGTGAATACACGAGTGCTAGCGTCACTCCCCTTTCAATTTCCAGACCAAGGAAATCCACAAACAGGACTCAGCCACAGTATTCCCATTAAGTTGCACTGAAGTCAGCGCAGCTACTTAGGTTTGCATTAGTGCAGGTGAAAAGAGAGCTGTGTGACTCTAAAATTTACATATTGCACAGGAAGGGGACGGCATAAAAGAAATTGGTGTTTTCTCCACCATTAAGTTTTAAAAAAGACACATTCTTTTCTCCTTTGTTGGCACAGCAATCAACATTTTGCAGCCTACAGAAAATGCATACAAGAAACCATTAGGAAAACAGGTAAGATAAGCTTGCTAGAAAAACGCCAGTTCATCATGCTTAGTCTTGCTGCTCTGGTAACTGTGGAGACTCGGCGGCTTCTTCTCGTGAGGGAGGCTTCTGAACACCCGCAGGTGCATGAACTCATCATTGCCAACATGGACCTGCAAAGCATGAAAACCAGTGAGTTCCACGGAGTAACAGCAGCCTTCAGCAGGAGGGATGGGGTAGATCGGTGTGTTCTGAGGATGAAGAGGAAGGGTGGTAAGAAAACCCATCACCTCAAAAGGTTTTAAACCACACTGGGGGTCATGACTTTGTGGAAATGCCGCCTAATCTTTCTATGCTTGTTAGTACTCCCTGTGCCTGAGATAGGGAACTTGCAGGTAGGGAATCGAAGTTGTGGAAAAGTGATTGAATATATTAAATACATGCAAAATGCTCTAATCTTATCTGGCACAAGCAGCACTTAAATGCTTTGATCACTGCTGCTTGCTTTTTGTGTCTGGCATCACTACAGGCAGAGTCAGAGCAGGTTTGATACTTTACTGTATCTTTACACATCTTGACTTCACATAATGTAATGTTTGCGCTCTATATCACAGATTTGTAATCATCCCCAAATCTAAGTTTCACAAAGTAACTGAACAGTGAAAGTCATGAAAATATCCATTATCTTCATTTATAATACAGGCAGGGAGATGGGCTGGGAGGGGGTGTGTGGATTTTTTTTTTTTTTTAATGTACAGATTTTTTTCTCATTAAGGCCAAATCATAAGCATCCCTCTGTAGGTAAGTAAAGAAAAAACGCCACTATTCCAAATATTATACATACAATTTTTTTTAAAAAATAAGTGTCCTCTACCTTGATGAAGTAGTTTGTTCCAGCAACCACCTGAGTTTTAAACTCCACTGCAGTGAACACATCAAATGTTTTCCCTTCTTTTTCTTCTATCTGAGGTTTCACCTTTAAGGAAACAATAGGTTATTCAAGACTGATGCAAGATTCAAGTATTTAGGACTTACGGCCCACACTATCAGGTCACTGCTGCCGAATTCCCAGAGACAGAGTTCCTGCTTTTTCCAAGTTACAAGAAGATCAAAATGAATAATGTTAAGTTTTGTGTTAAAGTAAGAACAGAATTCTAGACAGGCAGCAAAGCCAAGACAGCGGTATGATTCAGTCGCCGCAGACTGAAACCAAGTCTGGAGCCTCCAACAGAGAACTGTGTGGGTATTCTGAAAAATTTATTTTGACAAATTACTTCCTCTACTGATGTCTCAGCTTCCCTTTCTGTCCTGTATATTTAAAAATAAATGTGAAGGTATTCAGTATCTACACACACAAGACTATAGGTCTTTTTAAATAAAAGTTTTTAATATACATCATTCTTACGACACGAAAAAGGGATGTCTTCAGCATTACCTCCCTTCTCAAGTTCAAAACAAGTTATTACAGACTCAGCATCACAGAACAGACAAACATCCAAAAATCGAGCTTTGAATACAAACTACCCAAGTCTGAGGTTTTACAACACTTATTTGACAGTTCTTCCAGCATGTCTGCAGGAATCTGTGATGTTTTCAAACTGCAAATATTTTCCAAAAAATAACTGAACCATAAAGCCTTCTGAGTTACCACGACAATTTCCAGAGTCTAAAACCATGGCTCACAAAGGCAGAATAACTTGCCCAATACCCGAGAGGGAGGCATGAACTCATACGAGTTGCAGCTCTTATTTCCCACGGCTGGCTCTCTAGAACACCATGGCTTTACAGTAAAATTCCTGGCTAGGAAAGCAGGAGGTTTCAGGCTTTGTTTACAAGGGCAATACGAATTGGGAGTCCTTGCTGTAAGCTCCGGTCAACCCAGGCAGCCTTACCTCCCGCACTGCATCATTACGTAGCCCTCTCTCCACTCCCAGAGCAACACTACCAGCAAGGAGTGGACCTTCTCTTTCCAGCTATGTTGGTGTATTTTCCCTTCTTCCTAAATTCAAGGGGGAATTAACTCAAACCCCACCTGCTTCCTTGGGGGAAAACAAGTGCCAATTTGCCACTGCTCAGGTGCTCCAGGTGAAGTAGGAACAGGAACAATTCCTGCAACACACTATGTTCTCTCTCCAGCACCAAGATGATGCAGGACCAAACTCTGGTGCCTTTCCCAGACAGCTGATCACTGACTACCCTGTCCCTAGGGGCTGTCACCATATTGTACATCTTCTCTCATATTTCAGTTGGGAGGGACCTTCAACAATCATCTATTCCAGTGCTTTTGTACATATTTTTTTGCCATATGGAAATCAAAGTGCCCCGAACAACTTTGCTTTCTGAGATGCAAGGAACGGCACAGCCCCAGGAAGTACAGTGATTCAGTCCTCCCTCCTCTCCTTACCCTGAGTCAGAGGATGGAGCAAATGATTTAATTTTCCATTACTAGAGCTACTATAAGAAATTTTAAGAAGTGGGGGAGAGTGCAGACATAAGCATCCCACTGACCCTGTCCTGTCCCATGCTCCCTTAGCAATTCCCTAGGCATTGTGCAAGGTGGGTTTCATAGGCCTGAAAATCACCCTGGCTCAGCCCATTTTGTACTTCCACCTTCAGAAGGCTGAACACTGGGCTCCATGACTGTGGACAGCTCAGAGTCACACGCAGCTGCCAGCTTGTCAGGGTGTTATTGCAGCATTTGTCACAGCATGTGACAAATGGGCATCCTGATTCAGCATGGAGAGGGAGAACCCAGAGAGAGAGGGAGAGACTCTCTGAAAGACCTGGTATCAGCCCACCCTGCTAGTCCATGATCACCCTCATGATCATCTGGAATGCCATGCCTAGTTTTGGGCCCCCAATACAAAAAAGATGTCAATAAATTGTAGAGAGCTCAGTAGAGGACTACCATGAGGTCATATGGCTGGAGCACTCGTGCTGTGAGAAGAGGAAGAAAATGAGCTTGCTCAGCCTGGAGAAGAGAAGGCTTTGAGGAAAACTTTCCAGTACCTACAAGAAGCCAGGCTCTTTACATTGGGGCAGAAGAATGAGACCCAATGATCAGAAATGGAAATTGGAGGTTCAGACTGGATGCGAGGAAAATCTTTTTCTCTAAGGACATTCCTGCAGTACAAGAGGTTGCACAGAGAAACCGCGGTTTCCATCCTCGGAGTTTTTCAAGACTTAACTGGACTAAGATGGGAGCAGCCTGGGGTGGCTGACCCTGTGCTTGGCAGGAGGTGCAGTCTGTTCCCACCTAAACAATCTGAGATTCAATCACGGGGCTGAAAATTACCATGCCCTGAAAGCTCTTCGCTGTTCTGCATGGCCTGTTTGCTTACTTCCAGAGCACTGACTAACAAGCACATGGTTCAAAATCACCCTGACCAACCTCTGCCACAGCTGCCAGGGAGAAGCCAAGGGCTGAACAGACCGGGGTGGAAATCCTTGCCATGGAGAGGTAGTTCCTATGGGCCTCAGCCAGAAACACCATCGGAGGGAAGCTGTCCTGCTGTCTCACGCTGTACCTGCTCTGGGCAGTACTTGTGAATCTCAACAATGTTCGGCCACTGCCATGATTCTTACGAAACAATACGATGGAAGCAAGAACTGGAAAAGCAGGAACAGAAACTGTATTTATAGCAAGCAAACTGGCAGGCTCTGACAAATATCCACAAAGATGTGATTTTAAGCAAATGAAGTAATTTTATAAGTCTACCTTGAATTAAGAAAACTAATGTTTCCCTCACAGTCTATATCCAGATACACATATGACTGCATGGGCAAATTTCAGTTTCAGGTTTTCCCATGTATGTTACATAAAATAAAGTAATTTAAGATGGCACTCAAAACAAGATGGACAAACTTTGAAATATCTAGGTGATGTAAATGAAAATGCCAGATTTTAAGTTAATACCACTCATGTCTGAATCCAAATGGGTTTTGCTTTTACTCTTCATCTTATATTTGGGACCACCAAAACCCACTGCAGTCTGACACTGAATGGAAATTCAGGATTTTAAACAAATCTAGTTTTCAATCCATGTGCAACGTTAATTGCATACTCACATTATCTTTAACATAACATGTAGCCTTTTCAGGTCAAAACAGTAATTGTGAGTCTCAGCAATTCTCAGTAATGCAGTCATTACTGCCAACTTACGTTAGTGCTTAGGAGATCCACATATTTCTCTTTTTTTTTTTTTTTAAATGCAAAATCATCAGATTCTACAAGTCAGCCGTTAATTTCAATAACTGCTCTGCCTTTGGGTGTTTTGTACGTGTTTAGAAACTGCTGTGGCCTGGGGAACAAATCTGGACAATGACAAAAAGCCTAAGAAGCTGGAGCTTGTCCTTCATCTTTCTTCACTGGCTTGACACACACCCTAGCTGATAAAACCAAAATGCAGAAGGAACCTGAGTTCCTATGACACAAAGAAGATCTCGTGCTTTGAAACAAGAGCTTAGTGGTACATAGCCATTTTTCGAGCAAAATCATGCGCTCCATTAACATGGGCAGTAATTTAAGTTACTGTAAGTAGCATCAGGATTTGGAGATGGCAGTGAGCTGAATTCTGCTTTGAGGAACAGCAGAAGCAGCAGAGAAGTTTTCTTGCTTATTCCCCCTACCAAAAAAAAAAAAAAACAAAACAAAGCAACACAAAAAACCACCCACACACAAAAAACTGGCTACGAGGTTTAGTCTTTAGTGTAAGAATCACAGACTGGTTCGGGTTGGAAAGGACCTTAAAGATCATCTAGTTCCAACCCCGCTGCCCTGGGCAGGGACACCTCCCATAGACCAGGCTGCTCAGAGCCCCATCCAGCCTGGCCTTGAACACTTCCAGGGATGGGGCATCCACAGCTTCCCTGGGCAGCCTGTTGCAGTGCCCCACCTCCCTCACAGTGAAAAATTTCTTCCCAATATCTAATCTAAATCTAACCCCCCTCAGTTAAAAAGCCTTTTAAGAACCATTTGAGCTCCTTCCTCAGGCTCAAGAAGAAAACGGACCTTTCAGAGCCGGGCCGCAGACGGGTTCCCGCTGGCTCTGCGTCGCCGGACGCAGACGCAGGGACGCAGGGACGGAGCTGGACGCACCGTGGCTGCCCCTGAACTCTCTAAATCCCTCTAAAACATCCTTAATAGCCCAGACCTGCTCTGCCGGGAGTCAGTAACAACTACGCAGGGCCAAGCGGGCACAGGCAGGGCTCCAGAGGCACAGCGGCCGCTCACCGCGCTTCCACGGCCTGGCAGTTTTCCCCCTTTTCCAGCCGAGGGGGGGAGGAACGGCGTCTCCCCCCTCGGCTGTGTAGAGCAATGGCCGCACCCGGGCCCTCAGCCACCCCCTGCACCGGGAGGGGGTCCCGGCGCCGCGCCCAAACCTACGGCCTTGTCCCTGCGCCCCCCAGCCTCCCCGCCGGCGGCTGCCCGCCCCAGCCGGCAGGCTCCGACCGCCACCCGGCCCGCCGGGAGAAGCCCCGGTGGACCCTCCGCCCCGCCCGGCGCCCCGCCGCCAGGGCCTTGCGGGGTCCGGAGCTCCCTTCCCGGAGCTCCCTTCCCGGAGCTCCCTTGCCGGAGCTCCCTTGCCGGCGCGGCGCGGCGCGGNCGGCGGGGGCGGGAGGCCGGGATCGCCCCCGGGACGCGGCGGGGCCGGGAGGTTCAGTGTCCGGTACGACGGAGCGGGTGGGCCCGGCTCTGCGGGCTTGGCAGAGAGCCTGCCCGCCCCCGGTCTGCTAGAAGGGATGGAAGGGGGGGG
>VXBO01011815.1:437223-518368 GCA_013400135.1 Rhinoptilus africanus | reverse complement strand
GGGGGGGGAAATAATAAAAAAAGCTAAAAGCAAGTGTTGCGATAATGAGCTGCCTCCACTAAAAGCCTGCGCCTGTCCTAGGGGGGGTGGTACCTCCGTGAAACATCCAGCCTTTGAGAAACCCCCTGGTGAGACTTCAGATCTTTAGCTGAATTCCCCCCCAGTTTAAACATCCAGCTTCCTTGGAAAACCACCAACAGCTACTCCCCTTGCCATTGTCCCTTGGTACCTTTGGTAAATAAACCCCTATATTTAACAGCAGCCAGATACTGCATACTGAATGGTCCTCCTGCGCTGGAGGGCATGGTGAGAAGAATGAAACAGGACTGGGAAGAAGGATTTCTTTTCCCTTGGAATCATCTCCCTCCTCTATGGGGAGGAAATAAACGCTCCTCCGGTGGGGCCGTGTGCAGGCAGAGCTCTGCCGGGGGTGTGAGCGGAGCGGCGGTGGAGGGTCGGGCTCCTCACTGGGAGCGTTCCCTGCCCATCAGCCAACTTTGCCGATGGAAATCCCACCACAGAGCCAATACACTCTTTGCTTCTGTCCCCACCGCTGTTGCTTCTCTACCGGCTGGTTCATCAAGCACCACAGTGGCCTGTGCTTTCCAGGAGTTTTTTCAGCCACGGTGCGGGGTGGGATGGGGCAGCCATACACATGGGCAGCTTCTGGTGGGACATGCTGATGGAGGTTCTCAGGCTTGAGCTTCCAACAGATGGTGTTACCCAGCTTGTCTTCATCAGTATCGTCTTGCGTGACACGCAGACAGGCTTTCAGATGGGTGTCTGAGCAGACTTCCTCTTCTCCTGGACCTGGCAGGATGAGAGCATACACCCTCCTCCGTGCATGGGAAAAAAGGGCTTGGTTGCAAATCACCGTCAGGAGGGGAGTCCTTTTTTACTGAATCCCCCTTCCAGCTGCATCTGTGACAGCAGAATAGTCTGTGGCGTGTGGAGCTTCAGGCTTAGAGCTCGGGGTGGGGGTGCAGTGAGGGTGGGGAGGGAGATCCCCAGCAAATTGTTGCTATAAAATTATGGCAGCTGTTGGAGCCTCATTTGATGTACTTTAAAAAGGTAGAATGTATTTTAGAAGGTGGACTCTCTCATTAAGCAACAGCAAAGATCTGTCAAAAGGTTACAAGGCTTTGTGAAACCGGGCACTTCGTATAAATAGTGCATGCCTTGCTAATGAATTTATCCTTGAAGAAGAACAGAAGGCTGGTAACAAGGGAACATCCCTCTGCAGAAGGCTCCGAAACTGGCTGAAACCTGGACGGCTGCTGGATGAAGCATGAAGTCAACAAAGATCTGCAGTAACTGGGGAAAGGAAGAGGTGGCAGTGGGAGATTGCGACCACCCCGACTCAGAGAGTGAACAGAACTACACCACCGCCCCCCACATCAATTAAAGGACGTAAGCAAGAGGCTGTACTAACCAATAGAAATTGTTAAGATAAGGTACTAACCAATAATTATAATTAAGGGTGTGTATTTCTGTGTTTTGAACAGCATGAATATTCTGAGGAGCGTGTACTCCGGTGTGCTAGCTTTGTGGATTAGCACCTATCACCCATCTCTGCAGAAATGATTTGAATAAATACCTCTGCTCTGTGTGTATATTGGTGTCTTGCACACCGGGTAAACGACCCCACTTTGAAACAACATCGTCATGTGCCAGGGTACAAATTCCTTTTAGGTAGATGTAAAGAATGAAAACTACGTAAAGAACAAAAAACACCTAAAGAATGGAAACCACCCAAAGAATGAAAAACAGCCAAATGTCAACATTATCTGCTGTGTGCAGAGCCAGTGAGTATTGTTCTCCAAACAAGGCAGCCAGTGATGAATTTCTGCTTCTCACATTGTGTGTGTTCATGGACAGTCTTTGTTTTGTATCCTGTGTCATTTCCATTTCATTCATTAAGCACGTCTCTCTTTTCAGTGCTGTCAGCTTTGCTTCAGGGGCTGCTGTACTGTTCCTTTACCAAAAAGGAACGATTCACTAGCACTAAAACTACTTGGCTACTGAGATTTTTGAAAGTGTGGACAATAACTGAAGTACTTTTTTTATCCCTTTCTGCCATCTAGTGCCCATCTCCGTCCGTGCATTTACAGTCGGCAGACCGCGGGTCTCAATTCCATACCTTAAATTAAGCCTAGACGCCATGCTCAGCGGCCTGGGGAAGGGACCTCGTTTTTCAGAAGCAATGAGCAACTCCCACTGGGTCCAGGGGTACATTGTGGTTTCCAAAAGTGCGGCCACAAGAATTTGTGTTTTCAAACTCTGTTTTTTTTCCTTTTAACCTGCTATACCATAGCTTTAATGAAATATTCTAATTTGCAGGCCTTACATTTAAAGTTGGATTGGTTCTTCCATGGTGTAATTAAAATTTAAGCCCGCTTTGAGGTGAATGTAACAAACCAACAAAAGTGTTAAAATAGCTTGTCTTAATAGTGTCCTTCTTGGGTTTCTGGCTGTGCTCTACAAAGCCCAAACTCTTCTTCCTCGTCAGCAACAAGTGGAAGTGGCAAAACAAAGTTTTTAAGGCAGTAATGTCACCTGTAAGTTTTATTTGCCCGCCCTGACAAAAGAACAACCAAGCGAAAACAGCAACAAGAGAACTGTGGTATTTTCCCCAACGCATTCACGCAGTCTCGCTCAGTCTCGGCTCACACCAAGCCGCAGGGCTGTCTACCTTCCCACAGTGGTGTGGACTACCTTCATGTTTGATGAGGGAGGGCACTGACATCTTCACGTCAGACGCTTGTTCTTGCACACGGGATCTGGGAGGAGGGAAGTAAGTTCTGCAACGCAACCCCACCCCTCCCGCCAGGCTGTCGAGAGGTGCTTTTTCTCTCATTGGGCTGCAACAAACAGCTCTTCTCATGACTCTCTTACTTCAGCCTTTCCAGTGTGGATGGGGAGGAACCAGGTATGCCTCGCAAAACCAGGAGCACGTATGTCCGCGTTTGGGGGAGTGGGACAAATGCCAAGAGTAATGAAGTTCCGCTATGCTCTCTGCCGAAGTCCTTACTGTTTTTCTTTAGGTGCAGTCCACCCTTCTTGTGCTGGGTGCCCTCTCTTCAAGATGAGCCAGGAGGGAAATAACCTAGTAGGTGGCCTATAGGAGCCCAAACAGAGCCAATTTATCCATTTGTCTTTGCCCGTGTCTCAGAGCACAGGTCCGTATGTCTTCCTCATCCAGTCATCTACCAGCACACACACTTCAGATATTCACCCACTCCTGCAATCATATTGCCACCTCTGGGGGCTATTTCTCCATCCCTGGCTCCTCCATTTCACCTTGTTTCATTTGTTTCGTACCATCAGGCCCCCCCAGTGTCGTCACAACCAGCGCAGTGCTCCCGGTAGGTGTGAGGCAGATTAATATGGCAAAGCACAACACTGACTATGGTGTGAGAGGGTTAGCCATGTATGCCATGTGGGATATTACAGCAGCAGCACTTTGTTAAGCATACAACTACTAGCGACATAATCAATCATGGATACATCTCATTGTGCTCTCGCAACGTTCTCCGAGGCGGGGGGGAGGGGATTTACAAGCTGTTCTCCCCCTCCACCAAAGCAGGCAGGCTGGCGGTAAGGCTACCTCAGCTGGAGGAAACCAGTAGGAACCTAGTAGCTTGGTCTAGTGCAATGGAGTCTATGAAGAGTATTGTCCAGTATTTCCTGCTGGGCAGAAAGGAGAGGTTGGGACATTACTAAATATAAATAGCAGGGCGCTCTGTCACATTAAATACTTTACATGTTCACACCCTTGGCTGTACACAGCATGCAGGATGTTGGGGGCTTTTTTATTTTCCCCACGACCGTGCTTTCCCCAAGTGAAACCGTGTACCTTACTTTTGTAGAGCTGAGAGTCCTGATGCACATGGTTACAGGTCACATATACTGGATAAAGAGGGAATATTATACATAGTGGAAAGAGGAATATTATACACAAACGTAAAAGCAGAGTATAGTGGAATTGCCTAGTGCCTCCCACAGTCAGCTGAATTGCAGTCTGGCAGGAAAAGCTTATGGAGGCAAGGCAGCGTGCAGACTTCTGCTTAAGCCCCACCAGAGGCAATCTTCACTTGTCCTTCTGAGATGTCCTGGTTTTGATAAAGCGAATGCAAATTCAGTCCAAGGCTCCCCAGACACAGTCCTTCCTCTGGAGGCACGTGTGTTACCCTGCCGGCGCTAACAGTAAGGTGTGGTGGGGCTGTGTCACAGGAGTGTGTCTTTGTTGTCTTTCCCCTTCAGAAGCAAGAGGTGAGCAAGTTCCTCTTGGGGACTGGTGTGCTTTTCATGATCTTCTTTCGTTAGGAATGTACTGTGTTCTCTGTGACAGAGCCACCTCCAGTGCCTATAAAATTTCGTGAGTTAGCCGATGGCAGGGAAGGCTCTGCCTCAGGGTTTGGTACCTCTTCTTTGGTGTCTCCCACCACCGACTCCTGCGAGCTGGTCTCCGGGCTGGATGCTGCCTGGAAGCCGGGCTCGATGCTGAGGGGCTCGCTGTTTTGCAGGGGCAGCAGGGCCCGGTGCCGCATCAGGCTGTCATCGCTGTTCTGGGCCTCCAGGGAGTTCCTGCGCTTGGCATTCCTGTTGGCCATGGCGTTCTTCTGCGGCTCCTCAAAGCTCAGCGACAGGGTGACCGTGCCGCTCCCAAAGCTGACTTTTTGCTTGCACCCACGCTGCTGCTGGCGCTGCCGCTCAGCAGAGGCTGGCAGAGGAAAAGGATCTTCGTGGTTGCTCTTGCTGCTGATGGAGGATGAAGGAGTGGAGCCGGTGGAGCCCCCCAGGCTGTTGGAGCGCTTGCGGGACACGTTGCTCCGTCTCAGCGTGGCCCTGGCAGCCACCTTGAAAGCGTGGGCAGCTGTGCTGCAGCGCACCTCCTCGATTGTGTTGCGGGAGGGCTTGAAGAGGATGATGTAGACTTTGTTGAAGAAGATGCAGGCCAGGAGCCCAAAGCTGGCAGCCAGTATCGCAATCACCTCCACCGCAGAGACGAACTTACCGTATGTGCTAGCGTAAGCAGGGATGAAGGAGATCCAGACGATGAAAAAGATTAGCATGCTGAAGGTGATGAACTTGGCCTCATTAAAGTTCTCAGGCAGCTTTCGCGACTTGAAGGCAAAGAAGAAGCAGATGGCCGCCAGGAGGCAGGTGTAGCCAATGAGGAAGCCAAGGGCCATCAAGGAGCCTTCATGGCAGGTGATGAAGATAATCTCATCCTCCAGTTCATGGTTTCGGTAACTGGATGGTGGGGCTGTGTAAAGCCAAATCACACAGATGACAATCTGCACAAACGTACACAAGAAGACCAGGAGGAACTGGAGGTTGAGGCCCCACCACTTTCGGTGGAGGCTCGTGGGGATCTTTGCCTCAAAGACGAGCAAGACACGGTTGGTTTTCACCAGGATGCAGGAGATGCAGAGGACAAAGCTGATGCCGAAAGCTGGCTGCCGCAGACGGCAAGTCCAGTTCTGGGGCTCACCAATGAAGAACAACGAGCTGGAGAAGCAGCAGAGCAAGGAGAAGAGGAGGAGGTAGGACAGCTCCCGGTTGGTGGCCTTGACGATAGGCGTGTTGCGAAATTTGGTGAAGACGCCCAGGACAAAAGAAGTCAAGAAAATTCCCAACACAGCAAAGAGAGTCAGAGCAATCCCAAAGGGCTCAGTCCAGGACAGAAACTCTATCTGCTTGGGGATGCAGGACGTGTGGTTCTCATTGGACCAGTAATCCTCAGGGCACTTGTCACAGGCACTTGCATCTGAAAAAGAAGGGACAGGGAGAGGGTAGGTGTGTTGGAATGAGATGCTGAAATGTGGGATGACATATATGGCAGCTACGAACCAGCCTTCACCTTATATACATGGGGTGTTCCCTTCAGGCGTCTGCTAGTTCCCAGAATCATATGTTGGTGTCTCAGAGTGTTTTACACTGAAACAACCAGCATCCATATACAGAAAAACACAAAGCATGTTTAGTTCCAGCTTAAAAAAAGTCCTGCCCCTGCAGGGGGCATGGAATCCATTTCTTGGCAAAACTTTGCAAATTTTGATTGCTATCATCTCTGTCCCTCTCTCTTTCTTGTTCCTTCATTTTTATCATGACTTCTGTCTGTCTTCCTTCTCACACTTTTATCATCGTTTGAAACATCCTGCCTGCCTCTATTACAGAGAAAATTAAAAACGTGCTTGCCTCCTTAAGTGCTTTCAGAGCCTATTTCATATTCCACGGAGGTGAGTCTTACAAGTGCTTAAATTGCTCTTCCCTGAAGGCAGGCAATGCCCTTGACTCCCATCATACTCTCATTTCATGTTGGAACATCAGGGGAAAATGCATCTTAATGATACCACTTTCCCCACACCCAGCAAAGCATCCCACTGATACTTGCAAAGGAAAAATTGAAGCTTTCATCTCTTTCCTCTACATGAAACTAGTTGTGCCTGCTGGGGTGGCAATGTATGTCTTCAATGGCTGCCAGGATCAAAAGGCAAGGACCCGCTGCTTCTGCTCCTCTTCTTCAACCCAAATGGGTCTTGTGCGACACTGGGGAGGGTTATGACTCCCTCGATGTCAGCGGAAAGGGGTTGAAAGCAGCAAGTTGGAAGTCACAACCTACCTCAGCCTTTGGGATCCCAGCCGGGTAGCAATGGGCTGCAGTGAGTTCTGGGAACAAACATTCACAAACCTCCTTTAGCAGCAATCTCCCGCTGTGCTTTGCACCTCAGCATGGACAGAGACTCAGAGCACAGCTCCCAGATCCAGAGCTTGATGCCAATGAGAAAGCCAGGAATGCCCAGCTAAGGAGGGCAGAGGATTTCAAGTTCTCTCATTTTGGAGAGGTGGTTGGAGAGAGCATCCGTGACCTGATATGATACTGCTTTCCTAATGACTGGTTGCCTCACCTAAGCTGTTCATGTGAAAAACTTGCACTCAATGCAAAAGCTCGGTCAGAAGCTCCCATCACCACATGTCATTGCATTTACCTCCATTCAGCCAATCATTTTTGTTTTTCTTGTGCCTTTTACCCGGAGGCCTATTGCAAACTGCAGGCAAGGCAGAGATAACTTCACCTATGAGGTAACTCAACCACCTCTACCAGAGACAGGGGCATCCTAAAGATGCCCTTTCACTGCTGTCTGGAGCTGACTTAAGAGACCACGCTTCCACTGAAGGGAGCGAACCAGATCTCCCTCCTCTCCCAAGGCTGCTCATTCCTGCCCCCTCCTTTGTGTTAGCACTACAGGTCACGCAGCTTCTTGTTCTACCTGGAAATGCAATCTGCCAAGAGTTTGTCTCCAGGAAGACCAGAGGCCTGATCCAACTCGCTCTATGGTTGACCAACTACCAGCACTGCTCCCAGACAAAGGGTGGAAGCAAACAGCTGGGAGAGGACGTGACAGATTGCCTCATTCTGGAGCATCGCTGTCTCAGCTCCATGAGACTGGTTGTAAAACTGCTCTCTACGCCTACAAAACTGGCAAGCACAGGAAATAAAGAGCATTGCTTTCATCCAAAATAGTAGCAGGAAACTGAAGTCAGAAGGCAGTCGCCCCCTCAGCCCCACAAGTTTCACCAGCACACTAGTGCTAGCTCCCAAAATAATGTGAAAAACACCAGAAGACTCCTATTGCACATGACCAAAATTGCTTCTATTTAATTTGAAAATGCTACTCCCAAGCATCCTATAGTACTATATGTTCATGTTAAAGAACTATCATCCTATCTGATAGGAAACAAATTAGATTCTGCCAAAGGAGAACGTTTGTTCAGTTTTGCAAGAAGCTTACTGAAGTTTTCATCTCCACCAAGGTCTGCAGTGTGTGCTGGAACCAGCGCTGCTGGAGAGGGCGCGAGCAGATCCTGAGCACTCTGCAGCACGGAGGGGACTGCTGTTCTGAAAGGATTTACTTGCATTCATTACCCCGGGGATGCCCAACACTGAGGGACCGCTAATGGTGTTGGAAATTCAGAATTTTTCAACCAGTTCTAAAACTGAGGTTACCTTTCCCCTCTACTGCAGAACCTGAGTGGCTTGATCCATGCTCCCACTGAAACGAACAAAACAGATGTCCATGGGTGTTTGATAGAACCCAGAGATTCTGGTCTCTTGCAGTGCCAGTGCTCAACAAAAGCTGTGGCTGGTGACCCCATAAAGGGAAATATTCCTCTCTGCTTGTGAAGTCAGGGATGGAATGGACTTTATTTCTTTGTAAAGCATGAAATAAAATCCTCACAACGTGTGGAAAAGATGGAGGCAGACTGATAACTACAGAATTTAGGATTAGGGTTGGAAGTGCCTCTTTCCTCCAGGTTTTTGGAGGAACAAAAGCTACTGCTACAGTGCAATGGAGTTTGCCTATGGCTGCATGAGAGGCTTCCTATGTATAGCAAGTCCTTTCTCAAGTTCTCTGCCTTAATTTTCCTAACGCAGAGCAGAAGGGACAAGCAGGCTTAGCAGAAGACAGGACCTGAGGACCACAAGACTCAACTCCTGTAAGCTTTTCAGAAGCCCCTCCAGACTTTCTGTGAAGCCCCCCGCCAAGGCAGCCTCCAGCTCAGCACTGCAGGGAAGCGACTTCAGCACAACCGCAGGTGATGCCCAGAGGGTTCCTCTGCAAACCCCAAAGCAGCTCTGTGGGAATTACCTGTTTCATCACTGTACTCCCCGTCGGGGCAGTCCACGCACTCGAAGCAGCAGGTGGGCTCTCCCTCAATAATGCCTTTCCTGGTGCCCGGGAGGCAGTCCCTGCTGCAGTTAGAGAAAGGCACCTGCAAGAAAAGAACCCGAGGAGGGTTAATGGTGGCAGTGCCCCACATACAGCCTTCCTACAGCAGGACCTCGGGCATACCAGGGTGTTAGTGCTTGATTAGCACGCTGCATGGAGAGTCTCAGAAGCTCACCTCTTCCCTCCACAGAAGAGACACATGTTGTGTCTGAACAGACAACAACAGTTGTTCCCCAGCCCACAGCAGTGATATTTGTTTGAAAGAACACATCAAGGGATGGTAGGGAAGATCAGCAGATCTTCACAATCTCTACTGTGTTGTGGACACTGCAAACACAGATGTGACCCATGATACACATACCAGAAAACAGTCAATACATGGTTAAAAGAAAAGACAATGGATCTCCCTTGTTCCAGTACTTAAGATGGAAGATGGAGACTCCCTTTTTACAAGGAGTCACATGGAAAAGAGGAGGGATAATGGGTTCAAGTTACTTCTGAGGAGATTCCAATTGGACAAAAGAGGAAAATTTTTCACAGTGAGAACAATCAGCCATTGGAATAATCTCCCCAGGGGAGTGGTGGATTCCCCACTGATTCAGCTGGACAGGCTGCTGGGCCGTCTTGTCTGTACTGTGCCTTTGCCAAGGAAGGCTGGACCAGATGATCCTTGAGGTCCCTTCCAACCTGGTATTCTACGATTCTACTGGTGGGAATTTGTGTCAGCCTTGGAGATGGTGGGCTCTGACTGCTGATCCCCAATCCCATATATTGCATATTGATTGCTAATGATTTATGGGAATTAAAACAGTTTCTTGAAACCCACTTCTTCCTGTTCTCCTGTAGACCCTCTCCAACGCAGAAACAAAAAAGGTAAATTAACTAAACGAGAGGAGTTTTCATATGAAAGAAAGAAAGGCCCTGTTTTTAGAACACTGAGCATCTAAAGATGCAAATCAGCAGCTCTGTACAAATCCAAAGGCTTCCAGACTTCTGCTGCTGAAAATGATGAGCTGTGTCACCGTGTCACCAGCTGGGTGTGAGCCCACCTGGGGCACAGACATATCCTAGCAGCAAGTGGTTGCACGGGCATGCTCACCGCATGCCTAATGCACACTGACAACAAGGGGTCAGTCATAACGAGTGGAAACCTGGGCCTTTTTTACACAGAAGCACAACTTGAGGCTGAGCTCACCTTTTCCTAGCTAAATTACGGAAAGAGAGCTGGCACAGAACATGGCTTACTCAGCTCAGGGGAGTTAAACCTACAGTTTCCACTGCGAGCAAAGTACCATCATCTGCACATACCCAAGGGCTGCTCTGGTCAGAAGCCTCCATTCACCATTTTGGAAGTTTGCTGCTAGTTTGCCCAAGTGTTGCTAACCTGCTGATCTCCAGGAAGCTCCTATGTGGATGCATTTAGGCAGTGAGTCCAGGATATGGTTTGGAAACTGCCTGTGTGCAGGCATTGACCTCAGCCACAGGGTAAGCAAGCCCTTTGGAGTGGCAACTCCTATGTGGAGATGCTCATTTTGTAACTCTGGTATTCGCCTGCAGCTGAAAGCAGTCACCACTGGCTATTGCTCTGACGTATAGCTGCAGCACAGTTTGGAAACGCTGTTTATAAGCTTTTAGTCAGGATTGCCTAATTAATTGGACAGACACACATCCAGGGCAAATCCCTGCCGCTCTGCACTTGAAGCACTCTTTGCTGTGAGGTCCCTTCGCTATTAATACAGTGTGCTGTTAATACCTGTTCCTTGGGACAGTCTTTCAGCAGGTTGTGCACCCACCAAGAGGACTTCATCAGTCTAGACACTCTTTGGGAAAGAGTGTTGAGGACGTCACTGATGATTTTGTACAGGGCTGGATCAAAGGCCCGACTGAAGTCATGCACTGCTTCCCCATTATCTGCTAAACTGATTGAGCTTCCAAGGAGGAAAATTAAATTGGTTTAGCATGACTTCATCGTGACAAATTCATGTTGGCTTTTTCTTATCAGTTTATTATCCTCTAAGTGTTTATAAACTGTTTCTTGTTTTTTTTTATCAAGTCTTTTAGGTTACTGAAGCTCAGCTCAATTGTGTGTAATTCCCTTGGCTCTCCTATATCTCCTTTTAAAAATAGATATTACGACTACTCTCCTCTAATCCTTTGAGACATCACCCATCCTCCACATTTCTCAAAGATGAATTGCTAGTACTTTTGAGATTGCCTTGGCTGCCTTGTTAAGTTTTCTGTGGGGAATTTCATCAAGTTCTGCCAAAATGAATCTATCTTACCTACTCTTTAACTTGTTCTTGTGCAAGTCTGGCCAATGCTGAAGTTTCTGTGTTAAAATTAACTACATTTAATCTTTTTTGAGGGTGACGGAGGCATAGAAGGCTTCAATGAGTGAAGTACTGGCTACACTTTTTGAGCAGAGACATTTATCTGTAAGAAATTCAAACTCTATAAACTGGGAAAAAAGCTACAACAGCCACAGAGATTACAAACTCCTTCTTTGGTTCACAATTTACATGCCATGACACTCAGTCATGAGTGTCAGTCACATTTTTAACAGTTCAGGACAGAGAATAAAGATAAAAATTGCAGTGTTGGAGGAATTGAGACAAAAAGAACATAATTACTTAGTTTAAGCTAAAAAAAAGTATAATTCTCCCTGTTGGAAGAGGTGTCAGTGACATTTGCAATGATCAGAAGCAGGGGTTAGAATATCAGGGGTTTTTAATTCCACTTGTAGTTTGGGCTCAGAGTCTCCAACTGGGCTTAGAAAAGCCTGGGCTCAGAAAAGCCCAGCCTCAGTATTTCTCCTGCTCAGTATTTCAGGGCTCTGCCTGACCCACGCCTCCTTCAGAGCGCTCTGGATTTAAGCCGTAAGTGAAGCTGGGGTATCTGGAGGAAAGGTAAGGCTTAACTGATGGTGTGTGTTAGGCAAGTGTAGCTACTGCAGAAGAAGTTACCTGATCTGTCAGTCAACGTGAATAATCACCTGGAAGTGTACTGCCTCGTTCATTAATCAGGTGCTGATTTAACACGCCTAAACATTGCAGCAAGGACTGGCAGCGACATTTCTGAGCTAACACTCCCCGTGTCACCTCCCAGACCACAAGCCAGATGCCCGCTCAGTATCCGGTCTGGGAGCCACGTCTCTGTCTTAGCTGGAGTGGGCTGCTGCCAGCTATGAGGGCAGCTCTACCTGGCTCTTGTCTGGAGATCTCTGCACCACGTTCTCATCACACGGGGGAGACACAGCCCTGGCTGCAAGTGACGAGACAGTTGTGCTGAAAACATCTAGCATATGCAAGAAAGTGGAGAAGGACTAGGCCTGACTAAAGTCAATGGCTACTTTTGAGACTGCACAAACACCTTCTGTTAGATTAAAAAAAAGTAGCAGGTACTGGCATCTCCCGCTATTTGAGCACCACATTAACCTGGGAATATTCACAGGGCTTGTTCTTTCTGGTTTGCAAAGCAAGGGTGTGTGAAAGGCTTTGGGACTTGGAAAGTAAAGCCAGCAGAAACAGCCATGAATTTAACTAGGGGCAGGAGGAAACACTTCTTGATACAGAGGTACTGGGAGTGCAGGAGATGGCTGCGCTCAGGATAACAACCAGACTTGGGCAATGAATTTCTCATCCTTGTGTATAACAGAATTACAAAATTCCAAGCTAACTCCTTGGTCCAGAAAAAAGGCATTATTTAAACCATTAATACCGAGGCTCATCAAATGTGTAGGAGGGGAGAAGCAGCTGCGTGCTGTTTCCAGAACTGTGCAATAAGTGTGTGAAAGACTAGGGCAGAAACCATGTGTACGGTAAGAAGAATGGGTCTTGTAATGAGACATGGAGCCATAATACAGGAGTGCGCAGGGTTAGCTGAAATTTCAGCTTGTGGAAACTTGGAAAATGTTGCCTTGAGGATTTAAGCACTTACCTCCTTAGAGAATCCACTCCACAGGATCTTGTTTTCATTGATAAAGAGCCTCTCCCCTTTCTTGGCATAAACGTTGTAGTGCCCAACCTCCTCAAAAACAACTGAGCCATCCTCCGGAGAGAGATGCCAATTGATTATTGAGTAATTCCCTACCAGGTCCCCAAACTCATCAAAATCCACTTGCTCCCCCATGTTATTGGTGAAATTTAAGTGGCGCAGGTGCTTGAGAACCTAGAGATAAAAAGAGAGAGAAAGAAAGACCATGAATTCCTGCGTGTCACTAACCTACCACAGCACACACCTGCTATGGGGACAGAACTGGAAACAATCACTTTATTACAGTCTTAAATCTCTTAAAAAGCACTTTAATCTCTTAAAAAGCACTAAATGACGACAGTAGCATGCTTTCTCTCATAGACATCACATGCACACACAGAGCCTGTACAAACCTTTTGGACAGCACAAGTTGTCACGGCCATCAGGGTGGATGGCACCCATCAGTAACACTTTGCTTACTGGTTGCTACCCCGCCAGCCTTTTAGCATCCCTTCCAGCCACCTCTGCAAGCCCACACTCTCCTTCAGGGGCAGAGAACTGGCAGCAGCCACTGGAGTGTTCCTGCCACCCACGCATCCCTCTTAGCCCATGCTCCTGCAACCATTCTGCGTAAATGCTCTCAGATGGGATCTCTCATCTCTGAATGATCAATCACTCAGAAATGGTAATGGCTGAGAAACAATTCAAACTTGACGTTTGATTGAAAAACCCCAAGCCAAATGCAATTCAGTAAAAAACAACAAATCAAGCTCATTCACCACATGCAGGCCTGGAGAATTCATACCACTTTTTTTTCTTTGTTCCTGTCTCCTGGTTGCTTAGTGTCAAGTAATGACATTCTGCCTGTCCCCACATGTTTGCTCCTGTAATTTTCACCTTGTGCCTTAAACTGTCATATGTGGACAAGAGCAGTTAATCTCAGGGACAACTGCAATACAAAATTCACGATCCAGATAGCATGACAGGTAGACCAAAGAAACTTGTCCTGGTGTGAGGTAAAACAGAACCAACTTTCTTTTCAGTAATTTTATTTCTTAGCTAGGCCTCTTCTAACTCTCTGAAATTAACAACATGTTGTGTCTGAAATGGTTTGTTCAGAGTGATAAGACCGTTTGTGCCAAGGAATGGTATGCAGCGAGGCTCTTGCTTACACTTACTGCTATAACAACCAAGGTCAGCTCATTTTGTTATTTGTCCCGTTGGAGGGTCGGAAGCGAAGGGCATAGAGGGGTCCCACCTGTGGGGAGGAGCGGACAGGACGGGTGACCAAAAATTGACCAACAGGGGTGTTCCATCCCATCTGCCCGTGCTCAGTATAAAAGCTGAGGGATCAAAGGGTCAAGGCTCTTCCTTCAGTGGCTGACATCCAAGGAGGACCCTGTGTGTTCACCTGCCTTTGATCCCGATGGGTGTGTTCCTGAATCCAGCTCTGGAACCCAGTTCCCACTCGTGTCTGAGTCCAGCCTGGGACTTCCCCAGTGCCTGCTGGTGACATCATCTGGGAGCTTAATATGGTTTTGTATATACTGTATCTATTTCATTATTTGCCTTTTTATCTTATTATGAATATTTCATTAAAGTAGGTTAGTTTCTTCTAAACTCGTAAATCTCTCTTTATCTCTCCCCCTCCTCCCCATGCACAAGAGGCTGGGGGGGAGCATCTGTCACCGGCCATTGGCCGATTTGGCCAAAACCACAACAAAACTGCAGCATGAAAGAAAGATGATACTGGCAACTGTGATACAATTCATCCACATCATATTTTTCTTCAAAAGTTAGTTGCTGGTTTATGCACTTATCAGATAATTGGTTTTTCTCCCTCATTTAATGGATGTTCTTAGTTTCTCTGTAGAGCTCACCTATGGAAAGCTGAGGTGACTCTGAGGGCACCTGGCTGTCAGCTGTCCCTAGACCACTGCAGGACTTGTTGCTGTGGTTCTAGCGCCTGTGACAGCTTGTACTCCCAGTTCTCTCTCTCTGTCACATGCAGGTGCCCAAACATACAATACTGGATGGCAAAATGTAAGAAAAACCAAAATGCAATCAATTTGTCTGGGGAGGCAGAGCCCTCCTCATCCCATAGACGTAGAATAAACAATATTGCTTTGATGAAGCCTTTTCCCCTGGAAACACAGGGACAGGGGAACAAAATAATTTCATTAATTCCTGTCACTTTGGTAAATTGTCTAATTTTTCTCTGTTTTCTTTTGGGATCCTCCTGTCTCAAGCTAAAATCTGCAGAGCTACAGAGATACCCGCCTCTCACTGCCTATATGAATGCCAGCCTGAGAGAGTCTGGAAAAATCATAGTAGTACTATGCAGGACATGGCTGACAATACCTTTTCAGCTTTGTGTGATGTTGATGGAAGTACATCAAAATATTGCCACAGTATTCAATCCTTGAATAACAGGTGAGATGGTGGAGGCAGGACTTTTTTCTCTCTTTCTCACCCCTGATGACCCTCCTCTGTAGACCAGCTCCTCCACAATGTGTGCAGCTGCAATGATCTTGCTGAAGAGCACTTTTCCCTAGGAGATCTCACTTCCTGATGGACATGGCAAAAGAAGGTGTCCTGCTCTGGCACTTTACTGTGGAGAGCTGGAGTGTTGCCTGCTGTGGGGAAGAAAAGAGGAGACTGCTCTCCTCTCATCCCCCTCATCCTTGAGGGACACCTAGTAATATGCTACTTGCCCAGCTCCAGCAGGGAACAGAGAGCGAACAGGGCAGAGGCAGCTCTGAGGTCAGAATGGGTGAGACAGGATCTGCAGATCCAGAGTGGTGTTTGTACTGTATCAACTCGCTCTGGCCTCGTCTGCAGTGGGACTGCAATCCTGGATGTGTTAGCAGGAATTTTATCCGCCAGCAGCGTGGGTCCCAAGCAGGGAACCATGTTCTTCTGCAGGCTCTAGCACCTACCACAGGGTGACACCTAGAGCTTTGACATCCAGATTTGACTCCTTATGCTGAGCTGAATGTCATGTTTCTCTTCACTCTAATTTGGTATCATGCTCTCGAGCAGCACTGCAGCACTCTGCTGAACAACACTAGGTTATCCTGACGGGATATCACTGACGAATTGACTGTTATCCATATAGACAGGAGCTGCAGACCTTGCACTTCTCTTGATGACAGTTACTACACACATTAGGAGACAATCTTGCAAAAGCCATATTGAAGACTGTTCAGTTCCAGTTCTGCCTCTTTCGGCCAGCTGCAGTGGCAGGAAGCTGTCTGGTCTTATGGGCAGTGAGACAAACAGCAGAGAAATTTCTGGATTCCCCAGATGCATTTTTTTTGGTTTATTTTCATAACATTCAACTCAATTCGTCTGTTCCTTTGCCTTACCTCCTGACATTAGGCTTCTTAGAAAGTAATAGGTACCCCTGGCTACTGTTGGTTTTTTGTAGGATTAATTTTGCAGCACGTTGCCCTTGGTAACACACACACTACACCTGAGGATTCAGGTTATAAAACATTTCGAATATAGGCTGGTATCTCTATCTGTTGGGTAAATATTAATAAAAGCACCGATCTGCACTTAATGTTGCTTTTTCCCAGGCACAGAATAGCAGCTTCAGCTACGCAGCCATAGCTGCAGAGCGGGAGAGCACAGGTATATCATGCAGGAAAGATGCATGGCCTATTTGAAATGCCAAATGGAAGGGCGACGGGAACAACAGGAGTAACAAAACCCATTTTCTCTTTCCAGCAAATACCAAAGTTTGCCTTCAAGTCTATATTTCTGACTGTAGGATATGTTCCTGTTTCAGATGGTAAGAAAATCCCAGGATGATACCTGTGTATCATACAAGTTCTGCTCTCTACAGGAGGAAATTATGGTTTAAACAGATGAGGAATATTTAAGCACTAAACTTTAAAAGAGGAAGTTGTAGACTCTGAATAACTACAGCACTCTTTTATAGGCACTAGTCTATCAATGATTAGCTAAAGGCTTTACAGTTAAAAATGTGTCACTGTGTTTTGTAACTAAAGATAGAAGCATAAATACCCAGGACTCAATCCACAAAGACTTAAAAGACCCTGCTTCAGTGAGGGCAAGAGCATGTGTCAGGGGGGCATGGATCATATCCTGGAACCAAGAGTTTATGAAAAAAAGTGTTGACCTCATGGCTTGAATACGCTGTCAGCAGCTGCTGGAAGCCTGTGGGGAGAGCATTGGCAAGCTGCTGTCTTCAGATAGTTCTTTCCATAATTTTTCCTTCTTTTTTTCCCCTCTGTCACAAGCTCCGTATTGAATTACAATGCCTTTTAATTTAAACACCTATTATCAGAAAGGACTTGCAAGCTGCCTTCTACTTCACCCTCCCATTATTTCTGGTAATGCCATTCCCAGCCATGTAGCATCCCATGCTTTATCCAGGCTAGATATTCTGAGTAATGCAGTTTCCATTCTTAAGGAAGGATCATAAAAACCTAACATACAGTTGTATTAGTTCAGACCGGCAGCCCATCTCCCTGGGACCTGTTACTGACTGTGGCCAACAGCAAATGCCTACACAAGAGCCTACAGCACATGCCTATGAGAGCAAAAGGAGACGTGACACTTTCCCAGAATACTCTCACACATTTTGCAGCTCAGTGACTTCCTGGGCCAAAGGTCTTTGTACTTGATAACCTGCAGTGGATTTTTCTTCCATGACGTTGCACATTTGTGTTCTGCACCTGTGCAGACTTTTCACATCCACAACCTCCTACAGCAAGGAGATCTACGTTTTTATGAGAAAAGCACCTATTCTTGCCTGTTGGAACAGAGCAGCTACTAATCTCTTTTGATGCTCTTTGTGCTTATGCTGGAAGAGGCAAAGAACTGTCATTTGCTAGTCACCGTTTCCATGCCTCTCAGGATTTTAAAAACCTTTGTCAGATCTCTCTTCAGCGACTCTTTCCCAGGCTGATGAGCCCTGCCTGACTTTGCTGCTTCTTGACCTGTTCCATTGACCCTTCTCCAAACTTTCCCAGACTCCTTCATCAATTCTGACACGAGCACGTGATACTGAAGTGAGATGCCTAAGGGTTAATGAAGTGCCTCCAGGGCACTCTGTTTAACTCTCTGTCCCTTTTTCCAGTGTGACTATTCCTAACAGTACATTTGCTTCTTTGACTACTACTCAGCCATACCTCAGAAGTCCACCTAAGGACGTGATCAAGCTTGAAGATCTCATTTGTGATTAGTCAGAACTGACCATTTATTTTTATCCTCTGCTGACTATCTTTCAAACAACTGTTCGTCCGTGAGGACTGAATTTGGTGACAGACTACCAGAAGCCTTTTAGAAGCCTCAACATACTCTATGCATAGGAGATCCCTTATCCGCGTATGTCCCAATACTTTCAAAGAACTTCAGAAGGTTTGTGAGGTAGGGCCTGTCTACAAAATTCACAGTATCTCCTCCTCAGTATATTCTATTCTTCCTTCCTTTTTGCTGCTTCATCTGTGAGTTCTGGCAGAGCTCTTGGGTGGACACCATTCACTCACAGCAAAGTATGAAGATTCATCTAGCTTCTTCCACAGTCACTTCAATATCAGACAGATCCTCTACAAGTTCCCCATTATTAAATAAACTTGGGAACATTCTCAAGTTTGTCCATAAAGAGCACATTTTTCTTCTGCCATGGCCTTACCTTTTCTTTTGAAGTGATAATCTATGGCCCAACAGACACTCCTACTGCTGAAGTGTTTGAAAAAGGATTGATGAGGTTTTTCTCCATTTACAGCCTGTTCCTCATTCTAGTTTTTGGCCTGCCTTATTTTATTTCTACATTTAACCTGCCAGAGTTTAGATCCTTCCAATTTTACTCACTGGACATAACTCAGCTATTTGAAGGGTGCTGTCTCGCTTTTAATAAATACTATTTAATACCTTTGTTTTGCTTTGCCAGCTTCCTTACCCTTTCTCCACCTTTTCTTGATCTGCAGTGACTCTGTGTCACTGGTAGTGCCAGTGGCAGGCAAAAAAACCCACTTAAATTGCAAAAGCTGTCAGGCAGCAGGTAATTGTATGTGTGCATGAATGTCCAAAACAGAACTTTTCCAGCCTGGAGCACAAGCCTGCTACTTGCAAGCAGTATCCCCAGGTTGTACATTTGATTGATAGCAGCTGGACTAAACAAAAGCAGGGAGAGTGAGCGAGATACTAAGGAGGTTAAAAGCTTTAGTCTTCTTAATTCTTAAATAAACATCAGTATCCAGATCTACTATGGGTTGTCCTTTACTCTCTCTCAACTATGACAGGTCCTTAACTAGTCTCCATACACGAGTAAGGATTTCATATTCTTGGCTTCCTTCTGCAGTTTCTTTCTAACACGTTTCCTCACTAGGTCAAATGGTCCTGCAAGGGAAATGAACCCGGGCACGTTACACGTGTCTGTCCCCACAAATGACAAACGATTCTCACTCCTAACATGTAATTACAAGGAATCCTGTCTTGACAGTTCCCACACCGACTTTTAATTTCTGTCTACCTGGCTATATTCAGGCCTGTAAAACAGCTCTGGACCAATGGGTATCAAATGTTTTTCCCTTTGCTTTGGCAGGGTGCCCATCCTGAGAATAGTGAGCAATTCCACTTTTCATGTCTCAATGTGAAGATGAAAAGCTGGCAACTGTAATGAAGATGGCAAGTCCTCTCTTTCATTCTGAATTGCCAAGGGTCCATTCTCCCCTCTTGTTTTGGATTCCTAGTCAAGCACCTGGAGAAGATTTTTTCATAATGCTGTAAGAGGCTCAAGGCCTGGAGAGCTCAGCTACCACATTAGCCCACTGGTCATGGCATACAGGATTTGGTTTCTGCCAGTGGTCAAGTACAGGAGGAAATATGCCCATGCCAGTTCCGAAAGAGCCACTTGTAAAATACTGTAAGAGAAGCATTTCCTGAAGATAGGGTTGGTTTTTTTTCTTTCTTCCTTTCATTTCCATCGATCTATGTGTCAATCTTTATTTACATGCTAGCAAAGCTCTAATTTTTACTGTCTATATAAATGTTTAATTGCTCCTGCATTCCCTACTTTGGATTATCTTGTTCTACCTGTTTTTTATGTAAGGCCAACTCTTAGGCTCTCCCAAAGGCAGTGCTGCCATCACAGTATTGACCAGTTCTGACATACAAGACCTATCAGGCAGGAAGGCACTGACCCTAGCTCCCTGAGTCAGTAATACCTGTTTCCAGAAGCTTGAGGTGGGGAAAGATGAATTGCATGCAGTTCTTCTGCCCAAGGCATTCTTCTTGCCCTGCTATCATCTCCTCTCCTCCTCCCCCCCTGCTGCATATTGTGCACTGAAGGGGACAAGATGTAGTGCTGATGGTTTTTTAAAACCAAGATGCCAGGATATGCCAGCATCGTTAATCTCATCTTTTTCTGAAGGCCATTCAGAAGATAACGGAGGCCAGTGGAGGATGTGATTCATTACTATGCACCACTTGCGACCTTCCACTTAAGCTGCCTGGTTTCTGTTGGTTTTCTGCTCTGAGGAAGTGTCTGTTAATACTGTTTATCCATTGTAACCCAGGTGGAGAAGTTGAAAGGGACCCAGGAACAGAACTGGGATTCTCACTGTAAATGCCTCACAACAAAATGGGATGTCTTTTTGTTACATGTGTCCAGCTCCATGCACAAGGAGTGCCTGCTCTGTGGTTGGGATACTGGGCACTTCATGCTAAAATAATGAAGACCAGTCATCCCCTACTGTACAAGGACTGGACTGTACTCCAGGATCGAAACTGTCAGGTTGGTAACAGTGCAGACGAACAAAGGGAGACAAACTCTGGAAGCAGGGCTGGTGTCAAAGAGTTAAAGAGAGAGAGCACTAATAGTTCAGCCAGAGATTCATTGACAATACCGCAAAGGAATTCTGGCAAGATAGAGTGGACATCCCAGCTCTGGTGAAATGTGAGATCTGCCAGTGACTTGAAAAGAGGGTGAAAGAAGAAGTTCCATTCAAGACTCAAGAATAGCTACACAAAGGCTGAGCATAACTCAACAACATTCGAAGTTGTTATGGTTTGCTAAGAACTGAATGACATCCTTGTAAAGCCAGGCAGGTCAATGGGCAGCACAACTGAAGGCTAAATGTTTATTACAATGTACCATATGTTATGAGTAATAATTATGCTATTTACAATCTGTATTGAAAAATTAATTAACTAATTACTCAAGACAAAGACTCGTTCATTATTGCAGGCAGCTAAGTAAAAACAGTCAGTGCATTATGCAGTTGAAAGAGCAAACAAAATATTCGGATATGAAAGTAAGAAAGAAAATGACACTAAAAATATGGTGCCAATATGTACATTTCCCCTGGAAAATGCAATTAGTTCTAGTCACTTGATCAGAGAAGAAGAATAAAATTAAAGAAAGATTAGAGTGGTTCAGAAGTGGTGACAATAGCTCTTAGACAGCCAGTCTGACTTCCATTTGAAGAGAAATGAAAGCATGTGATTATTTAACTGTTTATGACACACAAAGTGATTTGTAGAAAAGAGGTGACATATTCTCACAGAAGCAGAGACCCCTGCAAAGCTGACTGACTTTATTCAGGTCTCTATAAAAGTACCGGACATCCAGCTGCCATGACAAGATGTGCATAGTGGATTCCACAACAGAGGCTGCACAAGTCAGGTCTAACTGAGATATTTTAAAAAATCCCACTAAGTATTTACTGGTGTTAGCAGATATCTGAATACTATTACAAAACAGCTTCAGAAAGATCTGTCTGCTGAGCCACAGAGGTTCTCAAAGGAATAAAAAAATGATCTTACAGTATTTTGCCATTGCATGGCTGGTTTTCCAGACTGATTTTACTATCAGTTAGGTGGTCACAGGACACAGTAAGGATGGGACCAGAATATTTTCTTCCCTGAAAGTCCTCCAGACTCATTCTGGCCATGTGCACACCTGCTGTTCTAAGCGCACTTGTCTATAAAACGCAAGTCCTGAGCTCATACTGCTTAATGCAAAGCCGATAGCTAACAGCGCGTTGCTTAAGCATGCTATGATAAAGCATAATGATTTCGCTAAGTGTGGCATGACTGAAAAATATAGCAAGAAAGTTTTCATGTGTTTGGCCTTGACTGGATCCACATGAAATATGAGGAAACAAGCAGAGTGGGAACAACCTCTGCATATATCTCAACTATAGAATTTTCTGAAAACAAAGATTTTCATAGGAAAACATCATGTGAAATCCGGTCAACTGAAATTCAGTGCAAATGTGCTTTTTAAAGTCAAACTTAAAAATGTGACCTTCAAGTCACAGTACCATTTTTTAAATTGTAATTACTTTTTTAATGGGAAAAAAGGGAAACACTTAATTTTGAGTCCGTCAAAATGCTTGTTTGGACAGTGTTGTTTCAATTCACTGCAATTTTTGAGTTTGACTAACTGCAGGGGAGAAGAAGAGTTTTTTCCTCTAACATTTTCTCCTTTCTCTGTTTTAAATTGAAATCCAGCTGTATGATGGTACCCCAATATATTTGTATGGCTCAAGCATGATATTGTACTCTTGGTTCCCTGGAGTCCAAAAGAATCTTTCCTACAAGTAACTTCAGGAGTTACAGAATCTGGAGAAGGCTCGGTCCCAGTTCAGTGCCATCCCAAGCAGACTTAATCTGATCTACTGACTGTAGTAGATTTCTTCTGGAGTGGCTGGAGTGGCAGCATCTCTCCCCTCCTTACAAATACCATGAGCATTAATGCAGTTCCTAGTAATCAGGACAAAAATCATGGTGGCAAAATGAAAAATGAATGTCTGGAGAATCCCCAGATGTGGAACATAATGGTATATAAAATCAACAGGCTTCTGACTAGTCTCTGCCCCGGTGATGTACAAGAATAGACCAGTGATGACGGAGGTCTCTGCGCTCAACAGAATGGAGAAAATCCAAGGACAAGCTAGAGAAAAGGACTGAATGACTGTACTGCATGCATGATAAACCCATCATCAGTTCAGAAATTTTGGCGGCGTTCATTAAAATAAAAGCTCAGTAATGGAGGGGTAATGATATGTTGCTATCCTCATCATATGAATAAAGCTCAAAAAACAGTATTTCTTATGGTGTGCTCTAAAAGCACTAATCCAACACAAACCATTGAAACAAGGCTGAGCAACACAAGTATTATAATAACGGAAAGGGGAACATAGTAAAACATGGAGAACAAAGAAGAAAAAATCTCCAGGCAACGTATTAAGAAATTTCTTGAACATACTAAAACTGAAACGTGTTGTGTTCGCCAGATTGTCGTGACATAAGGCTGTAAGAGTCAGGTAAAGAGGATGGAAAGCTAAACAGGTAAGGAAGAGCAGGAAAGATAAATAAATGATATATTATTGCCCTTGCTATCCGAAAAAAACCCCCTGGACATTCTTATCCCAAGGGCACTTGTTTTGAAGCCATAATGTGACATTAATGGAGGTAGAAGGTCCTTAAAAAGAGATTATAGAACAACCTGAGTAATTTAAAGTGGATCTAAAAGGCTGACAAAACCAGACAGTCCATCACAGCTCTCCACGGGCAATAAAAAGAGTGCTAATACAGTAGGTTTATGATATATGCATAAAAATGTCACCGGCTTTGAATGACATAGTCAATATGCTGTCTAATGTTATTCCACAGTGATCCCAATCCACCTTGCTTATACACATGCACTGCAGTCCCGACAGCGTGCCTGAAGTTTCCCCCTGTGTCAGTCCATGCAGGGCATGAATCAGAGCTAACCCCTCTTACAGAGGCTTGTCTTTTTGCTCAGTGGGCTGCTCCAGAGTCAGCCTCTGATGGGCTGCAACAGCTGCTGAGCAAAGACAGTATCATAAAAGGCAGAGGGATGTCTTCTGCAAAAAAAGGCTGGTTAGCCTGGCATTAATCCCAGGAAAAAGAATGGGAAAAGAAGAGGCTTGGGTTGAGGATCAATCAATACAAAATTATAAATACAAAACAGAAACATAATTGCTGCCAGTCAATAAGGCTTTGAGGAATACAGATCTTTTAAAATCCAAGTTTGGATTTAAACGTGCCTTTTAGAGTGAAATATCTGAGCCTTACATTTAATGTAAAGTATCCATTGATAGATCAAGAATTGCCCAACAGATTTGTAAAAACAGATATCGACAGAGACAGATCATCAGTTCATGGGGAATTCCTCCAGCCCCAGTAAACAACTCACTGTTATCCGGTATATTCACCAATACTCTGTCAGCAAATACAAAAGCGCTGTTTGGAAAATTTGCAGAAAATGTATGGATTAACATAATGGTAAATAATAATCAAGACAAAGCATTTGCCCCAGATGGCTCTCAAACATCTGTGTTTAATACAGTGAAATCCAGAGTTATGCATCAAGGCATAGGAAACTCAAGCCACAGGCACAGGAAGGGTACCACATCCTGCGAAGTATTACTGGCAACTTAATGCGACCTTTCCATTGCATGCTGTGGCAAGGAAGGCTAATATAACTTCTGCACGCATAAATGAGGAAGTAATAAGTATATGTAAATGAGGAATTTTTTTTCACTGTCTGGCTGTGCTGAGGCTGTTAAAGCAATACTGAATATATGCCAAAAAGAAGGACAAGATACAGAAATAAAGCAGAAAACATATCTTATGACTAAAACCCTACTCTGTTTAAATTATCACAATAAGACTGAGGAATAATTTGATCACTGTGCATAAATACCATATGGAGAGAAATTATGAGTACTTCATCTGGACTTTTAAATCTAATAGAGCAAGACCAAGTAAGGACCAATGAAACTAAAGGTCAGTTAAATCCCAACTAGAAATGAGACACGATCTGTGACAAGAGATGTGACCTGCCATGGATCATACTAATAAAAAAAAGGTCTGCTAGTCAGTATGTCATTGAGAAAAATAAATCTTGCTAAACAGAAGTTTGACCGGCAAACACAGCCCTGCAGAAGAGAAATACGTAGGCTTTACCTCCACTGTGAAGCATCCTTCAGCTGCATCAAGACTACTTCCCTGAACGTGGCATAAACTTACAGTTTATTATACAGAGGATTTCAAACTGCATGATCATTTGGAAAGTGACTCCATTTGAACACTTTTTAGGATCCTATTAAGGTTTTGTGGAGTGAGGTGGTCTCTGGACAGACAAAGGCAACGGTGCAGGTACAGTGAGAGCTAACTGCCAGTGCTGTTACATGGCATTTTGTACTGTCCACAACATGAAAGAACCACCACGGACACCTAGTCTAGACTCAATGCCATAATTGCTTTGGTTTTCACTTGTAATAAATATAACATGGAGAAATCCATTGGGTACAATGGCCCAGAGGGCTGTGTGCACTAACTGTGAAGGATTGATCTATTGGCAGAAATCCTGACTGAGTAAATGGTGTTTTAATGCTCTCGGGAGGTCAGCATACTGCACAATAACTGTTACGGAGAAGTACCTAAAAGCTTAAGATAGAGCTCTTTTATTAATTTAAGTCTAAATTTAATACTAAATAATACATAATTAATTGACTAATTACTAAAGGTAATAATGAAGCCAATGGTTATCTTGCAAGCTCAGTGTTTTCAAGTAGCATAATTCACATATAATGTCTTGCACAATCAAAATCTGGTTGAAATGTCTTTTCTGGAAGGTGATTAATGCCATTTCTACCCGGCTGTGCAGAGAACGAATCTTTATATGTGTCTCTCTTCACTCACTTGGTGTCGTTTTCTTCTAACAGCCCTTTATGGATCTGTCTCTTCAGAAGGTCTGAAACTGCATCCTGCACAGAACACTGCTGATATTGATTTGAAGAACTGTGCCTTTCTCTAGGCCAGGAGGAAGTCATAGCTTTTGACTTCAAATTCTTTCCTATTTGGAACTATAGGTTGAAGAATTCAGTGCTTGGGTAAGCTGCCTCTCTCTCTATTAGAATAAGAACCGACTGATACTGCATACCTGGTATAATTTCTTTTAACAAAACAATGATTATTTGTCAAACCTGAGTTCAACGGTTATTTATAATCTATTCAAGAACTACTATCCACCTGAAAAAAAAAAAAGAGTCCTAAAATTTCCTATAGTCACAGTGACTTGACTGAAATCATGCAACTGTTTCGGACATTTAGAATGGGCATCTGTTGCAGCGCAGTCATAGGTCCCATCAATGGTCAATTTAAGTCCCAGTGGCTTCACTGTTACTGTGTTTGGGCACATTCCACTTGGCTACTAGCTTAAAACTCTTTTTTTCCATTTCCTTTATCAATATAAGTCTTGGCCAACAAAGAAATCTCATGCCAAAGCTTTGATTTATACAGTTCCTAAACAACCTTCACGTAATTCCTCCTAGAGACACAAGTAAGAGTCCTTTCTGAGCAAAGTATTGCTTCTGCTCCAGTGGGGGATCATTCTTTTAATTCTACAAGGCAAAAGGTCCTTTATATNTCTCCCTGCCGGAACCAGGACATTCCCCTTCCTCCAAACTTCACCTACTGTGTGGAGCAACACCAGTCCTTCATAGCGCATGAAAGTTCACTTTGGGGATAAAACTATGTGGCTGGTTAGTAAGGCAACTGTGGAGATGGCTGACTACCCAGAAAGAAAAGAAATAACAAACTATGCTATGATTACCATGCCTTTGAAGTTGGCTTCAACCCTGCCTTGGGATAAATGGAAATCAACCAAATCAGAGGAATGATTATAACATGAAACTGAATTTTTGACAAATCCATTTGTTTTCTCACCTCACTTTCTGAGTGCCTTTAGGGGGCTCCCAAGGTGCCCTTTGTCAGCAGCTCCGTTTGTGAGTAGCATCAGGAAAGGTCAGTCCTAGGAGAAACTTTACATCCTTTTGTATAACAAAGACATACTGCGTCTTAGTTAAAGATACTGATGTCTTGGTAATTCAAGGGATAATTATTATCTGAAGTTCCTACAGAGAGAGATGTTCCATAGGCATCTCATGGAGCCTTCCCTAAAACTCCCAAGTCCAATATAGGCTGAAAAACTCACTTCTTTTCCCCAAGGGACAAAGGTAAATATGAGCTTTGTAAAGAAAGCACTTCCTTTCAAATATAGCTTTTGTTGTACTGTGGCATGTAAGTGATTATATTAAAAATGACTTTTATGAAAAATTCAACACATTTGGGGAGGGGCAGGAATACTGCGGGTTTTGTCATCAGGCAGTGTGTGCTACCTTGATTCAGAGTAATCTCAGCCATTCTCTACCAAGTAATTAATAACCACAACTCCTTACTTCATGACATAGGGGTTGTGTATTTGCTGCATCCAGTACATTCACTCTTCTTCTAGCAACCCTGTTGGGGCGATGGTTTCCCTGTGGATTTTCTACTGGTGAGGTTACAGGCCTAACACCCCCCGCCCCAGCTTTGATAAGGTTCAGTTAAGTCTTCCTCCTTGTAGTTGCAGAGACATCTAAATAACAATCCATTAATTGTCTGCTTAGTTGAAGAGCTCACAAGGGATGTTCTCAGCTGATGACAAGTTGTTATCTTCAAACTGATGAATAACCGATCATCTGTTATTGCCCTTGTGGAGAAATAGCTGTGTTTGCTCTATTGACCCACACATTTCTCTGTATGGCTTAAATCATCTGCCTCTCAGTTTGGTCTCCCACAACAAAGGCACACTGGTGAAATGCTTGCTTTCTGCTCATAACAAATATATCTCCAGTGCACTTCTAAGGCAGACTAGGTGAGGTTTTGCAGTTGCCTGATATTCAGCAGCTTCCTTTGTCTTCATTGCAATTCGTCCCAAATGACTAATTTTCACACCAGCCAGAGTTAATACCTGTTCTGATACTTTTTCATTCTCTATACCACAAAGCAGCTGTTTTCCATGCACAGCTTTAATTGTTCAGGTAGGCCTCTAGAGTTCAACAGACACAAAATTGATTAGATAAGCCCTTAGGCTCAAAGGTCTGGAGAGACATATGTCATTTAAGGCACCATTCACTTCTTTAAAGCCTTGCAGAATCAATTTCCAGCTAGCCAGACATACCTAAATGTAAAGTTGGAGAAGGCACCAATCCATTTTTACCTCTTCATAATGCATATCACCATCAGAGAGGAAGGAACTGTTGGCTGGTAGTGCACGGGTGTAATAAAAGACTTTAGGTGTTGCTAGGTGAAGCAAATTTGTCTTTGCTTTTATTTTGTGGAACAGCATATGGCAGCTTTTCACTACGTCTGAGGTCAATGGGATTTCTAGGCATAGAAAAATTTACACGAGCATATCTTTAACCTGCTAATCATTAGGACAGCACATTTTTCAGCCTGCACAGCATGCTTTGTCTTGGTGCCTAGAAGAGCTATCTCAGTTTTCTCTCATGAACCTGCCAAAGTTCACAGCCTCCAGTGTAACCACAACCTGCAAATAGTCAGGGAGCCCACAAAAGGGTGCTCTGCTCCGTGACCCTGTGACTGCACACCTTTGCCTTCTCAAATCCATGGGCGCTCATCTTCCTCATTTAATCGCAATGCTTTTACTGTGAGACAGAGAGGCCCATCAGCTGCTTGTTGACAGTCATCAAGAAGCCAAATGAATGGGCAGAAACACAGAGTGAACTATGTCTGATGTAAAGACAGGCTTTTCCTCTTCTCACACAGGAAGAATCCAAAGTAATAAATATTTGCTCTGAAGGACAGATTAGGATCCCTTACTTGTTTTCCTCTTATTTTTTGCAGAAACACCCAGTGCTTGAAATGAGAGACACCAGAGAGGCTCCTGTAAATACCCCAAAGGGAACTGAAAAAAGAACAGATGGATTTGCTGTTAGAATTGGCCATGGGAACAGCCACATGAGGAGAAACCAAGAAAATGAAAGAGCTTGAGGGACCTGGGAAATCTTATCAAGGAAGATATTAAGAAAAAAGAGCTTCAAAACCAGACTGTTTGAGCTGTTACGGAGAAGCAGTCCAAAGATGCAGGGAATTTTGACAAAGAGGCAGCATCAATAAAGAAGTCCTGAGCCCGTGTCCCACCTCTTGCCATACCTTGTCACTGCTATTCTATAGCGTACGAGAGAGCGTGATCTGGGGAAGGCCAATCCATGAACCAGAGAAACACACAGAATTAGACCTACTCAATGCAGCCTCCCAAAAAATTCACAGCCCATCAGCGAAAGAGAATGGGCGTCTGATAATCAGAGGTGACAGAGCCCTTTAAGAGGATTCTTCCTGTTGTACAGTTTGCAGTCATGCACTTTAATTCTCAGTGCTTTGTATAAAATCTTGCCATTTCCAAATGTGAAAGAAAATGCCTATACATTTTTTTCTGGATTACCCTGCACATTTTTGTTACCTGAACAAAGCACTGCAAAAAGAAGTAATTAATCTAATCAATATTGTGCAGGACACAATGAGGGCACGTGCAGAGAATACTACCTGCTCTTTGCAGGCGTCTTGTGAAGGTGTGCAACTGGTTTATCTTCTGCCTTTCAGCAGGGTAGGTTCTTAAAACATGACAGCTGCAGGCACATATGTTGCTCAGAATAAGGGTAGCACAGACATCCTATTAAAGCGTGGAATTTTCTGTAGAGTTACAGAAGTGACAGTTTTCCCATTTTCAGGCAGAGGACTCTGAGCCCCAGGGGCAGCTCCGTGCGTGGGGTGAGTGGCACAGCTCCTGCCTGGAAGCTGCCCTGCCTGCTCACCAGCTCTGCGGGCGTCCGTGTCCCCCACCTGACAGCTTGGGCTGACCGGTCCCCATCCATCTCTAGTGGAGGTGCCCGCCGCCAGCTCCAGCGGCATTGGTAAAACAAACGGAAGCAAGACTGGGTTTATGGACAGGGTCTGTCACAGACCACCGACTCAGGTGGAGAAAAAGTGTAAGCAGCTTCTTAAACAAGTAGAAAGTTGTTAGTATTTGATATTTCAGCTTGTGAGACACGGAAAAATCCCATGGTCCCCATGCTGAAACATACTTAGAGCTTTTTAAAATAGTAGATGGTAAATTCTCAATAGAATTGTACTCAAAAATAGTAGATGGTAAATTCTCAATAGGAGAATTGCACTCAATGTAACCGACCCACAGTAATTCTGTGCTAGGTAGGCCTCCTGCTGTCCAGTTCAAGCAAACTGATTGCTGAGGTAAAAATGTTATATTTATAGACAGACATACAGAAGCACCCTCCACAAATTACATAAACCAGTTCCTCAAAATGGTTTATATTCTGAGTACATAAAATTAACAATTAGCAGACAACAAAAAAATAATGTGTTAACACCAATGAAAGGGAACAAAATTGAAAGGTACATAACTAAATCGTGGGGCACGCCATTTATCCCTCGCAGCCACTGACCCAGCTGGCAAGGGCTGCTCGGGACAGGAGCTCAGGCTAATGGAGCCACCACGAGTTCACGGGGTTTACCTTATCAGTCCCACACACCAGCTGGTCAGTGACTGCAGACACTAATAGTGGCTGCTGCCTCCAGTCTCAGGTGTGGAGGCTTCCTAACACCGTCCGTGCTCTCTCTGGTCATTTCCTATAAAGAATCCCTTGAGCTGATTGCGAGAAGAGGGAGGACCATCAGAAGCACTGCTGCAAATGAGACTGACTTTAGCGGAAAGATTTTCTTCTGTCTGGTTCTCAGAAAACCACTCTCTGGAGATGCTGGAGGATGCACGTGTGTGAGGTGAACTCATTACCCCTGAGGCTGAGGAAAGCTTCCTGAGGGTAATGAGCCACAATGCCTGATATGAAGTAGGTGTGCACACATATTTGGCATTTAACTGCTATTCATGTATTTGATTTTGAAATGAAGTGAAAAGATGCGCAAATATCAAATATGCTTGACGGCCAGCATCACATAATGGTGGTCATTTCAAATACAGACTGTTTCTCCTGTTCCTACCCAGTTGTATTATCCCCCACATACTTTCTTCATGCTGATTCCCTCCTTTAAGACAAGTATGCAAACCCAAAAGCATAGATCAGCAGGATGCTTTACATTTTGATACAGTTGTCCTTCAGCATCAGACAGAGATGAGAAGACATTCTTCCTGATTGTGGAATCCTCAACGAACGCCACATTATTTTACTTAGCTATGGTATGAATATCCTGCTTTACTTTCCAAGTTGACAAGGCATAAGGGAATGAATTAAAAATATATTTATTCTGGATCATTTTTACTAACAGAGTGAAAGCTAAATCTGTCTGTGACTTGCCCACTTTTGCCAGTATGCTCCTGAAAAGCAGCATAGCTTTGAAAGACAGAAACCTCAGAGAGAATCAGCAATCACAGGATTCCCTGAAACCAGGGTCGAACCCTGCAATCATCAACTCCGAGTAAAGTTGTTTTGGTAAACCCAAATCAGGTACCTAAAGCAATGCAGTTTTCCCATCAATGCCAAGACAAAGCCTTTTACTTTGATTTGACTGATGTTTTTGAGTTGATTGAGGCTAGACAGGAAGCAAACTTCAGTTCCCACGTGCAAATGCTGACCCAACATATGCAAAGTTTGTGGCACAGATAGCCTTCAATCTCAGTTAGACTATCCCCGATAGAGGAAATTACACACGCAAACAGGGATGTGATCCTCCTTATATTTATCTGTGTACTTCTAATTTCAGGTATGTCTGAGTCCACGTTTTCTGTGATGACCAGAATGGAGCAAACAGAATTTGCTACATGTTCGGCATATCTCCATTTGATAACCTTACAAGCTAATTCTGTTATTTAAGAATGCAGTAGATATTAAAAACACATACTGAATATCACGTTGGATAGCACAATCAAACATATGGTAAGGTGCAGAGTGTTCATAAAGGGTCAGAAGACAAAATGCCAGAACACCATCCATATGCCACTGGGCAGAATCCACTGAACAAATGGGTCAATGTGGCTAGGTTGTTGGTACCATTTTATTAGTTCACAAATATCACTGCCTAATCAAAGCAGCTATCTATTATTTGCCCAATAGCCACACATTTTTCTCCTTCATTACTCAACCCACTTTAGTTTGATCCTATATAAGCCTAAAACTGTGGGAAAAAAATACGCCCTGTATGGAAAATTGCTGTGGGATTGCAAAAGATGTAGAGCTTGCCAAAGAAAATGAACTCTAAAAACTGTTTTCCTTGTTTATGTGCTCTCTCCAGGCCCTCTTGTTTATGCAAGGATTCAATATATGATCAAGTTACCTTGCGTCAGCCAGGCTGCGGTAATTGTCTGTGTGTGCACTTTTGGCATGTAACGAGTGCAAGAAAATTTACCTTAGTTTAAGCCCCTTTCACTGCAAGCAAACCTAACACAACCTACCTTACATTCTCTCGGGGGTGGGAGCATGCACCTAACTTGCACACAGGCATATGCTATGTCCCAGGAGCCTGACACTGTCTGAGACCCATGAATGTGAAAGGCGCCCTATGAGCTCCGGGACAGCTTGTCTTTTTTCTGCAAGTATATTGTACAGGCGCACAAATGAAGGACTTACCTGCCATGCCTCAACTTTCTTAATGTCTGCACAGGATCCGTTAGTGAAGAGTCCTTTCCCAGGGGTACAGGTATATATATCCTGCAAGGCATGGGCAATAGAATATACTGCCAAATACACGTTATAGGATATCCGCAAGTGCGTGTAGTCCATGTACGGTGTCTCCACACTGGTGATGTTCTCATCCCCTGTACACGGAGGCCGGAAGGCAGCCGTTCCATTTCCAGCTCCCGGTCCCTCTTCATGACCCTTGTGGAAGGAAGTTGAAGCTGGAGAATTTTTGGACCCATCGGGGAGATAGCAGTTAAATGTCTCCTCCCAAAACTCCTTGGCAAAGCCATTGTTGGTGGACTTCTTGGGATGCACCTTCTGCAGGAACTCACGAAAGCCTGGGATCTGTCCTGCCTTCAGAGCAAACCCAATGGTGCTGCCGATGACACGGAAGAACTCCGGCATGGCTATCAAGGAAGAGCTGGCCCAGGCCTCGCTCGCCAGCCAGATCTTGCCAGTGATGTTTCGTCTGACAATCTCTTTGATAAGGGGCTCCAGGTCTGGGCCACTGGAGAAAACAACAATCACCCTTGCCGTGGAGTTCTGGATGACTTCCACCACCTGCTGGATCTCCTCTTCATCTGAGTACTGGGAAATGAGCTCACTAAAATCAATGCAGATGTCTCTCTCCTCCGCCTCCTCCCGAAACTTTTCAATCCCTGGTCGGCCATAGTCATCATCGGCCGCAATTGTTCCCACCCAATTCCAGCGAAAGTACTCAATGATGTCTGCCATCGCTGTGGCCTGATGCTCGTCATTGGGGATTGTGCGGAGGAAGGACTTGAACTGGTTCTTATTGCTCAAGAGACGACTGGATGAGGCATAGCTGACCTGTGAGAGCACAGTGAACAAGCAAAACACACCATGAAGTGAACTGCCTCAGAATAAATTGCCTACATTTATCTAGCATCACTGTCCACCTCTGTAACCTCGGGTGGGATGAAGAGAGAGCTACGCACCACACTGGCAACCACAAACTCTTAGCTTGGGGCTGCACACAATCCACTCTGACATCTATGTGTTCGTGTAGCTGTGACTGTCTTACAGAGGCACACATACAGGAGCAGCTGCTCAGACCCATGAGACTGGAGCAAGCTCATGTCCACCTGTAATGCCAAGGATCTGAAGGAGAGAGACACTGACACTAGCTTGAAGGAATGGCAAAGAAGTGAGCCATGGGTGGACTGAATGCACCTCACCACACTTCCTGCCAAATCCAAAACCAAGAAGAATATATCTTTTAGATAAATGAGGGCAGAGCACGTAATTCAGAAAAAATGCAGACTTCCTCTGTCCTGAACCAGACAGGACACAGCAGGCTGGTATTGCCATCCCGTACCTACTCTGAAGAGCATTGTCTGTCTCTCCGTGCCTCTCACTCTGTCCCCATCCTTAGGCACCATCAGGCACCATATGCATGCCAGTTGAAGTAAGAAGAATTTCATGTGTATCAGTTGTCTTGACCCTGCAGAGTGCTAAGGTAATGGTGGTCAATACTACCTTATCAGTATTTCTTCATTGCTGGCCTGAATCAGCAAAGAAGCCAGTAGGCATTCCACACTCCATGAGCCACCGTGTTTTACAGTTGAAATGGGATTTTATTTCCTTTTCTAAAGCTATCAAGAAATATTTCTTCCTTAATAAGAACAAGTGCCATATGGTCTTAAGATATAATTTGAATTTTCTACAAGTAGGAAGAAAACCATAAAACCAGAAGAGAATAGTTTTAAGATCTGGAGAACTCTTAAAACTCATCTTTGCATTCTGAGATTGGTATCTGAACTCTTTAGGACTCACTCTCACTTTGAAAAAGTCTTCTATAAACAGTTCATTTTGTACAAAATGGAAATTCACAGAAAACCTTATCTCTTCCTTAAACTCTGGCATTTAATGTTTCTGCAAGAAGAAAGAAAAGGAAGTCTCCTAGTGCAGATTCAAGGGCCACAGGAGCAAATCCTCCTTTCACAGAACTCTCCCCTGGACAGGTTCCTGTCCAGTGCTACTCTTATCTCCTAAAACTTAGTGTCACGAGGTACAGGCAAGGTACCCCACTCCTGCATGTACTGTAAGGGTACACCGAGGTGAGATACTAAGAAACAGAGCTCGAGTCATAACATTTTTCTGTTTCTATGTCAACGGAATGAGTAATGAGCCTTACATTAATTGTAAAATATACCTCCAACTTCTACTGAAATGCAGGGTCTATTAAGCATGGATTTGCTAATGGCCTTGTTATAAATGACAGCGATAATACGTATTCTAATACCGCCCAACAACTCCCAGTTTAAAAGCTGGCTTTCAGGTGTCATACTTCAACCACCTGGCTGAGATTTTTTTTCCAGAACTGAACCTCCTGACATCTACTCATTTCAGCAACCTCTAGATAAGACTACTGCCTTGTAGCACAAACGCCATTCCCTGTTTGAAGGGAAAGTGTGAGAACTGCCAACATCTCTTATCCAGTCCAACCCACCAACCTTTCTCAGCTGCCCTTGTTCACCTGGTAATTCAATGTGTAAATTAACATCATAAAATGGTTTTTATACATATACACGTATATATGTATATATTAAAAAAATTAAATGCCATAATGGTGCTTATTACATGCCACCTTCCAATGCTACTCTGGGCAACACCTAAATAGCAAATATTGGTGTTAGTTTAAGCCATTCTTGCCCTGCTCAGAGACCAAATATCCATTTTTTCAGACTCCTTTGAGAGACTCAGACTGATAACATTAAATAGACAAGATATATTACTGTGCACCAGCCAGACAAGAATCCTTCCTTCTTCATTTGTGGTGCAGATGGGAGTTGGAGCCCTGGCTGAAATAAAGATATATCCCCTCAGGACAGAGTGAGGTTGCAGCGTGACACAATCTTGTTGCAAGGACTCCAGTGAGCTCTGGCACCTGCCTTAATTTTAGAAGAGGAATTGGAAATATTAGGCTATACAAGGCGACACATAAATGGATATGGCCAAGTGCTTTTTCCAAAGTTACTGTCAGTGTCGAAATCTGAAATCAAGAGCAACAACATTAAGCTGTAATTAAGCTAGCCTCATAGTCTGCTTAGGTCTTGGCAGAGCAACAAGTTCATTAAACAAAAGGATGGGACCGTGGATGCCGGCATTGTCTCCAGTAGAGTCAGCAGACAGCAAGAAGGATGCTGCGATACAGGAGCTGGCACAACTACACCACCACACAGATGACCCCAGGACACAGGGGGCATACTCACATACTCCAGGAGGCCTTAAGGGCATAAGAAAGGACAGTCAGCCCAGAAGAAACCTTCACCACACTTGATCAGCAGAAGCAACAACTTTACAGATAATTTACTTGAATGATCAGAGATGCTGGGAAACCTAAGAGTAGCTGGCAATGACTGAGCTCCATCTTACGTGGGCTCTGTGGGAGTTGGGCATGACTAGACAGTGACCACAATGAAGTAACATCACAACTAACCTGTTAAGGCTGGCAACTGCCAATGACTGACCTAAATTATTTGTGTTCACAGACTAAAGCACTCGAGTGGACTCCAGTCCTCCTAGACTAAGTTGCTGTTGGCTGAATGTTGTTATGGCTGCTCGGTAAGCTTTGTGTTTGGGGACTACAAATTGCTAGCAAGAAATATCTCTAAAATCAGAAAACCTCTACATTTTGTATTGTTTCTCTCCTTGAGGTTCTATTAGAAATGGCAAAAATTAAACAAGCCATGGAGAGTGAACTCCTCTTGAAACCCCTGGGTGTGTAGTTAGGACACATTGACTCACAGTGGGACAGAGAAGCTGCCACAGCCACTGCTCAAACCTGTACTGGCCCAAATACCTTTCTGGCAAATGTGAGCCTGAAGACTTGTATTTCTGACTGAAAAAATATATTCTACTTGATTTGACATATAAGTTTGGAAGGAATTAGACTGCTTTCTTTCATGTAAATTTGTTGTCACACTTTAAAAGCCAGTGCTTCTCATGATTATGTTGCCCCTCAGCCCTCCAAGGACGTATTCGTACATCCAGGGCCATTGCATTTCTAAACCTTCTTTTGTTTGAAACAGAGATAAAGCATGTAAGGCAGCAGCAGTGCAGTTCCCTGTCCTGGTTCTATAAGGTACTTAAAGATCCCCTCCAAACGGCAATCCCCCCAGCTGCACCTAAACAAGAGAAGTGAAAGCATACCTGAGGTATGTAAAAGAGTCCAAGGAGATTGGCCACGGCGGTAGAGATGCCAGAGCCGGTTGCCCCCACGACTGCAATGGTAGAGGGGATATGTTCTGAGCAGTTGCAGAATTCGTCCAGGTTCAAAGAGTCTATCTTGTTTTGGGCCACAAAACTCAGTGTAGCCTCCAGGGCTTTAGAGACTGTATTGCAAGTGTCAAATATCCTGTATCCTAGCGTCATGTTGGGAAGGAGCGTTGGGCTACTGTTTATTTCTTCTATGGCAAAGATCATAGCCTGGAGCCAGCGGAAGCCTCGGAAATTATACCTGGGGGAGCAAAAATAAAAATAAAATAGAGTGAGAAGGAGGGAAACAGAGAGACCAGGACTGAGACAAAGACAGAGCAAAGAATTCCAGATACAAAAGGCAAAAGCAACTTATATGACTTCTTGCATCCTACTAAATTTGGAAAGATGTGCTTTTGTGTGGAGTGGTTACAGAAGAGGCATGTGTATGCTAGATTTTGTTCTGGTTTTCAGCTCTTCAGTTTGGGAGCTCACTTTAGAGGTTGTGAGGATGAACTGAAATTTTCTAAGTGCACTGAAGCCTGGGAAAGTTGAAAGAGAGCATGCCTGGGGTGTTGTCTCTGGCTTCGGCTCAGTACCCTAAACCTGGATCTTGTCATTCCTGATCAAATTCTATGACACAAAGCTACACCTACTAGGTCCCCTTCCAGGCTCCTCTGACATGTTTCTGAATGCAGATGGCAGTGTCTGCTCAGCCTGTGCTGAGCGCGATGCTGCCAGGGACTTTGGCTCAGGGACACTCAGCGTTTCAGCTCCTCCTGGCTTGAGGCAGGCAGAGTGAGCTGAGACACCGCACCGGCCGGCGTGCGCCTCGCTGCAAAGGTGCCTGGCAGCTCTGCTCAGGGAAATCTGGCCTCACATCACAAACGTCACGCTGCGAGAGAGGGCACAGTCAACCTGTTTATATCAGAGAACAGAGACATGCTATCCATGTACATCCTTGCTTCCCAACTTGTTAATTAGATACTTCAGTGTTTTCATTAAAGGAATAACTTTTCTCGTTATTATAGTGTTCTCACACATGTGCTTTAGACACGAGCTGAGAAGATGCCATGAGAGCTGGCCTGTGAATTTGGAGGAGTGGTTTTCGAAGCCTCCTTTGCTCTCTAAAATGGAGTAGCTGAGTTTTCTGAGTCTCTCTTAGCCGTGCGTGGAGCTAACCCAGAGCTGGGGAGCGGTGGCAGGAGTGTGCTGCGGGACCCGTGAGCCCCTGCTTAGAGCTTCACCTTGGCCGGCAGTGAAAGAAGCTGATGCAGCCTGAGTGACCACTTATCCAAAAAAGAGAGAAGCTTTTTTGTGGGAAGCAGCAGGAAGAAAGTCGCTTTGATATGTGTTATTCTCAAGTTTTACCTAGTGCGTTTTCTCCTGTAAAGCTGCAAAAGCATCCAGTTGTGTGCCTGAGAAGCTGCCATGTTTTATGGTAATTCATCTGGAATGGCAGAATCTTTCATGAACTGAGACCTGCCTTCCCTTGTAATGCACCATATCGGTCAGGATAGCAGTTTGCAGTTTTGTCTTGAGTTGCGGCTGCAAATGGGAAAGTGTCAAAGCTGTTGTGCTTGAGATCTACTGGAAAAAATGGCAGGCTCCAGAACTGGAAAAGCCTGGGGAAATGGCCTGCCCAACAACAGACTCTATATGAAACCTAAATTTTAGGTTTCACATGAGTGCCACTGTGAAATATTTTTAGAGGTATTTCCATTACAAAGGTGAAGACTTTTAAAGATAAGCTTCATGAAATCATGAACTTCCAATCTCTGAGATATACGACCTGAACACTTTTTAATTGCTGGATTAAATGGGTAGCTTCCAAAGCTGATGTTAGCTATGTCTGACTTCTTTAAAGCTGAATGAACGTAGCCACATTACTTCCATTTTAGGGGTTTGATCTGATTTATCTGGGATCAGAAGTTCTAAAGATATCACATCTAAGGTTTATCTTTAAGTCTTAAAGACTTAATATATTCAACTTCATTTCACCTGCTCCAGACATTTTTGGCCAACTTCCAAACAAGGTTCTGCTCTGAGATTGTATCTCAAAGACCAGACAGCATGATTTCATTAAAAATCTCTTCAAGTCAAAAAGTTTGAGGCCAATAAAAATCCTTATTTATAATTTATGACCAAAGGGACAGCTACCTATTTTAAGATCACTTTTAAGAAAATGGACAGCATTTAGAACACATGAGTGTGGGTTACAGTTAGAAGTAATTTGGTCATTTAGATTATTTTTTGCTCTAATTCAAAACCATTAAGGAGTGAGATGCAATACAAGAGCTCTGAAATAAAAGGAGAACTCTCAAGTGAAGGAGGCAGTGAATGCTGTGCGCAGAAGAAGATGTGCCTGTCACACCACGCAGCCAGTGTGGTCAGTAATGCTCGCTGGGGTGAATGGCAGCAAAGAGGGGTTTTGTGACACTTCTTTTTAAAAAGCTAGATGTATTTACAGATATTTTTGATTGAAATGAAAATAGGATTTGAAACAAGGAACTATATACAGGCTTCTCATGTAAGACAGAAAAATACGAAAGCATATTCTATATTTAAAGGGAAGACTGCTGAGAAGCTGGGAAGTTCAAAGGTACCACTATACCACTGTGAAAAGCTGGATGCATTTGAGTATGTGTAAAAGTAAATTTAAGCCTGCTCACATTAAATTATGCAGGTGATGTATGACACGGAATTATTTTGCCTGCTTGACAGCAATTTGGTTTAATTTTTTTTTTTTTTAAATGCAGCAAAGTGGTATCTTCAAAAGGTAGAACTGGACTGTCTTCTCCTTGATTTCAGAGAACAAGTTTTCCATTTAATTCAGTAGCTGCAGATCAGGAGAAGGGGATTAGATGCAATGGATACTAACACTCCTCACTCTGTCTTTTTTAATACCTGACAGAGCTTCAGACAAGGTCTCATTTTGTTAACTGATAGAGTGTTATATCAGTGCTGTACCAGAGCTAACATAGTTAGATGGCTCTGATCGGATGAAGGCAGTGCCACTAAACTGGTCTAAATGAAGTAAGATTTCATTATTCCATCCATCCCTGTGAATGGAAGTTGTTTGGATAAATTCTCTCCCACTATACTGTAAGGCCCCAGTAAGGGGCTGCAGAGAGGCTCCTCTTGGCTTGCTGTGTACCTGAGTGATGGGTAAGAGCAGCCTTGGAACCTGGCAGCAGGTTACACCGATCCAGCTGACCTCCTGTGCGATGCTGCTGCTGTGACTAATATGACTGCATGTCAGCCATGCACAAATTTGACCAGTAATTTCTGTGAAGGAACTGCAAAGGATTTGCTAACAAAAGCAAACTTTTCATTAGATTTCCAGAAGCTTTAAATAGCCACTGACATTTTCTTGGTGGAAAATAAGCAGCCTCCAAAACTTATTTTCTGCCATATTACTTCACAGGTCTGTTGACATAGTCTTGTATTTTAGCATTTCTGAGACGTGGTGCTATGAAAAGTGGCCAGTAAGTTCCAAATGAGAGTTTAACGTAAAAAATTCACTGCCCAAAGGTGCAGATAGGAATTTTTATTTACACTCAGCTCTTTAAATGTTTCCTCTCTCATGCCTGCTCTCCCACGTGTCAGAGTATGCAACCCACTGATCCTTCTATTTCCAGGTAGAAGCACAAACAGGGAAAGAGAAGTCAGGAACAATTCCTCCACAAACCCTCGTCTTAATCTTCACGTCTCCAGGGGACAAATTATCTTTGCAGCGTCCCAATTTTCTAGACAGTAACCTCACAAGACCTCAATGATTCCTGTAGGTTTCTTTCTAGTTGGTATGAATGTGTCTATCCAGGGGTGCTCAGGGTGGCTTAAACGTCTCAGTCAATGCTACAAAGTAAGGGTATATAATTTAGGGGACATAAGCTCACTGCGTGGTTTGAGCTCCCTGTAGCTCCATCCCCTCTTTATCCGTTTGTCTCCTTGTCTGGTTTGGTTTGAACAGCTCACGCCGTCTGGATCCAGCAGGGAAGCTAGTCCTGATTCCTGTTAGTCTCCATAGAGGAACAATTCACAGCCTTGTGTGAATTCATGACCTTCATTTATCGAAACTAAACTAAAAGCAATAGAACATGAAGGAAAATAATAAAGTGATGTGAAAGCTGTAAATACAGCTTTCCCTTACCCTCCCATATCTGACAGGTACTTTTATTTAAGAATGGTGGCAAAGCCTGCATATGCCTTGGCTCACCTCAGTACTCCTCTTTCTCTGGTGGTTGTATGCACATACTAATTTCTCTGTTCTCTCTAGATTTCCAGTACATTAATTACATGTTATTGCTGCTACTACCACTGCTATTACTAAGCTATGCAGAGGGGAGACCTTCAGCTGTTTGTTGGATTCCTGCAGTCAGTAGGTATAACGAGTTGCTTACCTCTCTTACAAGCCAGGGCTATGGGTAAGGGTAATTGTGCAGACTAAAGCAAATTAAAAATTAAAAAATTAAAATTCAGAGGGTGGGTGTAAGAGAAAGAGGAACAGGAGATTATTTGGTCATAGGGAGGAAATTCTAAATACCATGTTATGCATTCAGTTCTCCAGTGGGATCAGCAAATACATCCACAAGGAGCAGAATTAAAATTCTCTTTTCTCTCCGACGGACAGACAGACTCGGTGAGCTAAACTGCTCCGGAGCCTTGCTGTGTGAAGTCCTGCACTATGACATGGGGATGTGGCTCCCCACAGTTTCACAGCCTGAAAGCTATGTGTCACAGTGTGGGGCCTTGGGTAGATTGCTGATCAAAATATGGGGAATATGCATTAAAAATGATGACCCAGTGACACCATATTGTCAACACTGCATCTCAGCTCAGTAAAGATACAACCTCATTGCAAAGAGTTCATTACAGTAGGAGGAATCTGTGGGTACTGCCCATCTGTGCAATAACGCTAACAATAATACTAACGATACTACCGCCACCACTACTGCTAATGTACCAGAAATCAATAAAGAACAGAGAAATCAGGTTATGAATAGACTTCTGTGGGTGCTGACAGGGAATGGGGGTCAAGGTCTGCTTGTGCTGTTCTCAGCCTCTGCCTCCACAGCGCACATCAGATAGGCATCAGCAATGGTTACAAGGAAAGCTGCTGTAACAGCACACATGAAGGTACACAAAGACAGAGGTGTATTTATATCAAATGCGGGATACTTGATTGCTTAAACAATAAGCCCTGTCAGTATTTCTGAAACACAGGAAACAACATTGCTCTCGCTTTCCATACTCCTATCTGACATTTGGTGGTGCAAAATCATGAGTAAGTTTTCACTTCAAACTCTAGAACTCAGTGCTTAAAGTGTGAAGATACATTTTCAGGAGAATCAGCACAAAAAGAATGGAGACCAGATGAACAGATTGTTACTGTTCCCTTTTCCTTTCACTGATGAGTTATGTGTGTGGTTTTCCAAGTAAAAGTGCAAGATATGCACAGCAGGTTCAGGCCAGTATGTGTGCTGAGCTGAGGAGAAAGGTTCCGTGCCACAAGACTGTGAAAACTGAAAAAGTGGAGAGAAAACTGTTCTACTCATTTTGAGAAGCCCTGTTTGGGAGCCTAGGTATGGCACTGAACACAGCTAAATATGTAGGAAGAGGCCCAAACAGCACACATCAGACTGAATGGTCCTCAAAAGAAAGGAAAGCCACATTATCTTAAACTTTTTGATACTGAGCTCCAGAATAAACAGGGGCAAACCACCTGCAGGGTTCAGTGGGACCCCTAGTTCTTTTCTTGGTCCCAAAGCAAGGTGCTTTTCATATGGTCTGATGATTTGTTGTTGTTGCCGCCTAATGGAGGAGTATAAGGAAAGAGAGAGGATGCACGCACGCTCCTAAAGTGACCTTGGGTCTAATTTTCTTTCATGATATGAGACACGTTTTCCTGTGTAATAAAGGGATTAAAAGCTGTACACAGCCACCTAAAAAGGGAATAAAGCTGAATTTGCCTCAGCTTTGAAAAGATACGGCAGTGCTGGAGAAGGCTCAAAGAAAGGCAACAAGGGCAGCCAAAGGCATGGAACAGATTTAGCACCTTTGGTTTGACCAGGTACAGCCATGCTTATCATCCTCTAGTGGATTTGCTACTCTATAAAAGTTTTTGACATGACAAGACTGGGGAGATTTTACTTTGGAAAGAAACTAGAGCCTATTTTTTTTTCCTTTCTCTGCAGAAAATATGAGTTCACTCATTCTAGACTAGCCATCTGCACAGAACTGAGGAAACTCAAATTGGATAAAGAAAGACTTGAAGAATGTATTGGGCTCTTAGAGTCAGCATGCACAACCCTGCCCCAAGCTACTACCTAATCACAGAGTCCAAAACCAAAAAGGACCATTATGGTTGTGTTGTGAGATATCTATACAAATCCAATTAAGAGGAATTTTCTGACTTAAATTCTGCTTAAAATAGAAAAAATGTTTCAGGAAAAATATCTGCTCTCAATTTAACAGGTACCAATAAGGAGGAAAACACCATAGCACATAAACTGTCCCATGGATTAATTATCTTCATCAAGTAAATCTGATGACCAGTCTCAAAAAGTCTTTCCAACCCAATCTATTTTGAATTAAATCTTTCCTGAAAAATCACATTTTTTGTTAAAGACATGTGCAATGAGTGAGCTTCCAGTCACCTCTGGTCCAATCATCCCCTTCTTCCTATTTAGTTGCCACTACCTTCGCAGATAGATCTCTGCCTTTCATTAAGTGTTCTCTCTTCATTTGCATTATGCTATCAAGTCACAATTTATACAATTTATCCACAATTTAGCTTCTTGAAGGAAAGTGGCAAAGTGGCACAAATGCTCTTTGGTACAGGGGTAAGAGGAACACAGATTTTACTGAGGAAGATTTCAGGTGGAGGATGCCTTTTAGCAGATCAAATGCCACCTAGAAGGATCTCCCATTGTGTCCTTAAAACAGCTGGTCTGGCTTTTCAGGATTGGCCTGTTGTTGGCAATGCTACCTCATTAACAAACCTTTTGGCAACTGCGCACTTGTAGCACTCCCAGGGGAATGTTCTCCTGTGATCTATTCCAATAATGTGACCATGTCAAGGGAGTCACCAAGGCTGACCCAACACTGGTAGAAATGAAAGCTGTATTCAGTTTGCAAATACCTGCACTGTCCTATCTGCCACCTGGAGCAGCTGACGAAGACAACAGAGATTAAAACATCCACCTCTTTTCAACATTCTGCTTTTAAAATGCTGCATTTTGGAGAGAAAGAAATGCTGAAAATCTGGCAGAGCACCTTGCTCCGTGAAGTAGACATTTCACATACATTTAGTTCATGACTTGCTTGTGCATGCACAGAAGAAGCCAAAAGAAATCCTGCTTAATTACACTTCTTTCTCTGTGCTTGCTATGAGACCATCTGGGGATGATCTCATAACCTAGATGGATGGGTCCTGCTCAGTGTGTCAGCAGGAAACTGCACCTGGAATCTGTAAGCATAGCAGGAATGCTGTCAGCCATTCTTCATCTCCATCTACAACAAAACTGTACCAGATCTCCAGTCTAGGATGAGAGGTCCAAATAATTCCAGATACACAATTTTTTATGTATGATTACAGAAGAGGTCCTGTAACATTGAATTGTTTTCCCATGCATGGTCATGACAAAATTCCACATCAATTTCTTATATTTTGTTTATATGACATTTAAGATGCAATCAGTTTCTGTCACACTTTATGTATATTATGTGCAGGGTTGTAAGGTTAAAAGTTCCTCAGGTTTCATCATAAAAATGGCTACACTTCAATAACAAGATACTTTGTTTTCATGTGCATTTCTCTCTCCAGGGTTAACATTTAATGACTTAAGACAAAACCTATATGCACTGTTTACACAGAAGAAAGGACTTTCGGTGTCAAAAGCCTGGGTAAGGAGTTGAAGTCTGGGACTTTGTAAAGGTCCTAAAAAGACATCTCTGTGTTAAGTGGAATTTTTCAAAAGCAGTGACCTATCTCACTTTCCCCTATTCACTTGTTTAGGCAACTAAACAGTTTGTAAAATCTTAGAAGATGAGAGGCAGAACTGGAAAAAAAAACCCCAAAATTGATTCTAAGCTATTTTGCTGTGCATTACTGTAATCAAATAAACTTAAGGGCACTGTGGGTTATTTTCCATCCTTCTGCTAGGAAAGCTAATTTTCAGGTATGGTTCAAATGTCTACTGTGAATGGACAGATAGATTCATGTTTCGGCGGCTTTGGGTAATACAAGCATAGCCCTCTTTCGCTGTCAAAATATTATTTATGATACGGTTTAACAAATGCACTTCCTGTCTTTACATGCCTGTTTTATTCTATTATTTACACTATACTTTCCCATTACCTCTACAAGCATCAGATTACAGGCTGTATTTACACAGTGTGTAGCGTCTCACCTGTAGCCAAGAAAGAGCAAGACTCCCCCATCAAAACTTCTTTTTTTTTTTTCCATGGCTTACCTTATACACTCCACTGATTCTGGTCTTGATTTTAGATCCTGGTCTTTAGCAGCCACTCCAAAATGAATGGGGAACAGTCCTCCAAGAATAATGTCTCCCTTCTTCTGTGCCCGTTGGTTTGGCCCATAGGCAGCCGTGTTCCCAGTAAATAGCAAAAGAATCAAGCAGCAGCTATATAAAGTCATTGTTCCTCTTTTCACCAGGGGGTTATAGGATGCAAAATTGGAAAAGGTGATGTAAGAAAGCAGATGTCGTAATGTCTAAGCTTTTCCTTTCCTTAGTACAGCACAGAGAGGATATGGGACACATGTCTGCAGGAGGATAAGCAACAGGGTGGGAGCCACAGTGCTGGTGTTTCTCCCTCTGTCTTCTCCATTGCAAAAGACCAATTCAGCAGCCCTTCTTTCTTCATAACCACAGCATTATGGAGAGCCCATCTCTGAGAACTGCAAAAGAAAGACAGGAAAAGTGATTCTAGCTACACACCAGGACCTCACGCTGCCACAGTAGTTCTGCATTGTCCCATCAACTCCGTGGCTGCCCACACTCAACAACCTGCAGAGGATACGTACCAGCTTTGACAGAGTAAATCAGACACCCTGGTGATGCCAGCCACACCTCCTCAAACAAATGTAATGGATTCTCTTGAATGCCCAATTCTCTATCACATGTGGAAGGTGGGTGTCTTCCCACCATCTTCCCATGGTTCTGCGTGACTCTGGTCACAGGAGACCCTGTGAAACTTGTGATCAGGCCTCCATGAACAGAGCAGACTATGAAAGACTTGGATGGGCAAGTGAGGAATAAGGAAGCATTAAGTGCAGAAGGAATCAAACCTTTCTCTTAAGAAAAGAACAACAATAATCTTTTGGTGTTGGTCCATCCCCTCCTTTCCAATGATAATTCTTAACTCTCTGGTTTGAACTTATGGCTAAAAATGAAACAAGGTCACAAAAAAGACTTCTTTCACATTCAAAGTGAGGATGACTTTCAGGGAAGCATTTGAAATCAAGATACTTCTCCATAATGAATCACAAGGGCTTGAAAGATTCGGTGATCATGTCATTGCAAGCTTAGCTGTTGAGCTTTGAAGTCTGCATCCTGGGAATAAGAAATATTGCAGCCTCTCTGCGCTCAGTACATTTTCCTTGCAGCACGTCTACAGGCCTGCCAGATGAAGAACTAACTTAATTAAGGCGTATGAAAATAGCTATCGCTATGGGGAAGGAGGTAGCACCAAAATAAAATCATAATAAACGTCTCTTCGGCCTATTTGGAATATGTCTAAAAGCTAGTAGTAAAAATCTGAAGTTAGTCAAATTCAGAATAGAAGCTAGGCATACATTGCTAATCCTGAAGTAAGTCTTCAAGAGTTTTCAAGTTCTAAGAACCTGTTTATGGGGATGACTTATTATGCACTAAACGTACCTAGGCAGATTTGACCTCTACTTAGGTCAAAAAAGGAGCTATTGTAGGGAAACACTGTGATCATGGGGGTTCTTCCAGTAGCCAGCCCAAATGATTATGCGTACAGTATGAACACCAAGCATTCGGAAATATTTCACACATTTTTGTTAACAAGAAGGTCTAGACGCAGCAGTCAGTGGGAGAAAACAGACAAAGTTCACATCATTCTCATACCTCTGTGGCCAACACACTTAAGACAGCTGGGCATATGCTGCACTTCTCTGTGGTAGGTCCACTCTAAACTATTCTTTGGTCCTGGGTTGAACACTCACATTTTTATTGTCAAAGGCAACCAAATCTTTGGCCATAGGTCAAAATATGTCCAGGCAAACAATTTTGTACCAGAAAATGTGGAGTCACACTGAAAGATTTTACAGGAACATACTGGTTTTCATATGAAAAAATGGGTATTTTATGTTTCTAACATCCAAGTGACTCAATCCAAAGTCAGAAACTCCATTTTGACAAACTTGACAGCTAGATCGCTACTGCTGGGTGGGGATTTCAACACTACCCTTGAAATCTGAAACACGGACATGATATAGCCAACTGCTGCCGACTCTGGCCACCGGAGAACACTTTGGGACATACCTCTGGCAAGCAACTGGAGCTATGTCACACCGCTCTAGCCAGGATGCAATTAAGTCTATCATTTGTGAGCACATTGTCTTAACATCTGACTTTTACTGACAAGCCTCTGGTATTGGCATGTGGCCCCTTGGCACCAGAAAGACAGAACTTTAACCAGAGCCAGGACTAGCAGGTGGCAGAGCATTGCAACAAGTGAGCGTGTGGAAAACTGCCCCTGAGTTTTTGGGTTCACATTTCCCCTGGCAGATGGACGGCGGCTGTTGCTTCTTTGATGCCCAACATAAAAAGGAAGGAAACACTTTGCCACTTTTCAGGTAGGGAAAAGTCATCTTCCTTCCATGACTTATGGATTCAAAAAAGATATGAAAAAGCATATAAGACATCTTCTAGGCTGATGTTCTCTCTCTCTTCCTGGCTGAGGCTAAGTCTGCCAGGTCCTACGGGATGAACTACTGAAAGGCAAACAGTCATTGCAGTCAGCTGCAGACTCTTTCCACTCCATCCTGGTTCACAGAGCCTTTCTGCTATCTGATGCCCCATAGAAATATCTACAATCATCTCCAGAATGGGTGTCTGGTCTTGTGGCAGGAAGAAAGGTATGTGGTCTGCCTGCTGCAGAGGAGGACTTTACACTGTGACCCACTGCCTTCACACATTTCTAGCCTTCCTGTGTGTACAGCCAGACACATATGCAGCAAAGTCAGTGCTTCAGGAGTGCATCAAGTTTATTGCGGATGGGGAGGTCAAGTTTATCATGCATGCTCTCTGCATCTGCTCACAGCCCACCCCCTGCCTGAGTGAGAGGACCACTGAGTAAAATCTCCATTTACGTGGAGAACCATGGCCAGAACACCCTTGCTGCTACCCTGCCTGCCCTGCTCATATCGTGGCATGCAGTCAAACTGTTCTGCTATTGTTAGTCTGTTCCTTGCTGCCATGTTTCCAAGGGCACCCTCCCCACACTGGGTGAGCTGATAGCACGGGATCCCTGAGAAAAAAAGTGGTCTGCTCTCCAGCTGAATCACTTCCCCTGTTTTGCAATCTGCTCTTCAACAACATCCAAGAGTGGGTAAGGCCCTCACAAATTGCAAATGGTTTGTGAGAGACAGGCTGACAAGTGAGGTCCACCACATGAGCTCCGGTCCAGCCGGTTCCGGTGTGAGTGACACAACCCAGTGGAGCAGGGTACCTTTGGGGCAGCTGATTGTGCTTCTCCCTCCTTGCCTGCTTCATTTTACTATCTGTGTAGATACATCTCCCACTTCGCCACCATGTCTGTCTGGCACAGGCATGAAAAGCTGTGCTGGGAACTTCTGTTCTTAGAAGCAACTATGAGTTGGACAAAATATTTTTATACTCATTTTGATTAGCATGTTCCAGAATGAGCAGTCACAAGAAAAGCAATAACAGGCCAAAACTGTGTCCTCTACTGGACAATTCAATAGGGACCCTTGTACTGTAAGAAATAGCAGTGAAAAAAGTAAGCAAAACATTCTCCTGGGTTGCAAACTGAGATTAAAAACAGGGAAGTAATGCACGATATTATTAAAGTCAACTTAAATACACGTGCAGATAGCATTGGCTCAGATACCCCTGTCCCAGTGCAGTGTACAGCACATATGAAAGCAGCTCAGAAAGTAGGGGAAAAGTTGTGTGTCCAGGAGAGATCTCATGTTTAGAGAGATTGGCACTGTTTAATTTAAGAAAGGAAATGAAGGAAAGGGATGAAAATAAAAGATCTGAAATGATAAACAGTACAGGAGCCTGATGTGATAGGCAAGAAGTCATGGCTAACATTTGTGGGCAAAGGGAAAGAAGAGCAACCTGGAGCTTTGGCCACTGGCCACTTTCTGTGGGGAGCCCCCTGCCCACATCTCCTAGAGCTCCAGGGCAGCTGGCATCACTGGCACAGCAGTCACACTAGAGCAGAGCATTCTTGTTCAGATACTGCCAGGTTTGAGGACAGTGTGAATAAAAGACTGCTAATCACATCTGGTAAGGCATGGACAAACCATGCTGTGCCCAGATCTACAGCAGGCTGGGGGTCACTCCTGGGCTGAGGAGTCACGCCAACCAGCAATGTAGCCTTCCAGGAGAAGAGGGAAAAGAGGTAGGGAAGGGAATTTCTTCAGCAGTTAAAAAAAAGAAGGAAAAAAAAGAGCTTATACAGTGTACAGCACAGGTGGCACCTTCCACACCCAGTACTTTGGCAAGATGTTAGAAGCAGGGAGCAGTAATTTCTGAGGAGTGGCTGCAAAGAGATGGGATGCTCTGACTACTGCTACACAGCCTAGGGCATCTCCTCCCCTGCTTCCCTCCCCACTGGCAAAGAGAGCTGGGGGACTGCACGGTCCTTCAGGGGCAGAGATGGAGGAGGCCAGCAATGGGGTTCCAGAGCCTGGGCAGCGAGTTGCACACAGGGCTTAGCCAAGGTGGGACAGGATCAGTGACTTCCCCATCTCCTGTGGCAAGAGAGTGAGCTCGAGACCACAGCCCACTGATTTATTACTCTGGTTTTCTGCTTTTTCTTTAATAAAGCTTTCTTTTACCTTTAGGGTTCTTTGCTTATGAAAAGGAAATCATTTTCATCATGAACAGATAGACAATGTAATTTAGTTTGCTGGGATGGTGTGGAGGGGTTTGAGCTGATGCTTCTGAATATTTAGGAACCACTCTTTGCCACCAGACAGTACGTGGCTGAAGTATTAAATGAAGAAAAAATAAATTAACTTTCTTTCTTCTCTTTTCTCACAGTAGGCGAAGTTGAAATAAACTGGTAAAATAGGGCTAATTTTAAAACAACATTTACAGCACTCAGTGCTCCAAGATGTCATTCAAGAGCATGACAAGGGATGAGACAATGAAAACAAAGCTATTAATTCATGGTATAGGATAATACTTGTTATCTCCTTGAATAATTTGGAACTAGCTATTCTCAGGGACAGGACACAAAACTGAAATAATGCCAGAGGTGCTGTCTGCAAACAAGATGGGCTGTGTATATATAAAACACATCCCTGAGGCAGCAAAGTGAGGGATAAATGTCCAAAGATGCACTAGCACAAAATGATATCCAGAAAAAGCAAAACTAAGTGTATACCCAGCTCCTTGTAAATCTCAGTGTCAAAATTTACAACTCTGTATACTTAAATACAAACTATAGCTGGGAAACCAAGTATCTCAAACTCGTTTAAGAGAAGACACCAGTCTCCCAGCTGCTTTCAAGAGCTCTCATGCTTGAGGTTGAAAATATTTGAAGATACAGTTTTCCTGATGAAAGGTTATTAGCTTGTTGCCAGTACTCCAAGCTATTATCCTCTAGTATCATATTTTGTTGTGGCAAATCTTCCTTCAGTTCTCTTTTCTTTAATTGGGTTAAGATTATAAACTTCTTCCTTATTAAAAGAAAGCGTTATGCAGCCAAAGATTGAATTACCTGCTAACGCATGCCTGAAGACATAAAACTTAGCAAAATATAGGTGGAAATTGTACTACTAATAGAACAAATTACTGTGGTCCTGCAGTTTTCAGCTAATACATTACAAAGATTAAATTAACAAGCAACTGAATTAAGAAGGAAGCTTGGAATCCATAGCTATTTTTTTTTCCTTTGCAAATATTCTTACATATATGTCCTGGTTTGACATAAAACGGAACCAATTTTCTGGTTTGCAATTTTACTTTTTAGCTGGGCCTCTTCTAAGTGACTAAACTCTGAAATTAGCAGCATATTGCTCAGAAACTGTTCACTCTCAGAGTGGTAAGACCTGATTATACCAAGGAATGGTGTGCACAGAAGCTCTGGCTTATACTTACTGCTGTAACAACCAAGGTTGGCTAACTTCGTTATTTGCCCTGTCCTCATTAGAGGGTCAGAAGCGGAAAAGCATAGAGGGGTCCCACCTGTGTGGAGGATGGGACAGGTGACCCAAAACGGACCAACAGGGTATTCCATCCCATCTGCATAATGCTCAGTATAACAGCTGAGGGATCAAAGGGTCAACTCTCTTCCTTCAATGGCCAATGTCCAGGGAGGACCCTCTCTGTTCATCTGCTTTTGATTCTGACCCGAGCATTCCCGACTCCAGATCCGGAATCCAGCTCCTGTCCGTCACTGACTCTAGTCTGTGACTTTCCCTGTGCCTGCTGGTGACTCAGTCGTCATCCTGGGAGCTGGGTATGGTTTTCTATATAATATTTTATTATTATTTTATTTTATTATTATTTATTATTTCATTATTTATTAATATTTATTCATTAAAGTAGTTCTTTTTCTAAACTTGTAAATAATCTCTTCCTCTTCTCTCTTTGGAGAGAGAAGGGGGGAAGGGGCCATCTCTCATTCTGATTGGCCAATCCAGCCAAAACCACAACAATTTAAAACGTTATTTAGTATTAGCACATAAATTCTTTAATTATAAGCTCTTCAGTGCAGAACACCTATTCCCTGCACATATATTCAGCAAGTACAATTCCATAGGATTTCTTTTGCAAGAAAAATATAAAAAATAAATATTGTCATTTCCATTTGCTTTTGACAGGGCCCTCTTTCTAATCTCCCTCCCCTTTTTTGAAATATTCTTTAATATTTTTATTCCACTTTTTATTTGTAACTATGAGACATTTTGATTTTGAACTCTCTTGGAAGTGGAAGTAAAGGAACAGGGGGAGATATCAGGATGCTATTGTCATGGCAGAAACAGCACCTGAGGGGAGACAGAAGGCACCCAGGGTATTTGAAAGGCTTGCAGCAATCGGTACCATTTTGCTAGTTGAATGAATGTTTTACTTGTCAGTCTAAATCATGCAGAAAAGCCAGAAACGTTCAATAAATCTTTGGTTTTTGGGTGAAAAGAAGCTGAATGGCACACTCACAGCATATATTACTTACGAAGCACTTCTTAATCAAAGAGTAACTAACCACAACTTTAAACAGCAGCTGCTCAAGTTCATATAATAGCTGGGTTGGAAAGGATCTCAAGGGGTCATGCAGCCTGTCCCTTAGCCCAAGAAGGGTCAGAAATAGTACTGGTGTTCTCAGAATATCTTCTCTAAAACCTTTTGAGTAAGAAGACCTGTCCGACGCTCAGGGCAGCCTACTCCAATGCTTCTCTGTTCTTAGTGACGCAAATGTTTTCTCACATCTCACTTGGATGTTTTTTGTTACAATTTAGCCTGTCGTCTTCCCCCATAATCGCCTTATTTGGGATTTGAATTTACCTCCCCTTTTTCTCTTTTTTTTAGACCAAGTAAACTAAATTAATTTAATCTTTTTTTCATAAATATACTTTCCTGAGCTCAGATTATTCTTGTTTCGTTCCTCTGGCCTCTCTCCAGTGTGTCTCCACATTTAGTGAAGACCAGTGCCCAGAAATGGACAGAGTGCCCTTGTTGGGCCCTTACCAGCGCTGAGCAGGGTGGTAGGATTACTTTGTGTGTCTTGCAGGCTACAGCCCTGTTTATACATCTCAGCGTGGCACTTGTCTTTTTTGGAACAGCATGACATTGTTAACTTATGGTAGATCATCAGCTGAACACAAGGCAAAGTTGCACATGTTTATATCCACAAAGCCATGAAACCTCACAAGAAATTCTTATCTTTCAAAAGCTTTTCCCTCCCATTCAGCTCAAAGAACCTGCTAAACTTCATGTGATCAACCTGGATACCAACAAGGAACCCTCACGCTCAAGCTCAGAGCAGTCTCCTGGGCTTTCAGGACCTTTTCACAGCAAAGAGGTGGGGAAGATTCTTGATCCTGGCCATAGCAACAGGGTGTCTCAGACCCCAAAAGACCCTGAACTCCCACACAGCCTATTCAGCAAGGTTGTCCCACCTCTGGGAGGCCTGGATGTCCCATGGCCAGCACAGCCCACATGTGAGGTTGTCGGGAGGTGCAATGTTGGGTGGTTTGGAGGAGCCAGGCTGCTCATCATGTTGTGCATGAAGCAAAAGCTTGTGGAAACTCCAGCTGCATTTCAGCAAAACTCTACCCCACCAAGAGACTTCCACAGAGCTTCTTGCTTTTGAAAATCACTGTTTTGTGATTAAATGCTGCTTTGTTAGAAAATGCTCAAGCACTCCCTCTTCAGCTTTAGCTTGTCAAAGTTTCAATGTTTCTATACCTGTCTAGAAGGTCCAGAACAGATCAGTCAGGAGCTGTGCATCTGATAAAATAATTGCTGGGTGGAGAGCTGTATCTTGTGCAATGCAGGTGGCAGAATAATTAATTAGGGTTTTTGTGGCTTTTAAATTTGTGATTCATTAAGCCTTACTGTACCACATAGCTGTAATTTTCTAAAGTGACAGAAACTCCGCAGAAGATATCCTGCTGTACGTTGAAATTCTCTTATTAACGCAAGTCATATGGCTAGATCACGGTAAGATTGAAGCCATGAGCAACACAGCTGCCCTCAACAGACAAGGAACATGTTCAGGTAGAACAGAAATCAGAGAGGATATATGTGGTCACCTTTGTGCCCAATCTCATTGCCCAAGACAGCGAAAGGAGGACACTTCTGTGAAGTGGACAGTGGACACAGGACACAAGTCTTCATAGTTCTGAGACCAGACAAGACTTCTAGTACTGAGGTACCATGACAATATGAGAAAAAGCAAATTGTTCACGTATGTCGCCAGAGCAGGCATTAGCTTAGCTGTCTTGCACCTCTTTGCTCCAAGTGAGGGATGAGCACATCAAAGATGCAATGAAAAAGAGATTGCTAGTGTGCTCAAATGGAGGAGCTGTGTTTGAACTTTGTCTGTGGAATGAAACTGTTCTGTTCTTAAAGAAGGCAAGTGTTAACTGAAAACTACTACAAAGCACTTATTGACAATGCTTAAAGAGACAATTCCTACATGCCACACTACCCAAAATAGGAAGATTTTTTCTGGACAAATAGCACGATTGGGAAATGGAATCTCAGCCATCTCTTGGAAAAGTATGGAGGCTTCCAACAAGAGAAGTGTAAAGCAAAATTCAGACCTAGAACAATGACTTTGTTTTAAAAGCACTACCCATACACTTGTTTTTGAACTAAATACGAAATGTGAATGCTAGAGCTTTTACTGAGAATGAAACTTGACAAAATCATCAAGACCATCAGCACAGGATCTCCAGGACAGGATTTCCATGCCCTGCTATTAGCTTAAGGCGGTGTTATCTGTTATAGATAGAACTTTGCTGGCAGGAATCAGGATGCTGATGTCTTATTATACTACAGAAAATGTACTTTGGAAAAAGATACATTACAGTCACACTTGGCATTGGAAAAGCTAAGAAGAGACCAAAAATGCTGCATACAAATCAGCCATGGAACTGAATAAGCTGCTGAATCTTGTAAATAACAAGACATGGCCAGTTCAAATGAAGACAGACATATTCTTAGCCCTGGGAGGAATAGCCCGCAGAAGGAAAAGTAGGTCTAAGAATGTGTTTACGTTGGCCATGAAAAATCGAAGCACTTCTCCTAAAGTTACATTCTCAATTCTCCAAGATACACTAAACATAAAAAAGAATATAGTAAACCAGGCACTTGTATCACATTTAATTCTGCTACATCTGATATGCACAAAGTTGTTAAGTTAATCAGTGAGTTACCATTTAAGATACTAGAATTTTCATATCTATAATATTATTTTCATGTAGCAGTCATATCATTAGTTTTTCTTTACTCCTAAGATCATATACTGCTGTCCAAATAAGAAAGAGTCTACTACAAAAGATTGAAGATTGTGGAGTCACACCCTGATCCCTGTTTAGCAAATATACAAGTGGCAAAAGTATGCCTAGGGTATCACTGCTGATATTCTGCTCAACACAGCAAGTTGAGAACGAGGAAGCCTAAACTGCTAGAGGCTGATGTCTGAGCCTCTGGAGAACTGCAGGTACGGGAAAAGGAGCCAGAACTATCCACAATTGATTCAAGGGATCTTGAACAAATTTGGTGGTAGCAACAGCAGTCAAAAGAGCAAGAGCTCCTGGCTCTTGCACAACCAGGTAAAAATCCAAACCTGCCCACAGGCAGCATTTACCACGTGTGGATTTAATGTGGGATTACAAGGCCTCTGATCTCCCTCCCACTTCAGTGCTGGCTCATAAAGTTCACATGATTACATGCCAAGCAACGTAGCTGGGATCGCATGGCTTTATAGCAACCACCTTTCAATCACGACTGTACCCGACTTTGGGATTCATATAACACTTTTCAAGTAACTTGCATTGGTACCACATTCAAAATCCCTGATCAGTATGATCTGGATCCTTGCGTCCCTTTGTGGAAATAATTCCGTGTTTGTTGATGGTGGGATGCAAAAAACAGAAGTGGTAATAGAAACTACCTTAGAGACTCATCGAACGCACTCAGAGAACTCATTACCAACCACAGGGATGTGCCAGCAGACACAGAGCTGTAAATGGTTTCTGAGTAGTGAGTGCTTGGTGGAAATCTATGTGGAGGGTGACCTATGTCTGTGGAGCCATTTCTACACAGGCGAGGCTGTAAGCTAGCCTGAGAAGCAGCTCTAGGGGCCTTACAGGCATTACTGGTTTTATTCCTCTGAAGGGCAAGAGTTTTCTGCAATAAGAGCTAAAGCTCATTTCTACAAGACATCACAAAGCTCTGAAACAAATACCAGAAGGGAATAAGGCAGTTCTGCAACTTCTCATCTTTCCACTCCTGTGACTTCTTCAGTACCAGTGCAGCAAAAGTTCACGTGTGTATACACAAAAGGGAGAACTGAAATGCATGAGGTTATCAAGGCATCCTATCAAGCAAAGCATTCTGCTGCGCCCCCAGCGCTCACTGTGAAATGACTAGACAAGAACCAACATGTGACAAATTCATTAGATTGCTTAATGAACAGCTGAGAAATGCTAAGAAGCTACAGGTCCACACAGAAGCCAGGGCAGAACAGCAGGGCTTGGAGGGATTTCCAAGTCCTAGGGAGTTCCAGAGGCACAGCAGCCCATTTGCAGCCTTTTGGGAAGTCACCGTAAACCAACCAGTTATTGACTATCCTTATTTATGTTGGGAACTGCATTGGACCCTCGACCAATCTCAGAGATTATAGGTACCAGGGAATCCATCTGGTCTACATTTTAAAGCTGTCCTGTTTTGCTTCTCTATGTTCCAGACTCTGATCTTCTTTTGCTGTGTTATGGTTTACTAATTTGGTTGTTTCCTACCCCTCCTGTTAAAAGCTTACCTTCTTATAAGTTGTTTAAAGTGGGTGAAAATATACCTTAGATATCTAAAGTTCTGTGCTAGTTTCAATGATTTTTGTCAGGTACAGGGGAGATTAGAGCCCTTAAGAGTTACAATAAAATAGGTGATTTTTATGAAATTGGTTTCCCTAACTTTTCTTGTTTCTAAACAATGTCAAACCAATCATGCTAAGGAGTGTGCATTCCAGTGACAGATATTTTACCCCACCCCATATTTTTGGTAAGTGACTAGACCCTCCCGGACAGATGGAGAAAGAAAGCCTGTAGGGTGCTCTGCAGAATGAAGATACTACATCCTTGTGGGATGGTGCAGATAGCAGTGGGGTGTTGTTTGCAAAATTTGATTAGTTCAGACTTTTGCCTGCAGGTGAAACAGGCAGGCATTCAACCTGTGTGCTTTTCAGGGTATCTTACATTCCTGCATATTCTATATACATGCTTGCATCTCAAGCAAGCCTTTCCTTCTACATCCAATGCAGAAGCTCTGCCAGCAAGTGCCACCCAACTGAATTGCTCTTCATTCCTAATTTTCAGGATTAATAGTTTTTCTGGGGCTGGTCTTAGAAGATACAGAAGGTTCACAGCCCACAGAAGTGAAGTCCACCACTGCTCTACAGAGCAACCCTGCATAGGTAACTGGGAAGTTTCTTCACGGTTCCCAGCTCCTAGACCTCTCTCACAAGAAACATCTCCAGGGTTGACAAGAAGGCTCATTCCCTCTAGCACAGTCCTTTCTTGCCATGCATGCCCATAAAACAATATGGTTGTTTTATGCTCTTTGCATCACGGCATTATTTTAAGATGCACTTCTCTACAAGCAAAAGAAACGAGGCTTCAGCTCAGTTCTTGAATACCAATAAATACCAACAAATGCCAATCCAAGAGCATGATTTATGAAACTGTGCTGCTCTAGTCTGTCTTGGAAAAAGCAAGAAGGAACTATCCTTGCTATCAACTCCTGGATGCTCTATACTCTACATTTGTCTTTAATTTTTGTCTCTCTTTCTTCTGTCTAGAAAATAATAGGTTAGAAGAACTGGTCACCAGAATCAGGCATTTTAAACTGTGCCACACTGTGAGACAGGAAAGAATGGGGGAGTGATGGGGGAGATGCCAGAGCAGTTGTTCATTTGTGTGTGGTTAAAATTACACAATTTAGTGCAGTGTTATTCAAGAGACGTCACACTTTCTGATTGGCCAGCGTAAGATCTGCTGGTTAGCAAGCGGAAAGGTCAGGGAACACAAAACAACAGAATAGGAACACTAGAATAAGGAAAAGCATAATTATCTTTCTGTATTTCTCTGAGTTGGCCAACCAGTTTTTGATCATTTTTTTACAAAATAGCAGGAACAAATAAGCTCGGATCATGTAAATAAACATGAGAAGAAGGATCTGGGTTGTATCAGCAAAATTCTTCTTTACAAAACCTTCTGTGATGCATTGGTATTAGGTGTGAGCCACTAGAAAAGTCAGTCTGTCTATGAAGTGCAGCTTTTAAATAAACGAGGATTAACAGATTTCTGATAACAACTGGGTATGGTTTTGTTGAAAGTGATGTTCTCCCAGAGCTGGCATGGAGAAGGATTCTTTATAAGATACCTGCTTCTTTATCCTGCCTGGCTGGGCAGCCTTTATGCCAGTCACTTTCTTTGTCTGGGACTTGGCTTCACAACTTGTAATAGTGGCCAGAAATAATTTCAGAAATGTATTGCAACTATGCTTCATCCACGTCTACAGATGTCAAACTGAGTATCAGCTGAATCAAGGTCGATTCGGGCTTTTCTCTAGCAAAAAAATAAAATAAAATACAGATTTGAGAGTTGAACATTTTTTCTAATTCAACTTCATCAAATTCCTTACAAAGGAAAAGCATATTTTGCTTAGTAATTTCCTCTAATTCTACTTGATTTTTTTAAAACCTCTGTCTGAAACAAAACACTTTATTTGATCCCATTTTTTCCCCACAGAATCCTCAGTGAACCAAACAATAAGGACAACTGTAATTCTAAGCCAATTTCAACATAAATCCAATTCAGAAAAAACACGTAACTATGTGCTCAACTTTAGTGAGACTTGACTTTAACGATATTTAGTAGATTCTAAAAGCTTAGCATGTACTTTAGCGGTTTGCTGAATCAGAGACTAAAGTAGCCCCTGGCTGGCTGTTCCATTCTCATTAATGCTATTATTAAAAACAAATAAACACTTTCTTTGTGTTGGATGGTTTATTTTTACATTAAGTCCAACATGATTTATTAATAAATCCTTATGGATTTTTGTGGTCTTTTTCTCTACCCTTTCTCTACCATTTCTAGTTCTCTACTGTTCCAGGATGACTTTTTTTCCTATTTTTCCATTGCTTATTTTCTATTGTTTATGATTTTCTGAAAGGAATAATTATTGTTCCTCCTCCAGCTTTCTTCTCTCTCCTCCTTTCATTTTAATACCAAAACAATCTTTCCTATTTTTGTATTTCTTTTGCCTGCGTACTATGTGTAACCTCTTCCTGTTAAAGAAGGAAGGGGTGAACAGGGTCCCCAGAAAAGGAAAATAGGTTCTACATAAAGAGAGTCATGGTAAGCTCATTAGAAATGTGGGACTCTAGCAAGGACAGAAGTTCTGCTGAACCCATAAAAACACTAAACATAGAGCAGCGGAAGGCAGAGAAGAAAATCTAGAGTAGAAATGCAGGCATGAGGGTAGGCGCATAACTGGCATGGGCAGGCTCATGTCCCACTCTAGTCCTACAGGGAGACAAAGCGGGTTTTACTGACTCTTCCTTGCAGAACTGTCTTGTGCTAGCATGTCTTATGAGGGACGGAGCACAGGGTGGAATACAACACTTTATGCTGTACACTGACCCCTGAACAGGAACAGTGACCCTTACCTGCTGATGCAATGCACTGGAAGATCAATGTGATACGCAAGGACTTGTTTAGCAGTTATGATTATTGATATTATTCACCTAAGAAATGCTGGCTGGGCGTGTGGGGCTGCGCTTCCCTGCTAAAGATGTCAGTAAGATGATACCACAGACCCACGACATACAGCCAGTACCGGCAAGTAGCAACATCAAAGCAGCAATGTGCAAGCACCCAGTGTACCTCTCCCCTATTGCTCCATCTGCCCTCTTCAGGGATGCACCATATAATTTACAACTTTGTATGACACAAACTTTCCATGATCATTTGTCAAAGGTGGGGAGGGCAAGCGTAAATGTTTTTTTCAATAATCCCACTTAGATTCTTTACAGGATTCATTTTGAACCCCACAGACACGTTTTCTGTCCTGAAATGTCTGAGGATGATGGAAATTGACATCCAGATTCAAATCAGTAGTCCATTTGGTATAAGAGCCTGCGTCTAGCAGTACCCAGTAATGTCTGCATCAAAAAGGTTGTGCTAGACAATTATAGTGTTAGTGTCTTACAAGGAACATTTCTAGCTCCACTAGTTAGCAGTTGGTTAATGTCCTAGGCAAATAGTTTTGTGAAAAACAGACCTAATTTTGTAAAAGTCAGCCCTAGAATAAAATAATCAACACCTTAGATTTTTTCTCTCCACAACCGAGACACACACATTCCTCTGAACAAAATATATACCCCTGAGTGATATTCCCCTATTGGAAATTCCCTGTCATTCTCCCCACTTAATATAACCACCTAAGATAGCCCAATCTCACCTCTGATTTTGTATTGCACCACTATTGAAGGTCATCAGGAGCTACAAAGAGTCATCAGAATGGATCATCAGCATTCACCTTAGCTTTTTCCTGAAAACGTTGGCAGTTTAGCTCAAACTGCTGTGAAGATGAGATTACCCAAATTGGCTAGATTTGGCACTGAAGCAGATCAGGAGCATGGTTCTTGCTGGGAAGACTGCCCAGGTAAAGAGCATGCTGATATAAGAATAACACCTCAAACTGCAGCAGCTAGATCCAGAAGATGTCCAATAATGCTCAAGTGTGGGCTCCTTTTGACTGCGTTAATCTCCACAGATCTACTACCATTCTTTTAAACCAGAAAAGGGATAGGAATTGTATCTTTCTCACTTCCATATTTATTTAGCTGGTGAATCCAGTATTGCATCTGATTTTACTATCATATTCTGCAAGAAGTTTCCTATGATTTAGCTGGTAACTAAGGTATTGCTCAGTGTGAGTAAAGGCAGCAGAACTGAGGTGAAGGCAGGGACAAAGAAAGCTATTCAACTTCTAAAATAATCTGTATTCAGAGTAAAGGACTTTATACACTCTTTTCCCTGTACAAAAATAAAAGTCATAAAAGTGCACGTGTTAATTTTCTTTCAGCACACAAAACCTTATGTGCTTAAAACAGTATATGACAGAAAATTATTATAATTTCTGGCAGAGCTCCTCTCTGAAATAAAGCAGGAGATCCCAGGCTTGTCTTTGATGAGCCTAGTTGCTAGGCTTTGTATTCTTTGTATTTCTAAATGAAGCCTCACCCCGCACCCCACCCCCCCCTTATTTTAGACAGTTAAGACATAATTTTTTCCAGTTTATAATTTAAGAACCATTAGTGAGAGCTACCAGAGCTTCAGGGCAGGACAGACGCCCCCTTCCTCTGCATCATTTCTACACCCAGCACAAAGAGTTCCCAGCAGCTTGGGAATAGAAGCAAATATGGGGTTTGTGTCATGGAAAGCGTTGAAGAGTGCCCTGCTTTATTGCACAAGCTGGCATGGTATGAATGACTTGAAGGCCCTCAGCCGGAAAGGGAGCCTGGCTGCTGGAGTACCAGCTGTCCCCCAGTGGAGTGGGATCACCTGGGGGCATGTTGCAGCAGGCAGGGAGCTCTTCACCAGCGAGGAAAAAACTAATATCAGAACCACTGGAACATACATGAAGGCTTTCATGGTCTTCACAGCCCTTTATGCCATGCTGTCCAGAAATCAGAAAAGACTGTGGCCACCCACTTCCTCTATGCACCCCTAAGAAACACAGCTGAGTTACCTGACCACAACGTGGCAACCCCTCGTTAACACAGCACTTTTTAAAATACTATTTTTTAATCTACTTTCCCCTCCTCCTTTCTGAAGGTGATCTTTCTGGAACAGAAAAACACGCGGGGTCACACTCCGGTGAGCCCCAGCCTCCTCACCTGCCTGCCAACTCTGCAGCTATATGCGCTTCATCTCCGGGACGACGGTGTGACTTTTGGAGGCTCCATGCCTCATTTAGTCCTGGTAATGGCCTAATTGGGTTGGAAAAATGCAGGAGCAGGAGCGTGATAAAAAAACAGCTCTGCTGTGCTTATTTAAGCAAGTGGAAAAAGAAAAGAAAAGAATATTAAAAAAAAAAACCCACCACATTTTCTACCTTGACTAGATACTTACGCGTGTATCTTTGTTTATAAGAGGGCATTATGCTGACTGGTTGTGCTGCTGTCAGGATTAAGGTAGCAAATGAACAAATGTTAGGAGAGGGCCAGACTTGGATGCGCGTTTCACCTCCAGTAACGTTTTCCATCGGACTCAGCACTGTGTCCACGGGGCTTCACTCCATCCCCGCGTGGTTCTCAGCAGGGGCAGAGTTAATGGGTGCTTTCATTAGCTACGTGGGAGGGGAAACAAGAAAAGGTGAGTGACGAGAGTCACTCTTCCAGGCACCCGAATGGAAGGAGCCCTCTGCCAGCCTGTGTCGTTAACAAGAATGGTCGTTCACCATTTCTTAGCCATGCTTTCCCCTCTGCTGGGAGGCATTTTGCTCCCTACCAAAAGAAAACCATCCTGCCCTCTCTTGAGCTACTCCTGCAATTTTTCCTGGCAGCCTATAAACCCCACAAAGCACAAAATGCTACCTCTGCCCTTGGTAAATCTCAGAGAAAGAACTGGAAGGAGGCAAGCCAGACCATTTTTAAGTTTCAAAAAATGAGGAGCCTCTTCATTTCGGGATCTGTTCTCCAGCAACAACAGGAGTGCAAGACCAGGGAATGAAACAGATTCCCCTTCACTGAAAGATAAACCCAAAGTGTACTTTACAGGGAAAAGGACAGCCTTCCCTTCTGATGGTCAGTTTCTCATGGGCTCTCAGCATCCCTGACAAGTTCCCAGGTATTTAACTGGCTGACTTTTCTCCCAGGGAGCCCTATAACATCTCAGAATGGAGACCCCTTAAGCTGGAGCCAAGACTGCTTATTCAGCAATAAAGTAACTAAAGTGAGAACCAAAGTTATACTTGCCAGTGTGTAAAGGACAACCTATATCCATTCCACCTCTCTGCCCTCGGGACTGGTACAAAATACACCATCCTGTGCTTTGTTCAGTCTGGTATTACAGCTTCCAAAAACAGATGTTCGGCTGATACCACTTCCATAAGACCCTGCTGTAAATCAGAACACATCTTCCTTGGTGACATTTTAAAAAATTGATTGATTTTTTTGGTGCTTTTATTTACAGCACAGCCCTATAAACACTTCCACTAGTGCAACAGAGGGGCAGCGAACAGCATGGAGCAAAACCAAGCAGCCAGTGGGAGGGGGAAAAAAACCAGGGATTTTCAGGCAACCCCTCATGCTTCCTTTGGGAATCTCACTGGAATTGTTCCTAATGACTTTTTACTCACATTTCCCACCCACTTCTTGTCACAATTCCCTTCCTAACTTGAAATAAACTGTTTTATCAGGGTGTGCTCTTGTGAAGAGTATGTGCTCTACCTGTCGGGTGGCAAGTAACAAAATGACGGCTAAGTTTCCTGAGGCTCTAGTGGTAACATAAAAGTTTCCCCATGGAAGCTCAAAGAGCTCAGCCACAGACTTGTTTCTGATGGACCAGAAGTTTTAAGTGCTTGCCTCGAACTGGCAATTGCCTAGGTACCAGTACTGGTGATGTGGTTACAGTCACAATATGCAAGCAGAATGCAGCATCGATCGCTAATAAAGGACTGGTTCCAAAATGTAGGCACTGAGCTCTAAACAGGACAAATTTCGAAAGTTTAGAGCAACCATCAGTCCAATGGACTGGTAGTGTAAAATCAAACAGGAAATGCAAAATAAAGTGTTAAGCCTATCAATCACGGGCCAAAAATGCACTTTAAAGCAGAAAAAATATTCTTACTAAACCAGAAACTGTCTAGGATAAGAAGGCAAAAAAACATACTGAAAATCACCTATTTGCAGCATAGAAGAAAGGGGAAAGTAAAAGTTAATAGCAATTTCTAAGATACAATATGCAGGGAACTTATGAGGGAAGCCAATAAAACAAAGGAAGTACTAATAGTTAACTGAGGTAAAGAGGCAAAAAAGGTATTTTTATAAATACTAGAACAAGGTTGAGACTGGCCAGGAGCCCATTGCTAGATGCGGGTGATAAAACTGTAAATGACAATCCAAAAAAGGCGGAAATATCCAATAAACATTTTGTCCTTCGCACATTGTTTTGTCCTTGGAATGAAGCTGGTGAATGTATCATCCCATATTACGTCAGCACAACAAAATTCACTGTAGGTAATAAAAGGAGATGTGAGACGAGATCTGCTAAAATTAAATGTTTTCAAATCAACAGGCCTGGAGTCTTACATAAACTCAACGAGGAGTTCTCCGAACCACTAGTGTTGATACTGAACAACTCATGGAAAACTGGGAAAATTCCAACGGGTCGGAGAACTGCAAGTATACCTAAGTATTAAATAACTACTAAAGAAGCAAGGCCCAGGTAATTATAGGTGCAGTACCCCAACATCAATTTGGATACCGTAATGAAGAGTTAAGTCAGCATTCTTTCTAAAAATCAACGAGGATAAAATACAATTAATATGNTCATGGACTTCTCCATGGCATATGACCCTACAAATTTGAAAATTGCAACTAATAGAGAGATTCAAACCTAGTTTATGGAGAGATCTCAAAGGTTTTGTTAAAGGGATGATATCAACGAGTGGACACATTTCTAAAGATATCATTCAGAGATCAATCTCATTGTGAACCTATTAAATATTTTTTAATCAGTCCTCTACATAGTCAAATGAAACTCTGTTTGTTAAAAACTGTGAAGAATACAAAAGCTAGCAGTGAAAAAGACAGTTTTAATGTATAAATGATCACTAATGCTGGAACATACAAAACTGCAACTCTCCCCTGGGGACCAGTGGTTTTCTGTATTGTGCTCAACATACTCATCTTTCTGGTAGCTCTGCATTGCGATGAACTCTATAACCAAATCTCATGTTTCAAGGCTTCTGTTGACAGCCTGCAGGAGGGAGAGGACAGTTCTTTTTTTCTGATGCCCAGTTTACCCACACACTCTAGGATGCTTGAGGGAAGACAAAGCTTCACTGATTGGCAGCAGCTAGACTGGGACCCTGGAAAAGTTGCACCAGTGTCCTACTAGGACACAAAGGAACTTTTTTTTCTGAAGTGCGTGTGTTGGTCTATCTTGCTCACATGCTGAGGGTCAAATTTAAAGTCAGATATGGAATTAGGAAGGAATTTTCCATCCCACGAAGACTGGCGAGAATCCCAAGTGCAGCTAACTCTCTGTTTTCTCTTCTTATCTCCCTAGACTTGCACAGGGAGATGCAAATAACAAACTTAAACCCAGAGATTTGATAGATTTACAAGATCGTCAAAAAATAAGACAATCACTGCAATCACTGCACGACGCAAAGAGGCTTGTTTCTTCTGAGTAAATGTGGGGTAAAAGACATGCATAGTATTGGGATAAAGGAAGGGTATAAGTGATGTTATGTGTCTTGTGACAGTTTTACTGCAAGCTCCTCAGGGCACAACACAAGCTTCATGCTTCATTTTTGAAAGCCAACACGTGTACAGCGTGGTACAGACATGTCATTGTCACAAAATGAGAACAACGTGAGATTGCAGGATTTTTGCAGGACAAAAAATTCCTCAACTTTGATTGTTGAGGAACTAACTCACTTCTGAGCAGAGCTGTCATATTTCAGCTGGCTGTTTAAGCAGCCCTCTTAGAGTATCTAAGAAAATGACCAGAAAACCAGATTAAAAAGTAGCCACTAGTTATAACTGCTGTAACTACTTCTGGTGTTGACATATCAACTTACTGACAAGGGAAGTGTTTCCTATAGTGTCAGCACAGTAAAAGTTGAAGTCTAGGTCACATGTACACTTGTCTCAAGCATAAACAAAAAACCCTGATACGTTCCAGATCCAGAGTCCTTTTCCTGTGGGTGCTACTGTAGTGAAGCAGAACAAGCCTGGCTTGATGTTCAGATAGCAGGCTAAACCTGCAGCGTTAGCAATGGTGTAATACTTTGTTTTGACTTACAAACTGAATAGAGCAAAGACAAAGCCTCAAAAGAAGAATAAATATAGATGAGCAAGAGGTCATTTCATTGATAGCTCACTTTTATGAGGGCTACCCACGCTTACAAGGGGAAGTGCAAACTCTGCGCCTGAAAACTCGTTCTTGAACCCTCCTGAGGCTTCTCACTAAAGCGACACCCTATTTTCTCCTCTTTTTGACTGTACAGATTCAATACTCAAAATGCGCCCTTGCTAAGCCCGAGTCTACCAGATTTGCAGCCAGCTAAAGACCTAATATAATACAAAGTGAAAGTGAATACTCTTAAAATTAGCCTACCAATGGAAAAAAGAGTCATACTCTCTCCCTTCCCACTATTAAAAAGACAGACCCAAGGTATACCACAGAAATGCATGTGAGCAAATCTGGATTTCTGTAATCTAGAAAACCCTTTACCAGACAGGTGGTGAAAAAGTAGTATCACAGCAGTCAAGGCAACAAACATTTAGAAAATGACTGATAGCAGCAAACTTTAATCAAATGTTCAACACAAGTTTTTTTGTTTTAGTTGATCATGCCTGATAACATTGTTAAAAGAGCCTTGCTGAAGGCTCAGCGCAATCACCTTTTCAAATTACGAAATGTCAAGGCAGACTGCTCCTAAATCTTCAGGAGACAGCATATTCATCTCTCTTGCTATTTGCAAAGCCAAAGGAAACAATTTCAAACAAAACAAAGCGCTCCCCTATTGGTCCTTCTGCAAGGAATCAAGGAGAGCACAAAACTAACGTTAGCATTCGTAACCTCTTTCTGAGCTCAACCCATCAGCAACAAAAGCATTGCTAAGAAAACAGTAGTAGGAGTTACTCCGGTAAACAACTACATCTGTAAGATTTCAAGTGTTCACTGTATATGCCTTATTTCTTGCCAGCTTCCTTTCTTGCTTAGTATTTGCTTCTTGTGCAATGTTGAATGCAGAAAAAGAAATCTCTGCTTCTCTAGCCAGTAAATAGAGAGATAACAATTAGCTTTGACCTCTTCTGGAGACGACTGAGGATGTTGAGACTGAATCATTGTTCCCCAGTAAAAGAACAGAATATTATTATGTATAAAATCATGATAATGATACTGCATACTCCTCTCACAACTTCTCTCCAAGGATCCAAGACTTCCTGACAAACATTAAATTAAGCCTTGCCACTGCACTCTTGGATGACAAAAGAGTTCTTCCCTACAATTTGCAAGTGGGAAAATATAATGAACAGCTAATGCTTATAGACCTAATTTGAAAAAAAAATGCTTTCATGATTTTATTTGTAAATGTTTATTTAATTTCCCAAAAGTGAAACTGAGAGAAGTATACTATTTTATGCCAGCCTCTCTCCACCCCTTCAGCTCTTTGAAGCCTTAAAACATCGAGCCTGTAAATTCAATTTCTGTATCTGGAGACCCAGCACTAATAGCTCTGTCTGGAACATCAGTATCAAGGGACAGTAAGCGTCTTCTGAGTTTAGAGGAAGCCAGCAAAGGGCTTTCTAGAGAGACAGAAAATATTTCTATTATTTATTTTAGTGAGAGATTAGTAAGTGGGGAATATTACAAGAGCATGCTATTTTGAGTATCAATAATCCAGTAAGAGCACTAAAATTTATGTACAGACAGAGAAAAAAAAATGGATCCGCATCTCTACATAACTTGCCTGAGTTCTCTCTCCAGCAGAAATCATCTCTGGTCATTTCAGAACAAGAAACACTGAGCTGAAATAATTAACCTCCCACCTCAGCTCCCACCTTCATCTCCAACACTTATAAATTGTTCAAGCTCTGAGACAAAAAGGACTTCACATTTCTAACAATAAATGGCATCGTTAGCAATGAATATTCCTACTGCATTATGACTATTTGTCATTACTTTTTTAAAAAGAGAATTTTAGCAAGCCTGTTATATCTTTAGGCTGGCAAATCTGCTCTGACGCTTAAATTTTCCACTGACTGACTGACATTTCCAGGGTGTTTTTAAAAACCCGTGCTGATTTTCTGTCTATCCTGACTGAAGGATGGAGCTGGTAGGTGTCCCAAAACATATTATTGTGCACACATTAAGACCATTAGGAAGAGACAATGTTCAAACTGTATTTAGGAGACAAAAATGAGGAACACTGCTGAAATCCAGAAATCCAAGATCAACTGTTCCTTTTTTCAAAGGTGAGCCATTTTTAACTCAATTGCTTTTACCATGTACGTTTGTCATTGTATCTTCTATCATGAACTATGAATAAGACACTATAACTGTTCTTATTTGTATATTTGTGTGCTTAATATTTCTGAATTTATAAGCATATGTTTACATTCAGATATTTAATGTATTTATGTATTTAGATTCACACAATCCCAGCAATGTGTCTTTGTCTGTCTGTCAGTTTGCTGTTCCTGGCTTCGGCCTTGCTGGTAAAACTGTCAGCCATGCTGAGTCTTCTGGGATCTAGCCGTGACGAATAAGATTTGCATCATGTCAGCCCACTGAAAATCAGCAAAGCAGTCTTTACCTGCAGCTTTAAAACAACACCATTTTTAGGGAAAAAACTGATGTCTCATTTGCAAGGACATGGTTTCCAAAACAGTGTAGTTACACAGGTCCATCACATTAAGAAGCTCAGTCCTTGAGACAGGCATCCGTATAAGCATCATTTACTGCTAATATATTTGATGCACGTAAAAATGGATCAGCCACTGTAGTTAGTTTGGCTTTCCCTAAGACAGTGTCTTATATAAACCTATAAATATATATATAAACCGATAAATATCGACCCATTTCTGATATTCCTCCACCAAAACGCATTGCTGAATAAAGATGGCTATGATGACTGGTAACAATAGGAAATGAAGAATTGGAGATTCAGTGAGAGAGAACCAACCGGACTACAGTTTAGTCAAAGAAATACTAATAGTTTATGACACACCACAGTCACTTGCCATTTCAAGTAGCAAGTGACTTGGCACTCCAGGCTTGCGTCCTCAGACTTGGGAACTGAAGCCATAAGACCTAGGTGATTAGGAACACTGGAAAAGCCCAGTAGGCTCCTAATCACATGTTTAGGTATTTATTAAATCTAAAAATCTGACTCTTGAGAACCTAAGTCTTGCCAAAAATTGGCTTACATCTGTCCATGAAGTATTTCTTTACCATGTAGGTGTCATTTGAAGTTTCAAAGCCACACATCAGCCACCCCTATAATGAAGCTATGCCAAAAAAGTTTCCCCATGTAGTGAATGCTGTCAGAACTTGATGTATATTTTCCATTCCACATCAGAAGAACTACAAGACTTTTCCCAGTTTTAAGCCAAAAATGTCAGAAACATTGCTCAGGACTGCCAGTGGCAGTGGCAACGTGAATGCTTGCACACAACTTCTGGAGACAACCAGGTGTGCTTGGCTCTGCTCTGTCTGAAAGACTAGAACTGGGCCATCCTACATAACAAGTGACATCATTCGATTATGAAATGGGTCTTCCTCTTTTTGATCCAAAAATGTACTGCATATTTGAAAAGTTCCCAATACAACTTTTATATGATTCCATAATGCGATTTAAAGAATCTCACTTTCTCTGCCAAATCCTACCCTCCTTTCTCCTTCAGAGCAGGATCATCCAAAATATCCCCAGTCTCCTTCTTTCTTATTCACACAGAACCACAAGAACCTGACGTTTTGTTTGTGAATGCCCCTGCATAAGCTGGCAAACTGCTCAGAGCCACAGCTCAGGTCTCAGAAGCAGGGCTTTTAACTTAGACAGAAGAACCCATCTCTTTCCTGCAGAGCTCAAACATGCTCTGCCACTGGTCAGACTGCACTGCAAGAGGACTGAGTCAAATTTACCAGTGTGGGAAAGGTGTGACAATAGGAAATTTAGGGGCAGTGTGAGAAAAATACACAGCATCAGAAGCCAGGAGGCAGATTAAAAGAGGATGTAGCTTGAATTTCAGGGGAAGGCAGAGTGTCCCAGCCCCTTTTCTTTCCATCTTACTCCATGGTAGTCTACGTAGCTACCCATTTATCTCTTTTCTGCAAATCTTTTGCCAGGTCTTTAATATACTCTGTAGGAGATCTATAATTCAGGATTGAGAATCTGGCAGGCAGTTAGGCAGTCAAAATTAAGTGTTGCTTTGCTCACTGAAGATCATAAATTCACCAATGACTTGAAAAGCCTGACCTGAAGTCACTTTTGAAAGCAGGATTCAAACCCTGTTATGGGATTAAGTTTTTCAGTGCCAATTAGCATAAACTCTAAATTATGAGACAAACTCAAATTAATGCATTCATTTGATGATTATATGTACAAATATAAATGCCCTTTTTTTTTTTTTTTAATATCAGGTAACTACAGCATTCATAATACCTGAAATGTTCAAAATTAAAGGAGGGGACAAAGTCTGAACGTTTTTCAAATTCTCTATTCTAATTTGTGAGTGCAGAAGAGTTGTTCAGACAAATAACATTTGACACAGTTTCTTTCTTTTGATACTGTGATTCTGTGATACTATGCAACCTTAAAATGATCCAATAGTTGCGTATGTGCTTTCTAATTTCTAAACTAGTAATAATTAAAGACTATGGAGTAGTGAACAATACATGAAGAACTGTAAAGGAAACACATTCCAGATACAAATTTCTGAACAAATATTAAAGTCTGTGTAAAGTTAATTAAAATTCCAGAACCTGCTATCAATTTTACCTATATTCAATTGGTAATTATCTGATTACATGATTAAATCATCCTGTAACCAGGGAGCAGGAGCTTTTCCTCAAATCACAGCTGAACCTGAATGATTGTTTTGCTATTTTTTCTAAATGAGATGAAATAACTTCAGTCATAGTGGCACAAGAACTAGAACTGAGCTGAAGAATTAACTAGCTCAGCTCCACAACATGAACTCAAATTTGTACTGGTCTATTAATCCATTTTTTCATTTTTTGTCTCAGTCTAGAATGAACGAGAATGACCTTTTGATTTTTTAACTAGCTGAGATTTGCCTTATCATGCAATCTTTATTTACACAGTCATGCAATATTCCTAGAATAATATCACGTCAGGCAGCTGTTATTGTAATTTTATGTGTATCAATGTAGAGCCTTGGAGCATGCAGAATATTTCTGAAGAAATGGTCCAACAAGATAGTGTACGTAGGATAGTTCGTTTAACAATGAGCAGAGGAACTACAAGATCTTTCTGTTTCTTCAGGCATTTAGGAAAAACAGAGCTATAGTGAGTAAGAGCTGGAACAAGGTTTGCCATTTGATATACTTCTGGATTTTGTTCAGAGTGAGAACATCTGTATATTTTAATGTGCAATTATTACTGTAAACTATTTCAGTTGCACTGTAAACATGCACTGTGTTAAACAGATGTCAGGGCTGCAGTGGGCTTTACAAACTAAATAAGCAGTGGATGAGGGATTTCTTTTTTGCCTTTTACACATGGATTTACACAATCCATGCAGATAAGGATTTTATGACTTCATTAATAAAAAAAATAAAGATAGCCAAAAGCAATGGATGTTGGCATCTGTCACAACCCATAGCTTAAACATTTAACTGAGAAGGGACTATGGGCTGCAATGAACAATTACACGTAAATAAATGTTGCTGTACAAGTCATGCCCAGATTCTCCAAGCTGTTCTTGGCATAAGACCAGAGGAGGTGAAACAAAAATAGCTTTATGCCATCTTTGCAGTCACCCAAATCCAGTAACAAGCATGGAGGCCAGCCCCAGCCCTGCATGCCACTGTATAGCTACAGGATCGCTCTGCGTATCGCCCACTTGCCTGTGGTTCTGACAGGGTTTTTGGTAACTGAGGACCATTGTGAGAAGGTGAACTTTAATTCCCACAGGTATTTTCCCCAGGTACAGGAAACATGACGGGAGCTGGCAGGTACTGAGGAAATAGGTGTCTGAATTTTAGAAACATCTCAATTTAAAAAGAGTACTCTGTGGCCTTTTTGGATGAAACAAGAAATCAACCATTAATTTGCCACAAAATTAACATGAGAGTGCTTAAGATTTAAAATGGACAAAGCACATAGGCAAAGCAGAGAGATCTCATAGGTCACTGTGTTCACCTGAAATTTCTATCAGTCCACAGCATTGAAAGGAAAAGATTAGAGCCATGAGCTATCTAACCCCACTGCCAGCTGTATTAGTGAAACTGTGTTCCCTTAATTAAGAGGTATATATCTCATAATCCCTTTGCCTAACAGGATGTGAACTCTTGCTCACCTAAAGTACTTCATTTAGGAGGAAATGTGCATTGTTAGATACACACCAGCACAGCTGCGTTACTTGCTTAACTAAGAATTATGACTTTTTTTTCCTTCCTAGTTATTGCTCCCTGAATAATTTTTGTAGTTGCTTTGCTTCTGAAGAAGGTTGCATAATATTAGTGTAAACATCAGAGAGATGTGTTTGCTGGCAACTACTGGCTGAAGTCAGAGACAAATTATCAAAAGCAAAAAACGAAATTTAAGAGGACAAATCCAAATGAGAAACAAAGTAATTTAGGCTTTTAAATGTTTCATATGCTCATCAAAAATTCCACCTTTTCATCTTTGGGCCTGGAAATCAGATCATTTTCAAACTTGAATGCAAGTTGCCATCTAAACCCATATTTAGATCAATAACATGAAGTGTAATATGAATGTAAGTACTCAACAATAAAAACCCAAACCTGAAAATTATAGTTGTGTATTTTTTTCTACTTTGATAACCCTTGATACAAAATGGGAACCCATTATGCTGTAATTAGACATTTTAAAAAGCTCTTTTAGATCTCTGGATGAAAGACAGTCCCTAGATGCCAAGCTGTTGTCAACTCTTTTTACTGTCTGGAATTGTGTGTTCAAATCCTGGCTCAATCAAGGCAACCTTTCTCATTTCTGAGACAGCTATTTCAATGTGCTGTGATTTACTACAAGGAGAGCTTTCAAACAAGGCCATATAATGTAGGGCTGTTTCAAAAAGTTCCTATAAAAACAAAATCTTAATACTCCACATGTGTTGCACGCAACTATATTCTTTATAATTTACAAGATATTACTGTTTTTAATGGCCATCCCTCCAAATTTACCTGCCAGTTTGCAAATTGCTAACAGCAACAGAAAGTCGTCAGAACAAACTGTGCCCTCAGTGTCACCTACACTCTTCTGTATCCCCTGGTTTGTTGGCACAACTGTCAACATTTCTCAATTACAAGTCAGTAATTCTCTAGGCAATGCACATGAAGAGAGAGGATACAAATCGTTGTGTCAGCTATGCTGGTTTTGCGATGTTAATAGAAACCACAGTGCCTAAGATTTGTTTTAGTCTTTAGTAACTGCAGCTATCACCTTGGTAAATATGGCAACAGATGTATTGAATAAGAAAATGGGGCTACTACAAATCACCTCCCAGAATAAGATTTCACTTTAGAAACTGCAAACACTAACAATATCATGGAATCGCTTATAGGAAAAATATTTTGGCAAAACTATAAAACTTTCAGGAAAAGAAGCAATTTCAGAATAAGTTGTTTAAATTATTTTTATATAGTGGCATTAAAATAATCTGTTCCTCAATAATAATCTTGGTCGACAGTCTCTTCTCACAGGACATCATTCAGAGGACAGTATGCATGCCAACACCCAAACTATGACTGTGTATATTCTGTCTTGGGATCTTTAGTGTCGTTTGCCAGGCACTGTCATCAACGTAAAAGTTCTTTAAAAAATACACACAGCTATCACCAGCAATAGTCCCCACCTAGAATAATGGAAATTACATGCTATGCCTCAGTGTCATTAACAGACAATAAGTCTATTTCTACAAATATCAAGGAATTTGTACATCCTTTCTATAAAGTAAGGAATAACTAGTTTATTAGGGGAAAAAGGAAACAAAGCATTATATAGGAAAAGCACGTCATCCTCATGCAAATAACAAATGACAAGCGCTCAGCCACACAGTCCTTCGTTTCACCTCGTTGACCCTGTTCCCTCCCACAGCTATGCAAGGGACAAAGTTCTTCCCACATTTCACTTCGGCAAGTCTGTAAGAGAGTGGACAGTGCCAGCGTGGTGCCTGCCTGCACTTCCACCCCACCACTGCCCCTTGTCAGGTCTCCACAACTGCTCCAGACCCTCTCACTACCGCTGGCTTCAATGCTACCACTACAGCATCTCTCGTTGCACTGCGCTGCCAGCTACCTCGTCTGATGCCGATGATATGGTGTCAGACATGTCCTACTTCAGCTACAGCAGTCCCAGTTTGACAAATACTGAAAAATGGCTAGACCCAGGCCCCTGCCTGAGTACCTTCAGCTCTATCACTGTACAGAAGGCATCCAACAACAAGGACAACCACCGCACTTCTCTCCATACCATTCACCTGTGATGCTGAGCAGTATGTATTGATATTTCTGGTTGCAATGAACTCCTTCCCGTTAAGAGTGCCTTGTGGCCAATTTGTGTTGCTCTTCATTCATAAAATACTTCATAGCCCCAACGGAAAACTGAAATAAACTCTATGAAAGCATAGGAAATAACCTCAGCAAAACAACTCCCAAAACTTAAATCTGCTTCATTGTGGCTATTTCCAACATATGGCAACAGGCCCTTCCTGAGTGAGATTCCAACCACAGAGCTACTGATGCATCTGCGGTCAGAGCACAAACTCAGCAAGAAGGTAGCTATGACTTTGGTGATCAGGGCTTATGTGGTTTCATTTGAACCTCAGTTTTCAATTAAAATTAATCACTTCTAGCTCTCATGGCTGTGAACCGAAACTTCAGTGTTTAAGTAGAGTGAAACAAATATAAATGTTGCAGACACTCCAGAAGAGGGACAGATTATAGTTATTGAAACCGAGGAACTAAAATTCAGGTCCTTAAAGGTTCTTGAGATATTCATCACCCACTTCAGGCACAGAGATTTTTTCCACCCTCAAAAGTGTAATCCAGCTGCTGCTTAAAACTAGAGGGTTGACACTGTGCCTCCTGCACTACTTCATAGAGAGACACTGCTCAAAGTTCTCAACTGAAAGCTCCCAGGCAGCATATTCAAAGTACGTGCTCTGATCTAACTGAGGAGGAGGTAGGGTAAAGGCTTCCCCATAAGATCAAGCAGAGCTTTCTGAATGACAGCTTCTTTCAAAGGCTTAGGTATGAAAAAGTCCATGAAAATGGACATGACACATCAGAGACCATTAACTGTGCAAACACTGCTTCCTGAGAAATGGAAGCAGCAGTAATTGTACCTTAGCTACCTGCTACAATTACTCAACCTAAGACTGTCCTGGGAACTATGAGAAGCATAATCCACTATCAGTATATTTGTTAAAGACACAAGTCTAAATCATGTTAAAATTCATGCTTATACATTCATATATACATTCACACACCACTTTTGGTATTAATGTTTGTATCCTTATTACATGCTTTAGACAAGGGTATCATATGGAGTAATGTATTTAAAAGACTTTATGGTGCAACAGGTAGAATTTGTTTCTGTTGTTTAGAAACCTGACTTTTATACCCTGTTTGTCATTCACTAACTGGATCCAGGCCCTTCAATCTCTAATACATAAAACAGGAGAATTACAGTTGCTTCCCTCAGGTAAGATAAGGACTGCACACAGGTTCCCTGAAATAATAAATAGAGACAGCATAAGATTTAGGATTACAGTTCGGTTTATAAATCTGTGCATTTTCCCTAGAGTGAAGGCCACTGAATAGAGGAAACTCAGCAGGGTTTAACATTCTATCATTTGTGCAAGAATATGACAGTCTTGCAAAATATATGGCTACGCAGAAGATGTAAAATATCTGTGGGACTTAAACGTGGTGTAGATTAGTTGTCCTTTCAGCAGACCATGGTCTTTCCAATACAAAGTCTCCTGGAAGGAACTACCTCCGCAATACAAATCACTTTCAAAACACTTGCGTAGAAAGAATGGCATCTGAACAGCTGCAACTGTACATGGTGTAGAGCGTACTGCTTGGTGTAGACTGGGTACAGCTTAGTTAAATTCCTTCTCAAACGCTAAATGTAAAACATGTTATAAAATGTAAACAACGAGAGATCTGAAAACTGGATTGCTGTTGCAGGGCTTGGAGATGTCTTGCTCCGGGTTAGTCAGAAGTTCCTAACAAGAATCAGTTATGATATGTTCAAAATATTTAAAAACACATACAGCTAAATAGGTCATCTTGAAAGCAACTACCATAGCAGCCTGTGTGATACATGTTGACCCGTTCAGTTATGGCTTTCCACAATGGAGTTGCGAGTGGAATCAAAGAACTGTGCAGAAACGTGCATTGTGTGCACCAAAGACAGCTATGAGGCGAAAAGTGGAAGGAGATGGGAATAAGGAGGCAATCTCTGCCACAAGCACCAACTACTGAGGCATCAGACATTTAAACCTGCCTACACCATACCTCGCCAGAATATCAGAGGTAACTGCATTGGTCTGACAGACCTGACACAGGACCTACAAAAGATCCTTGCCCTTCTGAGGCACACCAGCCGTGAGCTAGGCACCATACTGCTGCGCACCTGAAATGGCACTCGCTGTGTGCTTCAGAAGTTCCTGAAACTTTCTGGGAAAAGGGAAGGGTGCCAACAAAACTGTCTGCAAGCTGTCAGCTGAGGCTTCTCAAAGAAGAATTTCAGTAGATGATTGGATGAACAACCCATCGGCTACTTCAGTCCCTAATCAGTAACCTCACTGATGAACCTCATCACCGCCAGGCCTCAGCTTCCCTTTCTGCCTTGCCCCTGTGGAGACTTTTGTGCAATGGACCACGTGAACACAGCCATGAGTTTGCTGAACACTTTGACACTAAGAGCCAGTATACAGGACACAGATCTGTTGCACATTCACTGAAACGGTCAGACTGCTCCCGTTGACATCCCATCCTGATGCTTCCAATTGGTACTAGAGGACGAGGAGTAATGGGACTGGAGGAAATCTCCCCATAATTTTGCATTCCTCTGCAGCTTGTCTTCAATGGTCCTCCTTTAGCACAGACAGTTCTCAAACAAAGAAACTTCACAAGCAAATGCTTAAATTAATGGTGCCAGGCCACTGGTGAGCCAGATGGTGGGAAAATACGAATGGGGAACAAATGTCCCCTTTTCAAGAAAATTAAGGTTACAAGATAAAAAGACAGCACAGATAACGGAAAGCAGAAAATACAGGCTAGGTGGCACTTCTTGGAGAAAAGGACTACATCTGTTAAGCTCTGCCTTGAGGAGATGATGGCAGGAAGTGGAAAGAGGAAAAGTTTGTCATCTCCTTAACCTAATCTGCCTGAGGCAACTTCAGTGCTTTATGGTAGGTAGCAGCTCTCTTTTCTGTTTGCAGAGCATACTGTAGACCACTGTTCTGGTTTATGAGATATCCTCCTAAGTGGAGACAAGTAATGGTAACATTAACAGGTCAGCAGCCCTACCGCTTGCAAAGCCCAGCAGACAACTGAGCAGTGTCACGGTGCTGGAAGGACTTGCTGACTGAAGGCAGAAAGTAGGCAGAAGACAGGGATGATTTATGGTGACACTTTAATGTTCAACTTTGCTTTGGGTTGCTCCTAAATATTCTGTTTCCTATAAGAAGTACGCAAAGGAACCCAAAGCCCCTGGTTTCCCAATGTTTTCATTCAAGATATCAAGTATCCAAGTATAGCAGCAGCACGAGTATACAAAGGCATCAGATGTGAAACTCTTTCAAGTTAAAGCAAGCTTCCTCTAAATGAATAGAGTACATGTTGATTATTCGTGATAAACACTTGAAAAAAAATCCTGAAATCAACTATCTTAAGTTCTATGAATTCTTTTGTACCAGTTTTCTCAGAGAGGTTGGTGTATCTTTTAAAGCTCACATATTGCTATTTTTAAGTAATAAGTGTAATTAGCAAAATTTACTAAACAGATCCCACAATTTAAGAAAACGTTACAGAGAATTTATTGTTACCCATTAGAGGTCACTTAATGTGTTCCTGTCTTATTAAGCTGAAATAATAGTTTCTAGATGCTGAATACTGGTAAAAGTCTCAAAAATAGTGTATTTGTGTAAACCATTACACAAACCAAGTCTATAACGGAATTCCTGTAGACAGTAGCATGGACATTGAGTTTATTTTTTAAAATATATGCGAGCAGTCTAGCTGCAAAGAACAGAGTATCCAGAGAACTTACCTACTATTCTGTTTGTGAGATGTCTGTGAACAGCCTGATTTTTATCATTTATTTCAGGACCATGAGTGTCCCTTTCCGGCTGACTCACAGTTATGTATTAATTTTTTGGAGAGGACTGAATTCCAGTTCAAGACCATCCACGGACTGCATCATAAATTCAAGACTACACACTCCCCTTTCTCCACTGATCTCCCACAGATGCCAAAAGGAAGCTTGTACAGAGATCAAAGGAAGAATTTGAGCTCTGTGTAGTAAAATAAAACTTTCAGTTGTTATTTTTTACATCACATTCAGAACTGCTTACTGGAAAATGTTCTCTTTGCTAGAATTACTGCCACCCTTGCTCCTTTTTCTTTCCCCATCCTTCTTTCTTTTCTCTGTCTTCTTTTTATTCACTTTGTATCTGTCATCACAAATTCCCATTCCCTGTGCAATGTCTTGGAATGGTCACTGTTAGCATGCAAAGTGCCATCATTAACCATGAGTATTTGCACTCTGACATGACCGGGGGAGTAATGGTTCAAATATACCTTCAGACTCTAAGATACAGCACAACGGCCCTCACTTTTTGCACAAGAGAATATTGCGTAGCTATATCTGCAATGTCACAGCTGTGTTTAACCCTTTCCCTGCCACACACACATGTTTTTCAAGAGGCAAAAATCAGAACCCAGGCACTCACTAACTGCCATACCCATATGTATGACAGTCACCTAGGTGTTCATTAACTCGTCCACCAAAGCATCCAGCAGCAGGTAGTCTCTATCCCAGTGCCAGGTACTGTAGGCAGACAGGTTAATATGCCAGCCCCATGTGCCACCAACTAACCATTAACAAATAGAATTTATCAAGTTCAGTAGCATGAAGTTTTCCCTCCAACTCCAAAATAGATCAGTAAAGCTAGTTTCAGGCACAGGGGATACAGTTATAAGGTCCATCTGAAGACTGCAGAACAGAGAAGCTGTCGCCTGACCCTATGGACCACAACAGCCAGTTGAACCCTCCTGAAAATGGTGGGAAAAGGGATCAGAAACTTCTGAACCCCTGAGTTTTGCCTGTTCCCATATGGTAACCATACCTTACAACAACACAGAGCTTTTTGCATGGAAATTCCAGCATGCTTTAGAAACCCCTGTTTCTAAACAAGATATTTCTAAGACCCTGGGAGGCACAGTTCCTATCCCCACTTTTGAAACTGTAAAACTGAAAGGAAATTATTTGACCGAGGTCAGTGTCCAAGCCCAGAACAGGTTCTGGAATAATTTTTACAATTAAGTCACTAGATCGTGTTGCCTTCACTAGCATTTCATGTACGCGTAAAGAGATTACAATCTCTCATACTTTGTGAGATGAGCAGTTCATCTACCCTAACTTTTTCAGCCAAACAAAAAAATGTGCTTATACAGAATTAGCCCTGATACATCAGCAGAGAAGCTACCACTCTGTCATTGCCCCCCTCAATCTACTTAAGTGTCAATAATGTTCTTACAATTGTTGCCACAAATTAGTGCAGGTAAAGCATTCCTCACTCTTGCAGTTAATAAGTGACTGAGAAAGCGTATCAACTTATGCAGAAGAGGTTGTTTGCAACCAACAGTAGATGCAACAGTTTGCAACCAACACACAGATGGAACAGGAGCGGATTGAAAAAGCTCCCACTGTCTCACTTGACATTTTTGCTTATGTTTCGGAAGTTAATTCTAACAAGCTTAGCAAATAGCAAGAAAGTACTGAGGTTTGAGAATGGCGCAAGGGTGTCATACTGACAGACGTAGGATCTGGATTCTTTCATTGAGCCATTAAGTTTAGCACAGGAGGTAACTGTACAACCTTCTCTGTCGGTATTGCTTTATTGCTACTTTGAGAATGATGTCAAAATTTTGCCAGCATGTCACCCACTCCATCACTAGCCTCTTTCATAGGTTACAGGTAGGACAGTTTGGTGTCAAATACCGTAGTGAGATTTGAAACACACTTGGGCACAGAGTTGGGATTACCCTAACAATTTTATATATGACCCCAAACATCAGCCATGTCATATCCTAGAAGAAAAGAAATTACTTTGGGATGTTCTGTTTGCCTTCTCATCACCAACCTGCCATAATAATCTGCTTTAAAACTATCTACTTTTCAACAACTTATATTAATTAAATGTAAGCTAGTCATTGAAACAGTATTTTACCTCAACAGTCATCAGATCCCTCCACCACCACTCAGTAAACCTCAGCAAAAATATTCCTAATAATCATCCTACTAATTTTTTCCACTCTCACAACTAGAAGAGATGTATCCAGACTTCACAATGCTTGGATCAATGACCAAGCCCCAATGAATTCACAGGGAACACGTATTCATTCCCCGGGGTTGACACTTGCATCTCTCATTGAAAGGAGAGCTTAGTCCTGCAGCATGGTGAGGCAAGAAGAGTGGGACAGTAAGTGAAAAGAGTTCACAGTTGCTCAGCCCCAGCCTAAATCAAGAAGTCGAGTTAAAGGCTCTAATTTCCACAATTAGCATAAACACTTTCAGGGACACTACACTGCCTGGGAAAGAGCCTTAGCAACGCCACACTAATACTCCCCTGACCTTGCCCCTCCCAGCACATCCTCTGTGCATTTACACCAGGTGGTGAAACTTGAGCAGGAGGCAAAAAAGTCCTGACTGTGACAGAGACACTACTCGAAAGGCGAAATCGGGAAAAGCCTGCAAAGCTGCTCTCCCCCCCTCCCACATGACCGAACAGGAGCACCGCACTGGGCATGGCTGGCAGATGAAAGTCTACTGGCCCATTACCTCCCTTGCTCCTCTAAATCCAGCCAAGGGTGTACAGCAGAATTAATTCTAATTTGCACCAGGGCTGCACAGAAAGGGACACAGAGGTAGCTGTGGGGGCCAGAGCCTGACAGTGAGCAGGAGGGCTGTGCATAATGGACCACCTGTTTCAAGTAGGGAAAACATCAGTCTAAAGGGAAACATTTCAAACAAACATATGAAAGTAATTCTACAGATCATATCCTGTATCCACATATGTAAAAATTAAGATTTTAAGGACAGATTCATTAGTGTTCAGAATCTCTCTTCAGACATACAGTGAAATTTGTTTTGAGTAGTGCTAGGAGCTCCCAAACCTCCTAATTGTGTTATAAATCAGTTTGCACGATACTGCTATTAGCCGTTTTCTATCAGGACCAGTTGAGGTGATTTTTTTTCCCCAGCGCGTGTGATTTCAGTAAAACAACCTGTTGCTCTTTAAAGTTTTGTTATGAATTACTGCTCTTCCCCTCAATATTATTGCTAGATAACTTCAGCCAGAGAAAACACCTCTGAGCTCTACGGAAATTTCTCCTTTTGCCTGATCCTACATGTACCAGAAACCTCCCTAAGATTTGGGGAGGGGAGGTGGAGGGGTCCCTCCGTGGAATTACGTCTGCATCCGGCACGGCCAGCCGGGCTCAGCCTGAAATGCCCCCGGCTCCCAGGCGCCCCCCCCCCTTCT
>VXBO01011815.1:371088-426771 GCA_013400135.1 Rhinoptilus africanus | reverse complement strand
GTGGTTGCTAATTTTGTTTATTTAATTCTTTGGTTTTCAGAAGTACTTGTACTACTTCTTAAAGTACAAGAGGATAAACATTGATTGCAACTGTTTGCAATTCAGCTACCAGCTGTTTGCCTTTCAGCTTCTTGTTGAATTCAGAGACTTGGAGATGCCATGGGAAGACCAAAACCCTGACATGTCCACATCTGGAAAGCTGTCCTCAGCTCTGGTCTTTCCCACTGAAAACAGGATATATAGGAACTAGGAGAGTCACAAAGTAAAGAAGTAAGAATAATCAGTGGACAGGAATGACATGTACAGGGAGAGACTACATAAGCTCTTCAACTTGGAGGTCTGCAAAATCATGAATTGTCTGGAAAAAGCAAAAAAAGGAAATTGCCATGTCTCAAAATACAAGAATTGGATTGGAAGGCAAGCAAAATGATACGGAGAAGTGTTGACCAAACAAAAAGATGGAATGTCTTTTCTACACAGATCGTGGAGTTCAGTGACAAGGGATGTCATTGAGGCCAAAAGTACGAATGGATTCAAAAGGGGATTTGACATCTCATGAAAGAAAGCTCCACCCAGGATTGTTCTGGCTTGTGGGGAGGACTTTAACTGGTGGATTTCTAGAACCTGGGAGAGAAGTGAACCAAATTTGGACTGTTGTTATATTCCTTCCCTCAGCATTTGCCACTGGCCTGCAGAGGTGGAATGCTGCCTTCTTAAGTGGATCTTTACTACAACTGAGGATGGCTATTCTTATGTGCTTAGGAAGGCTGGGACCAGGGAGGGAGAGAGAGATGGAGAGGAACATTGGATGCACTGGGATACGAGATCAAGTCATCAGTGAGGAAGTGCTGGGCTATATGATTGTCAGCGGACTTCTAGATGGGAAAGGCAGAGATGAGGAGAACAGGGAAAGAATCTTCCTTTTCCTCTCTTGCTGTACTTTCAAGTGATTCAGTCTGAAATTTTCAGTGTGAGGCTGCTGTTTGGTCTCCTGTCTGTCTCACTTTTTCATTCTCTTTGTGATCTTTTGGCTTGGGCAAGCAGTCTCCTTTTTTTTTTTAGAATCTCTCAGCATGATCACCGTACAGGTGCATATGTAAGGTTTTCATGGCCATGTCCGTCCCATTGCTGCCCCTTTCATAGCCCCACAACATTCCCTAAATTAAATATTATAGGCAATATGTCACTTAAAAAATATCTGCCCTGAAATAAACCTTCCATATTCTATACCATCTCCTTTCTCACCAGAAGTCCTATAAAAACAGAATTTCTTCTGCAGACTGCTGTTCCTCACTTCTAGCCATCATATTTCTTATTCCAGGCCAGCTACTTTAATGTTGCTAATGGTTTCCCCTTGTTGTGCACCCGATGTATAAACAAAGGTCTTTTTGCACAAAACAAACTCAAGTTATCATCTTTGATCAGATTGTTTGGATCAGGTTCAGCTGACAACTACAGAGTTGTTTTCCACCCCTATGCATTTTCAACATGCTGCAAATCCCTTATGCTTGTGGGATTTCTTGTTTGTTTGCTTGGGTTTCTTCAGAGGTTAACTTCTCCAAAGAGCAGCGTGGAAAAGAGAGGAATGCAGCAAATTTCCCAGATCTTGAGAAGCAAAAAAATGTGTGTTGCTGGCAGAATATGCTTGCTGAGAAACATCTTGGATGCCATCAAGCTAAAAGCATAAGGGCTGTGAAGTCAAAGAGTGCATCCACAGGAAAAAGGTGAAGCTGAAGCTGTCAGGCTTTGGAGCATATGGTGCACACATGAAATAGATCTTCAAGATCAAAGGTTAAAAGTTATTTTTTAACTCATGTAAACAGTGCTTTTGTGCTTCCACAGTGCCTTTTGTCTAGGGATGCTAAAGCGTTTTTGTAGCTTGGGGGACCATTACCTTATTTAACAATAAGGAACACTAACGTGCAGAGAGTTGAGCTGCAAAGTCACGCAATCAGAAAGTAAGGGCTGGCAACAGCAGAGACTCTTCCTTTCTCTGTGGACCTTGCTCTTACAGCATCAAGGATTTAATTTTTAAAAGGGCCAAATACTTTGTTTGTAGGGTAATTATTTACTGACTAACCCTTCCTATAGCCCAAAAGACCACCACAATGTGACTCTGTAGTGAAATACTTGTGATTTACCAAAGGGGAGACTGGTGCCTACGCAGGCAAGGAAGCATTATTATTCCCATTTTAGAGATGAGATACTCAATACTCTTTCCGGTGTTCTAATGAATGAATGATGTTTGTAGCAATTTTTATGCAGCAATTTATATACCTCTACTTTGTCCACCTTTGTAAGAGCACACATACTGACACATACGCATGTAGACAATGCAGCCACACTTTTGTTTAAATCTTAGCCTTACTGCAGGCTCTGATTGATTCCCTAAGCCCTAAGTATGAAGTCTCCACCTGGGACCCTGTACATTGCGGTACTGATGCAGTCAGTATAAAATAAGTTATTTACTGGTTACAGAGCTTGAAAACAGCAAGGCTAAGCATGTTTTGTCCAACGTATTAAACATCAGTGCTCAAAGTTCAAATTCGATTTATGCTTTTAATTGCTTACATATCTCTTCACCTGCTCTCATCAGCCAGGAATGAAACTAGAAATAGCACAGTACTGCACAGATAGATCAGATTGTTCTTGCAGTATTTCAGACCCTGGAACTGAAATATGAAGTGGTTGTTTCTTTGATCTAGAATGTCTGAATAACACCTAGAATACCAAAGTGATCTACAGCAAAGGGCATGATGGAATGTATTCATTTTGCCAATGTCTGTGATTTTAAATGAACCCCGCTAAACACAAGCAGATGTTTGGAAAATAGGCAAAGTTACTGGCAAAGGCCCTAATAAGAACCACTTTACAAAAGTGCCTGATTTGCAATATCTGGATAGGCATCAGTGATGTGAAAAAAACAGAAAGTTTACAGAGGAATCTCAAGCAGTTTTTTGTTTCTGTGAAGGTCTGATTTTGAAGTATCTCTTCTTTCTGAAGTGGCACAAAGACGGTAAGTTTATCAAACAAAAGAAATGAAAATNGGGGGGGGGGGAAAGAATGGGGAGATATGAAATATTGATAGGCTGATTTTGAAAACCACTTTTCCCATTTGAGCGTCTGAACATTTTAAACCTTTAAAAACATAAATATTGGAAAGAAAAAGATTTTCCATTTGAAAAAGAAGGCTTCATTTTGAAAACATTAACTTCAGATATCATAACCACATAATTTTTTGACCAGACTTTTACTGAATCAATTTCTGAAAGGCTGCTCTTTCTCACTAGCAGGACTGGTTTCAAAGAATTAGCTTTTCCTAATGAACAATGATACTTCAGAAAATCTAGAATGAATTTTAAGGACTGTGGTTGAAAGCAATGCAAAAATCCTCACATGGGGGCCTGTGACCACATGCTGCTTGTCATTAACAAACAATCCCATGGTGGTGACTAGCTTTTTATCAACAGCTGTCAAAAGGTACAGGTCAGCAAGACTAGCACAGGAAAAAAGGTGCTGATGCAGGTATTCTGAGTAGGAGGCCTGACCATGAGAGATGAGGGTATGATAACATGAAGTTTTGGGGTTTTTTTTTATGGGGGCTGGAATTACTGGAGGCATCAATTATCCACATGGATATGCACACAGGGAAGTATGTTCTCTATGGCTGCAAATGAGAAAATAAATTATTTACAAGGCTATTTCTGTATTGTCCCCAATATGATAAAGTTTATAAGTTCCTGATCTGGTTAGTAAGCTGGCCCTACTAACTGCCTACTTAATAGCTTCCTAGCACTTCCCACTAGCTATATCTGCACTGTACTGCTGATGTCATGCATTTCCTTAGGTGCCTAGGAAGTGAGCAACTACAGAAGAATTACTATGGAAAATCTATTAATGCTGCTGTGTACTGACTGCACATGTGCAATGGTCTAGGATCCAGGAGCCATGGAAATGCTAATGGCTGGTTTAAGAAGTGCAGTTATTAATGAAAGATTAAGAGTGTTTATTGAGATGGATGACAAACAGGGATATTTACTCTAGATAGTACAAAAGCATATTCTGACAAGTATATAGGATACTTAAACCAATAAACCAATACTTCCTTAATCCACATTTGCCAAACTTTCAAGCCTCTGACTTGACTTGTTTCCTCCACTGTACTCTTTTTCCCTTGCAGATCAAAGTCTGCCCAGATTCTAAACCATTTGCCATTCAAAAACATCTACATCCTTTTTAAAAATGGTTCAAGCAAAGCCCAGAATGTGGATTTCCTGTTGGAAAAGTGGTCTGCAGTGACTGAGATCAGCTGCTGAGCAGTTGTCTCAACAAGGAAGAATGGCCTTGTGGATCAGGCAGCGCAGTGATTCTCAGGAGATCAGATTCTGCACCTTGCTCTTTCAAAGCTTCCTGTATGGATTCAGTCAAATTGCTTAACTCTGTGGTTTAGTTCTCCCATGGCAAAGAGTGATAGTACTTCTAGTGTCTACTTCCTTTGGGAATTCTTTGCATATTATAGTGATGATGACAAATTAAACGCCTAAATGACTAGAGAGCTCCAATGCCAATTTCTGTATCTGCCCTGACATATACCTTAGTGTTACAAAGACACCAGGACCTCCACAGGTGCCTTCTCTTAAATTTAGTTTCATAAGTGTTTCCTCAGCTCTTTTTTGGAGTTGTTTGTCTCCATTTTTTCAGCTCCAGGCTTTCCCTATTGCTAAGACGTTTCATTTATGCCAGATTATAAATCAGATTGCAGCTAATGGCAACAGACATTTAATTTTTTCTTCCAAATGCAGGAAATAAGCTTCTTGGAATTTTCAGCTAGTCAGACATCCTTCTATTTCCTTTGAACCATTTGTGTGTAGACAATGTTAAACAATTGCTGTGGTCCATCTCAGATGTTTCAGCAGTGAGCTGTTCCTACATAGAACAAATATGACACATACAGAATTAGACAGGCCTTAACGTGGCTCTCTCATTGAAAATAACTTAATCTCTCAAATGCTTTTCCTTGTGACTGAGACTCCATTGCATGGTCATCCTTTGGATGTGTTTCCATAGCAGAATCTCCTGGAAAATCACTAGGAAATAACACTGGGCCAGATCTCAATTCTCAATTTTCATGTGGGGGTTAAGCTGCAGGAGAGAGGTTGTCAAGGGAAAGGGTCCACAACACCAGTGACTTGATTTTCCTTCTCACCAGGGACATTGTAGAGGATGTTGTAATTTTTCTCCTACGACATAAAGGTGGCAGATTCCTCCTTTGGGCTGTGAATCAAGAAATTTTACTTAGTTAAAAAAACAAAACAAAATTTGCATCTTAATAATTTTTGCCTTATGAGACATCACACAAGATGTTTAATTATACATTAGGCTGGAGTACTAACAGGGCAACCACATTTCTCTCTCACTGAAAATAAATTCTACCTATCACTCTGCTGCACAAGTTTCTGAATAGAATGGAAGTTCAGGCAAACATCTTTACTCTTTCCCATGTAAAGAAGCAGGAAACACCCACATCTCCAAATATGCAAACTCACCCAGGTAAGTTCTCCTCCTGATGCTGGTCTATATGTACTTAGCAGAATGATAAGGGATGAGGCTGTGATGTTTCTACTAGTTCCCAGTATGGTTCATGCAGGATTGGTTCCAGGGCCTGTTATATTTTCTGGTACAACGTTTCAGAATTTTGCCTCTTCTTACAGATCTTCTTAAGATCAGTTAAGAGTGGCTGTATCACTCAGCTGCTCAATCACATCAGCTGCTTCCAGCTCTCAGAATAAGGAATAGAGTAAGCTTGTTCCTCTTCAGTAACAGATGTTTTTGACAATCAGTGGGAGAAAACCACTAGAACTATCTGCATTCTCTAGCATGTGTAAAAATCTAACTCCCTTTTTCCTGACATTGCATTTCCACCAGCTATACTGGGCTACTTGCTTAAAATAAAAGCAGTGGATTTTCCCACTGAATGCTGAGTACACATTCAGTAGCAGTATTGCCATAATATACAAAGGGATGTGTTTTTTTCTGATTGTCTCTCACCGAGCTACTGCAAAGGTTCTGGTGCACCAAGATCTAGATTTACCTAACTCAGAAAATTTTCATCATGAGCTACAGAGGACCTCAATTTTTTTCACTCTGAATCTTTGTGGAAAAATCACATATGCCTGTAGTGATCTGCTGTCGCCTGAAAGAGCTGGGAAGGCAAAGACCCATTGCAGTTGCCTGCCATCCAATATACTGTATTTATTGACATACTTGTTAGAGGTTATTCGAGAAGTGCACTTGAATCAGGAAATTTACTTCTCTGGATGTTTTTCCTGCATATGTTTTTGAAGCTTCTTGTTCAATTTGGCTTTCGGGCAATTTTTTATCTCTTATTAGCAGGGCTAAGTCCATGGAGGGTCCAATGACTTTTGTTTCTGAGCCAGAGAGACCTAAGGGCTGGCAAGATCAACAGGAAGACTGTTATCTTACTTCAAATTGCTTAGATACGTACAGCGAAAGGCAGAAAAAGATGCTCCTACCACAATCAAGGTATCAACTACAACAGCTCATGTGATGTTGATGGTTTTCTTCCAGAATATTTTGTATTCTTGGAACATGCAGAGCTGTTGCCAGGACCAGAAGGGTGGGGCATCCCCTTTTTTTTTTTCTCTTTTCTTTTCTTCTTTATTGCACATGTGAGAGGGAGAAAGGGAAGAAAAATGAGTGGGGTTTTAAACTACTTTTCATATATTGCCAAGGCAAAAACTTCAGTTAATATTGTTTGAATAGCCAGAGTAGGAATGCACGCAAATTACCCCTGAGAAGATCAGTAATAAGTAAGTGACATTTTTATATGAAGCCAATAAATAATTATGGTAATGTCTCCAAGACTTTAAGTCCCATGTGCTCTTCAGTTTACCTCCTAAAACGCCCAGGGAAGCCAAAAGTTGGCTGCTAAAAATCTATAATCACAGGAATACTTGCTTCATTCTGACAGAGCCTTACATCTTTGCTTGCTGCCTTAGGTAATGCCATAGGGACACGATAACACTATCTTTCCTTAAGATGCTGAGGTCACTAGGGAATGTGGCAAGAGAGTGCTTTGCAAACTGTCACTGTGACACCCCTACCCAGCATCACACTTTTATCAGTACGACTCTACATTGCACTGTGGGAGTCATTATGCATGTGTAATAAAAGTGATGCTGGAGTCTTCCCCTACAGGTGCCAACTCAACCTACCCAAATGCTTGGAAATTGTCATAGAGGCACGTAAGAGAATGGATTTTCATGTCTCAGATGGCAGATGGCTGCCACGTGGAGATCCTTTAGAGGGCCTTTTCTTGTCTGACCTTCTTGCTCCTAGCAGTATTACTTAATTTCTTTCTTTTCACCTAGTTATTTATTTTTGAAATTGTACTTATTCATACTGGGCTGCACAGGGAAGAGTGTGGCCAGCAGGTCAAGGGAGGTCATTCTTCCCTTCTACTCTGCACTGGTGAGGCCACAACTGGAATACTGCGTCCAATTCTGGGCTCCCCAATTCAAGAGAGACAGGGAACTACTGGGGAGAGTCCAACGTAGGTCAACAAAGATGATTGAGGGATTGGAGCATCTCCCTTATGAGGAAAGGCTGAAGGAGCTGGGACTCTTCAGCCTTGAGAAGAGAAGGCTGAGGGGAGACCTTATTAATGTTTACAAGTATCTAAAGGGTGGGTTGAAGGAGGAGGGATCCAGGCTCTTTTCAGTGGCTCCCAGTAACAGGATGAGGGGCAATGGGCACAAGCTGGAACACAGGAAGTTCCGATCAAATATGAGAAAAACCTTTGTTACAGTGAGGGTGACAGAGCGCTGGAACAGGCTGCCCAGGGAGGGTGTGGAGTCCCCTTCTCCGGAGACTTTCAAGCCCCGTCTGGATGCAGGCCTGAGTGATGTGCTCCAGGCAATCCTGCTTTAGCAGGGGAGTTGGACTAGATGGTCTCTAGAGGTCCTTTCCAACTCTGAAATTCCGTGATCCTGTGACATCACTAAAAACAGGAGAAGAGTATACACAATGGAGTTGTACTGTACTATGTAGCTTAAAATGCGCTGTACTTCTATTGATACATGTCTAATAACACATGTTACATAGTGGAATCTAACCAACACTATTAGGCCTCTTTATTCACTGGTAGATCAGTCTCCCAATGTTTCTCTTTAGGTTTCTTGGTTAGTTGTTGTTAGGTGATGTTTATAGTATTCAAGGACTTTTTTCAGCTTCCCATAGCAACTGAGAAGGAGCAAAGACAGAACCGTGGAATGGCCAGTGCAATATTCCATACCAGAGGCTTCATGCTCAGTATGTAAAAAGGAGTTGGCCAGGGGACAGAAATCTGCAACCAGCGCTCAGCCCGGGCTGGGCAATCAATTCACTGGGTGGTGAGAGTGACTTGCATCTTGTATATTCTTTTACTATTATTGCTCTTATCCTTTTCCATTATTGTTCTACTAAACTGTCTTTATCTCAATCCACAAAGAAAATTCAGTGCAGAGAAACCTTTAGGTATTAAAAAGAAAATTTCAACGGATTTTTTATTCCTCCTGAAAATGCTGAAAACAATTTGCAAAAATTGCCTTTAGAAGTTGGGGGCAGGGGGGAAATAATTAAAACTCAAAAAGGATTATTTTGATATTTTGTATGTTCTCACTGTGATCTTTATTTTGTTTAGATTGCATAGTACAGACACTATTGAAATTAAATGCTTTGACAGGATTTTTTTCCCCCAGTTTTTACAAATACTTTTTTCATAACTTCTTTTAAGAGTAAGATTATACTTTAAAATATTAACAATTTCACTGAGAGGAAAATTGCTTTCTATCAACTGCAGTTTTTACCTGCAGAGTTTATAAGTTTCACGGAAAATAAACTTTTCCCCTTAGAGAGTCTCTGTCTGTGTCTCTGATGTGTCCAGATGCTCAATGGTCTGTATGAACTCCATTCTCCCTGTTGCATTTCATTGTCTGAATATCTTTTCACTTTCAAACAGACCTTATAATTAATTTCCCCACTTTTCTGAACCTCAGACTTCTTGTTCTATGGCTTCTTTTATGCCTGAACTGCCTTACAGTTCTGTTCACGTGAATAAATTTCGTTTTCTCTGTATCTTCTGGCTACTTTCTAGTTTTACATGAAAAGTTCCCAAAACGTGAGCGGAACAAACTGCAAAGAATTTGTTGAGAGTGGGCTAGACTTGTGGGATTGGTCATGAGGCAGGCCTGAGAGGAGAAGGAGAAATGACAAGAAAACTACAATGCAACATTAAAGACTGGCAGAGTGAACGCATAGATTCTCAATACTTCACCTCCAAAAGTGCTAGCTGCCGCTGGGGAAAAAACAAAAAGATTTACCTTCCTTCCTCCCATCAAAAGGGAGGAAGCCGCTGGTGAGATGATTTCTGTCCATGTAGCTCATGACAGAAGAGTGCCCTGGCATCAAACAGGGCTGATGGTACCTGGGGCTGTATTGACAGCAGCATTGCCAGCAGATTGAGCGAGAGCAGAGATGCTACCTCTGTTCATCCAGAACTTCTTAGGCCACATCTAGAATAGTGTGTACAGTCCTGGGCTCCCCAGTTCAAGAAAGATGTGGATAAATTGGAGCAAGTTTGGTGGGAGACCACCCAGGCGGTGATGAGGCTGGAGCGTTCGCACTGTGAAGAGAGGCCTGTGGAGCTCCCTTTGTTTGGCCTGGAGAAGAGATACCAGGATGCATCTTTCCGACACCTAGTATTAGGCTGATGGTTGGACTTGATGATCTTAAGGGTCTCTTCCAACCTAGACGATTACATGACTCTAAGATGGAGCCAGGCTCTTCACAGGGGTGCATGGTGGGAGGATGAGGGATGACAGAAACTGAAAGAAGAGCCGTTCAGGCTGGGTGTAAGGGAAATTTTTCTTCTCTGCGAGGACAGTCAAGCAGTAGATCGAGTCCCCACCACGATGCTGTGCACCCTTGGAGGTTTTCAAGACCTGACTGGACAAAGCCCTGAGCAGCCCAGTCCAGCCTCAAGAGCTGAAGGGCGGACCGGAGACCTCCCGACGTGGCTTTCAGCCTGTTGGCTCCACGTTTCTCCACAAACGCCCTCTGCCAGCCGCCATAGCCTGCGACTCGCCTGTCAAAGGCAGCCGGACCCTCTTCTCCCCCCGCCAGGGGAGCCCCCGCCGCCGCCGCCGCCGCCGCCGCCGCCGGCCGCCTCAGGCGGGAGGGCGGGAGGCCGCCAGGGGGCAGGCGAGGCGCGCGCATCGCCGCCCAGCGGCCGTTCCTCCCCCCTCCAAAACCTCCCCAGCGGCTCTCACGCCCGACCCTCGCTTCTTTATTACTTTCTTTTGAGGAAAAAAATTGATGGGCACTGGGGTGTCAGCGGAACCGGTGAGCACTGGCGGCCTTTCCCTGAGCAAAGGCCGTAGCTCGGGCCACCTGGAGGTGCCCCCCCTGCCTCAGGGGTGCTTGGCAGGAGGGAGGAGGCCGCCAGGTTTGCTCCAGAGCCTGTCCACGGTTCTGGTCAAAAGTTCCAGGAAATCAAAGGAGAAGAAAGAGGAAATAAAGAGCCAAGCCCAGTGCCCTGGCGAGAGTCTGTCACTGAGACTACATGTTCCTTGGTGTTGTACTGCTGCTGCGGGTGCTCATGTTGGGTTTTAGCCTGGCTAATTACAGTCTCCCAAAATTCCCCTGCAGGTGAATGTCTGGGGTGTGATACCCTTGAATCCAGTTTTCCACACAGTTTTTGCCAATGAGAGGAAGCTAAGGAGTGGTAAAAGCTGATGTCAGAAGACAAGTATGTGCCATGGTTCCTAACTCTGGTTCCTGGGATCAAACAGCTGCTTTGCATTACTTTAGAGGAAGCTGGGTTTTGATGTATCTGTGTTATGCTGCTAAAGCATTTTGGTATTTTGCTTGATAAAAACTACTCTGTTCTGTACTTCAGTTGTTTTTATACGTTTTCTGCTCTGGGTGCCTACATAAAATTGAAGGTCTTAACCACTGACTCAATTAAAAAGCACACCCCTTCCTAGTGCTCATAGTCTAATTGAATTTCTTTAAAAGCTTAGGCCTAGAGTCTAGTTTTCACTCCTGAGCACTTCTAACCTGCCTCCCCATGATTTCAAAGACGCTAAGCAATACTTTGCCTTTTAATTATAATGATCAGCTCTAACTATAGTTGAACTAAAGCAGCAGAACAAATTATCTGTTATTGAGAATTTTGTCATTTTAAACGGTATTTTCCAATACATCTGGGCAAAGTTGACTGGCCGTATGATCTGTTATTACCCATCGGTGTAATTCTGCCAGTTTCAGCCAATCCAGTGTGACCTAACCTCATCTGAGATACTCTCCAAACAGTAGTTGGAGGGTGGATCTTGTACAATATCCCAGACACAGAAAGAAAAACCTCTGAAGAAAGATCTCAGAGTTTTTGAGTCCTCCTCTGCTGGATGTCTGATCTGATAGGAAAATCTTGATTTCTATCTCGCTTACAATAAGCTGTGCTGTCATAGGCAACTTGTGTAGTGGAAGCTGTGACCACTGATAATTCTGACACGAAGCTATCTAGTTATGAAAGAATATGCTACTGAGCATCTTCTTCTCTTTCCTTGGGTTTGTCTTGGCTTTAATTCCCACATAGAGTCTCTTGCTAGGTGTCATAATTTTCTTCCCTCTGGTATTTTTTTAAATCAATCCCCTTCCATTCCACAGTACAAACCTAATAAAAGTGTGTATATATTGTAAATATATTATAATAAATAATAATAATGCTGCCTCTTTCAGACACATTCCAGAAACTTGCTTGCTCTGCCTCTTTTAATTCGACTTCTTTGTCCCCATTCCATGTAGCAGCACATGCAGGGAGCTGACAAGCTGGAAAGCAGCTTTGCAGAAAAAGACTTGGGGGTCCTGGTGGACACCGAGCTGAACACGAGCCAGCAACATGTCCTTGTGGCAAAGAAGATGAATGGTTTCCTGGGCTGCATTAGGAGGGGTTTTGGCAGCAGGTCAAGGGATGTGGTCCTTCTTATCTACTCAGCACTGGTGAGGCCACATCTGGAGTCCTGTGTCCAGTTATGAGTTCCCCAGTATTAGAGTTACTTGGTTGGAAGGATCTCATATCTTCCTTAACTATCTAGCCATTCCAAGTGTTGGAATGCTAGACAGATTCATCAGGCCCTTTCTCCATTTTCTCCATTATCTTAATAGGTTGAACTCCACAAACTTCACATTGTAAACTTGCTTTCTATAGCCTTAGTCACTTTTTATTACTGCTTTTCTATTTCTAGTATTTTATCATGTTTTTGAAATATGACTTACAGTAGTGCATTTAACAGTGCAAGGTAGAGAAGTAAAATCTCTCCTCTGCTTCTGTGTTTTAGTCCTGTTTTCATACCTGCAGGGATTGCATTAGCCCTCTCAGCTGTGAAAGAGTCTGTAGTTCTGGCAAACTGAAAAGCAAGTGAAAGCTGTTTTCATAGTGTATCTTGAGTCCCATGAGAAAAGTCTCTCTGAACTGTGGATTCTGTAATATTTATAGGAGAGAGAGAGAACAAAGATGAAAAAGGGTGTGAAAGAAAGTTGCTGAGGTGGTAGAGAGTTTCTCAGTTTTGAACACTCTGAAAAGGGAGCAGTTTCTCTTGCTAATAGCAATAGAACTAGGCTGAGGAAAGCTTTAGAAAATTATTCTGAAACAAACTAGTTATACTTTTGATTTATCTTGTATGTTTCAAAAGAGGATGGGCAATATACACAGTTTATCAGCTGTGCATGTTTGTATATAACTGCAATTTGATCTATTCTGACACATCTTTCCATTTTTTCCTATATCCTTCTGAAATAATAAGCATTGCTTATTAGGAATGGGTGGCTAGACATAATTTTTATGATTCTCATGAGCTTTTGTTTAAAGAACAGTATTAACAAAAGCAGTGGACAAAAGGTGTGTGGGTCTTAGCAGCAAGCACACACCAAATGCAGAAAAAATTTGATCTTGCATATCTGCCATAAAATTCTCAAGTATGTAAGGAAGTATGGCGAGTCAAGGACTGGGAGAATATTCTGTATTTCAGGACTTCTGTGCAGAAGCTCTCCTTGCTAGTGGCACTGCTGCTGGCTGTAGAGTTACCTTCCCCAGAAGGCAACAGACAGCTGCCAGAACCTTTTACTTCCAAGGGGTCTGTGAAACAGGCTTGTGCCTGGCTCTGCACTTGATGTATGTGCACTTCTTATTACAAGCCAGCACGGTGTGTCACTCTATTCCTTACACTTTCTCAGCCCTCATCCATCTCCTCCCTCTTTCTCTTCTTTCATCATTTTTCCTGACTAATTGTATTTTTCGTCTTGAGAACCTTCTGGTAGCCCATCCTGAGATCAGGAAACATCTTCCTTAAACCCTTCCCAGCCCCACAATGTCGTCCCTCCCAATGCAGAAGATGGGAAAGCAAAGAGAGACCAGTTATGAATTATGACAGCCCAGTATGCCAGTGCAGACAAATATTTCATATGCAAATTTTTTTGCTTTTTTCATTCTGAGTTTGGAAAGGAGGGAGAAAGAGAATTTGAAACCAAAACTTAGAGGTAATACACATAAGAACTAGATTTCTTTAGCAGAATTGCCAAATTTCTATAGCCAAATGTAACTCCAGTAGCTAATAATTCACCTGAAGTGGGAAAAGGTCCACTAAGGGACGTTTTCCATGAGATGGTTTATGAATGACAATCCCCTCAAAAGTGACTATGGAATGTTCTGGAAATGCAACACTTCACTCTCCCCTCACCTGTTAAACATAAGAAAGCATTGCTTGTTGCAGTAGCACTGGCTGACATTAAGGAATCCACAGTAAAACTGTCTTTCCTCTTCACTAATGACCCAGATGATAGGAGGAAGTGTATCCTCAGCTAGTTTAAAGACGATAAAAAGCTGTGAGGAGTGGCACACCAGAGAGTTGTGCTGCCATCCAGAGGGATCTCAAGAGTCTGGAGAAATGGGCAGAGAGGAATCTCAACCAAGAGAAATTCAGTCTTACACTTTGGGAGGAATGGCGCCATGCACCTGTACAGTCTGGGGCAAACCATCTGGAAAGTAGCTTTGCAGAAAAGGACGTGGATGGCCTAGTGGACAAGTTGAAGATGAGGCAGCAGTGTGTCCTCGTGGCAAAGGCGGCCAACAGTATCTGAGAAAGCATTGCCAGCAGGCTGAGAGAGGTGATCCTTCCCCTCTACTCAATACTGGTGTGGCCACACCTGGAGTCCTGTGTCCAGTTCTGGGTTCCCCAGTACAAGAGAGATGTCAACATACTGGAGAGAGTCCAGCGAAGGACCACAAAGATAAGTGACGGGAGCATGTCTCATCTGAGGAAGGGCTGAGTGAGCTGGGATTGTTCAGCCTGGAGAAGAGAAGGCTCAGGAAGATCTCATGAGTGTGTATAAATGCCTGAAGGGAGGGTGCAAAAAAGACTGAGTGAGGCTCTTTTCAGTGGTGCCCGGTGACAGGACCAGAGGCAACGGGCATGAACTGAAACCCAGGAGGTTCCCTCTGAATGCAATCAAACCTTTTTTAACTGTGAAGTGTGACCAAGCCCTAGAGCAGGTTGCTCAGGTAGGTTGTAGAGTCTCCCTCCTTGGAGATATTCGGAAGTCGTCTGGACATGGACCTGGGCAACTTGCTCCCGGTGACCCTGCTTGAGCAGGAGGGGTTGAACCAGACAATCTCCTTAGGTCCATTCCAGCCTCAATTGTTCTGTGATTCAGTGCTGGGTAATCAGTGAAACTGAAACAATCTGTCACAACTGTAAGTCTGATGACAGGATTTTACCTTTGGGCATTGGATACCTGTTTAACACGGTATTTCTTTGTTAGCATTTTTGGAAATTCATAATGTTATGCCTAAAAATAAAAGAATGGTGTTTTTAAGTGAAGCTGTTGCATGCTATGGTATGTAACGGGTGTGTGCTCCTTTGTTTGCTTGATATGTTTATAGAGTCAGTAAATGACTGAAAGCGTGCTGTCAAAGAAAAAGCTACAAACTAGGTGAGGTAATAGCCCGGAACTGTGAATGTATTCATATGGAGGACAAAAATGCCGGATACCCTTTTCTCGTGCCTTGCTACTGTGCTTGTTACATCTGCTGGTACAGAGAATTAATGCATTTGAACAGATAGAGACAAACTAAGATTTTCCCTGAAGCCCATCTACTCTTTTCCCCTTAACTGTCTTTAGATGCAGGAGGGAATTAGAGTTGATTTTAAGAGCAAGAAAAGAAGAGGTAGAGAAATTGATCAGCTAATAGAAGAAGGTTGGTAGCTTAAAGTAGAGGGATGGCAAGGTGGAAAACAGACAACTTCACTAATTAGGAACAAATTAAGGATGGGAGTGAATTGTGGAAAGATAAACCTAACCCACCTTGTGACTTTTTTCACTAGTTACAGCTGCTAATAGTGATAGTAGACAGTGTATCAGGGTGAAAAGCCTCCTCAGAAGTACTAAGACAGGTTGCAAAAACTGTTGAATTTCCAAGTGTTAGGAATATTATTTTGGTGCTAAGTGAATGTGCTAGAGAAGGAGTCTTGAGTCCTAGTATAGATTTCCAGATACCTTATCCTTTGTGGAGGAACTGGTTATTGTTTTTCTCCTATGGACAAACATGAAAGGTTGTTGGTGGTTTTTTTTGTCAGTGCATAAAGCTGAGCAGATAAGTATTACATCAGGATTTAGGGATTAGTAAGAGAGTTCTCAGACTGGGAGTTCAAGCGTGTATGTGCACATGCATGAATCAAGGAGGTATGCATACACACAGCTGTGCACATATATCCAGCTCCATGAATTAATGTTTTAAACCTTCCGTTGTGCCATTCTTGGTCATTGCAGCAATACCTTTTTTATGCATTTCTTTCCAAGAAATAATTCTGGGAGTGTTTGCTCCCTGAGAACACCAAATGTGAGTATTCCCCAATATACTGCTTTAATGGCAGAAGAATGAAACACCAACACAGAAAAAGACATATATTTTAATAAGTCATTAAATAAGTTTACTAGCAAATATAAACTTTTACATAAAAATAAAACCTTTAACTTTTAAGAAAATCTGAATGATACTAATCTGAATGAAAATATCTGGAATGTTAGTGTAATAGCTTAATAAACTGACTCCCAAATTGTTCAGCTATCTCAAAAGGACATGCACATTCTCTCACACGCTTGCAAATGGAGTAAAAAATGTGGTGGAATCTAGCAACTCACAACATCATTTAACAGAAAAGAGTATTTGTGACCAGAGGAAACTGTAGAGAATTTATGTCCCCAGACTGCAACTCGTGAGTTGAAATTTGTCTTGAGAATGTGATGCTAATGTCCCTGCTCTTGCTGAAAATGTCAGACCTACAAACACAATCAAGACCTCAGAAGAATTTTGTCTCAATTCTGATGCATTCTTCTTCCTGAAAGATGTCAATGCCATTGAAGAATATAAAGTGCAGAGATCATTCAAGATTGGAGAACTGGCACATTTTGAGTGACATGGAGAACCTTTTCTGAAAGGTAAAACTTCCTACAGTTGAGTGTACCATAGCATACAGATTGCTCTATCTTCAAGGTTTGAAGCAAAATTAAGAAAGGGAGAACACAGTCAACAAAATTAAAACATGACTTCTATAATATTTTTTCATTATCTGCTTAGCTTAATTTTGTATATTTAGATTTATACACATATGAGTGATACCTCATGCTTCAGTTTTCTATCCCTGCATCCACCTGAACAGCTAGTACAGCGTCTGGTCAGAATACAGAGGAACAAAGTGTGGAGGTACTAGCTGTCTGGGCATATCAAGCTTGGATGGTAGTGAAAAAAAAAGATAACCAGAAGTTATGTTTAAAGCAAGTCTTTCCTTCTATTTTCAAGTACTTGATAGGAATTGAGTGACTTTTCTCAGAAGGTGGGGAAGTGCCCTTAAGTTCCTTTTTCTGCTGTGGAGCTTTACCAGAAAGTTACTGGTACAAAGCCACACTGGCTCTGGCAACAGCATTTATGGCTCATGATTAATAGCCTGCCTCTGATCGTGTTTCCAGTGATGGTTATTATTAACAGATTGTGGCCTAACTCTTTCTATTTCTGAGACATTCCCTTTTGTAACCCACACAGCTCTGCTTTCTTCATTGACTCTCAGGGCTTTACAATGTCACAGTGTCTAATGAAAGATACAGCAAAAATACAGTAATGCAGACAGGCAGACCATCACATTTAGTACCATTCTGGAGCAAAAATAAAACCAGAGTCTGAACACTGGACACTTTCAGCCATCAGACAGAAATGTTGCACGTTGTTCTGTAGGGTATCTGGGCAGGATCCTTGTCTGGCAGAGCATTTAAGAATATGGGACCTTGGGCCTTGCTGTCTGCAGAGATGGTTCCCATTCAGCAGTCTGGCTGATGGCCTCGGTTTCAAGCTCGGTAACTTCTAGACTGCTAGACTGACACCTAAAACAGATGAATATGTGATTTACAGAAATGTAAGAAATAGGAGCTGGAAATGAGTTCATAGTAAATGTCCAGTTATCTCAGGGTTTGGAAGGAGAGTGAGGTGAGGCTCAGGACCCTTGTCTGTGCGAGGAAACAGAACTGTCTGTGAAGAGTGCATTTCCTTCCTTCTACAAGGAAGGACAGACTCTCATGTCAGCGTGAGGATCCTTTCAATACAGAATAAAACCTGGACTGATGAGACCTAATCTTGTAACAAAATAGAGAAATGAAACACAAAGACTGAATTATGTTCCTAGTGCAAGATGATTCTTCCAGTCCAGTGCTGGGCAGCCTGTAGTGGAGCAACGCCTTGGATCCTTCAGCTCTGTGATGACAGAGATACTCGCACTTGATAGAAGCTTCATCTTGTCCTTCCCCTAGCTCCACCTTTCTTATAAATGGTGATTGACAAGAAAGGTTTATATACTTCAATGATCTTAGGAGCCAAAGCTACCAATAAAACATTTAAAAAAGAGATGAAATTGCAGGAAAAAGTGGTAAGCTGGTGCCATGGCAGTCTCACAGAGCACAAAGAAGAGGGAGAAGTGGATCCCAGGACAAGACAGGAGAAAGAGGTTTTGTCTTACTGATGGATGGACTAAGTTGTTGCAGGAACTAAATTATCCAAGGAAGTTTAGCTTAAGTCCAGCATGAAGCCTAACTTGCTGTCAGCAGCTTGAATGTAGTTAAAGGGATGATTATAGAGAGGGAAGCCTGAGACTCGAGGAACAGTAGAACTGAATGAGAAGTAATAACTTACTCTGGTTGGTAGATAAACTATTTCTGTTCTTCTTCAATATCACAAACCCCAGAAGAAGCGTGATCAGTAGTATCGCAGCTATAAGTGGGACAAAGAAATTTGTCTTCACTTGCTCCATTTCTTCTCCCTGTATCTCTGAATAAGAAAACAGAGGAGATGATACACACAGCAAAGATTTAATTTGGTGACAATTAGCTTAAACAATCTATCCCAAAGTTATGTGAATTACAAGTTTAGGGAAATGTCCTCAGCATCCTTTGCTTTTACAGTGCTTTAATAGTGTCAATTAATCACTATCCACATCACTTTATTTCCATTTTCAATAACTGGAGCAACTACCAAGTCTTAACGGCCACTTCAACGACAGTAAGGCCAAGTACTTCTTCTGAAGTTTGGGTAACATGTAAGAGATCAGCAGCTTGATTAATACCAGAGTCTATGAGGCTACTCTGTGCTACTGTGCAAGTGTGAAGAACCTGGGATATGTTACTGTTTGGTATCTGTTGGAAATGATGGTCAAAGCATAAAGAAATGCCATAAGGGATGTGAAAGTAGAAGGGAATGCAAAGGAGTTTCCCTCTATTCTGGTTATTGTGCTTTTGAGGTTTTGGTTGCTAGGATTAGCAACTGATAGAGCTTCAGTTATTGCCAGTCAAAGCTTTTGTTTATGTGGACTTCCTAGTTACCTTACCTGCCATCGCTGCTTATCGGGTGGCTACTTTCATAAAGCCAGGGAGGAGAGAAGGAGAATTGAATAGGGAAGAGGAGAATGCAGTACTATAGCTAATATAGCTAATATAGCCATGTTAACACTCAAGAGCAATATGCAGAGCTGTGCAAACCTGGCAAACTTCTGTATTGTATTTTATTATTTAAAAATCCTAGAATCTAAGGACATCAGAGGTAGTTTGCCATATCTAGCGTTGAAGACTTAACCCTTTAGCTTAATTTGTATGAAGAAAACTGCACTGAGGAACTTTTTTCAAAATGAGGGGCCAGCTTCTTTTACATCTGCAGTAGTAAGGTGCATGCCTGTACTAGGCTGGTAGGCTTTCCTGCAATGCTGTTCTTCCTTCTTGGTTCCCTGTTCCTCTCAGTTCAAGCACAGCTTCAACATTGTCTAAGGAGACATGTGCAAGCCATGTGGGAATTATCTTTATTTTAATGCGTTTGTGCCATATCTTAAGAACAAAAATACGCCAAAAGATGTTTTCCTGTCCCAGGAAATAAATAAAACACAGTTTTAGTTTAAAGAAAGGATCAGTCATGTGGAACCCTGAGATGATCCAGCAGTAAAATCTTATTAGAACTCGAGTCTCCATCTGCTTCTTACAAGAGGTGTCTGAAAAGACACACAATCCCAGAGGAAAAAAAATCCCCAAATAATCATTTTGGAATGTGCACTTCATTCTGCCAAATGTTATGAAAACTGCCAGGAATGCTTCTAAGACTAATCAAAGTTTCATGGCCTTTACCCTTAAACTCAGCACAGTCTATCTGGCAGTTTGTCAGCCAAATCTTGTCCAAGGGCCTCTTCTGTTTAGCCTTCTGCCCCTCTCTAGGGAATAATTAAGAATAGCAGCTCAAGCACCTAAACATCAGAAGAAAACTTTGTTACTGTCAGGTTGGTCAAACACTGGAACAGCTTGCCGAGAGAGGTTGGGGAGTCTCCATCCTGGGACACATTTAAGACTCAGCTGCGTAAGGCCCTGCGCTACCTGTTGACCCTGCTTTGAGCAGAGTCGTTGAACTAGATGATCTCCAGATGCCTCTTCCAACCTCAACAGTTCTCTGATTCTGTGAAGTGCCAACCTCTCTTAATGTCAGCTAGATGTCACCTCCAGAGACTGGTTGCTGCCTAATCCAGACATCCAGGTTGCTTTGTTGCTACTGCAGCAGCATCTAGAGAGGGTATGAACAGCGCTGTAGATTGCATAGCAGTAGCCTTCCTTCTTTGTTCCCTCTCCTTGCTGTAATAAGGCTTCCCCTGTCGAAAGGAGAGGGAATTTTGTGGCCGTGGCTGTTGGTGAACACGATGGAGAACATACCCTGCCTTGACTATGCTGCTATCTGTGATCAGCTGTACCGCAATGTGCCTCGCTCCTCCCCTTGCAAAAATCAGAACGGGCAAATGGAGACTCACCTATGCCTAGTGGCACTGAGACAAGGCTCCCCAGCTGCTCTCCCAGGTGAAGAAAGCAGCTAATATTAGTGAGGGTGTTTGTAGGGACTGGGATGTTCAGTTTGCTAGTAACATTGTATAGCTTCGTTACAGCATCCTGTGAGACGTCTGTGTGACCTGTAAGCCCATGTGTTGTGTTTTCACGTGAAATTAGCCAAGTCATCTGCTTGGGCTCTGGATAACCTCCGCTGGAAGAACAGGAAAGATTCAAGTATTTGTTGGGCTGGTGTGCAGCCATTCGCTCCCCAGTGTGCAGCAATGCTATCTCAGGTTGACTATAGTTGGCTGAAACAGACCAAAGAGAAAGCATCATGAGTCAGACGTACCACATCTCGTGACAATTCCTGCCAATTATTTGTGATTTTTCCGGCAGAAGCAAGTCTAAACAATTTTCCCAGGAAAACAATGACAATCCCAAGAAGGGTTTGTTATGTTTTTGGTGCACATGCAGACTTGCTGCTCCTTGTCCTCAGGATGTTTCAAGGACTTAAGTCCGATCAGCCAGACAATGGGCCAGACAGGCTCTGTCTCTTCCACCTCTTTTAGATCCACTGACACCTCAGAATAATCAAGCCTGGTCTGCTTGCAGGTCATTGCTTACACACAAAATGGGAATAGGGCACAGTGCTACCTACTGTGGACCTCCTGATTAGGTAAGGGGAAAACCACAAACTTCTAACTGCAAAACGTAGAGAAAGAAATCACCTGAGGGACTTCAGATGGGGTACGTTAGAGGTCCAGTGCTGTCATAGGTAGAAATATCCTTGGTATCTGTCAATATTACAAGTAATCATTTTGCGGCATATAAAGCGTAATTTACTCAACTTGATGATGAGCCTTCCTTAGCTCAACTTTTTATGTGGAAGTAACTACAGTACAAGTTCTTTTACTTTGTGACATTGGATACTCATCCCATTCAATGAAAAACATGCCTGTTGCTTCAAAAAGTCAAGTTTCAAAGGCAATAAATAATGAAACAGGATTGGAAAGAATTATTTAAACATAAAATATGAATGATAATGGAAGCTTTTAACAAATACGCACTATTAAATAATCTCCAAAATATCCTCAACCAGAATTTGTTTGGTTAAAAGATCATAGTAGAAATAGTAGACTATAATGGAAAAGGAAAAGGAGAGAATGTAGACATTATACTGACTGCACGATGGCATACAGCAAGTTAAAAAAAAAAAAGAACAACAAAACCCAAGAAGCAGACTCAAGACTTCATTGAAAATAATTCATTATTTCAGTGTCAATAGGACTAAAGACTATTCAGAAAAATATTTGGAGAAGGGGAAAGGTATTCTTAGAAAAATATGAGCCTAAGAGCATCTGACTCTTCTGCACACACACTTGATGTGCTGGATCCAGGCTCTAATCCTTGCTCCACTGAATTCTTAATGCGGATGGAGGAAGAAATCTGATGTTGCTTTTATTTGCTGTATGCCAACACACAGAGAGAAGGATTTAACTTAGTCACTGAAATCCCCAAGAGAGTTCTCAGCTGTGAATTCAAAATGGAAAAAGCCCCACCTTTTTTACACCCTGAAATTTAGTTACGTTTTCCCTCAGGAAAGCTTAAGCTTCCTCTTTCTCCTCAAGGTCTGACTTGCTTAGCTGACTGCTCACTCCAGCTTCTGGTCTGGAATATTTTTTTCTCTCCTTAGCATTTTACAGGGAGCGCAGGAATGTAATCCAGGCCTGTGAAACTTGCCAAATCATCAAGTGATTAAAGAGTTTGAATCTCATTGACAGTAAACAAGTGGAAATAGTGGAATATACCGTGATTGAAGCTCTTCTGCTTTTATGGCTTCTGGAACCTCAATTTACTGAAAAGTGGTGTTGGTTGCATGCAGGGTGTGGGCTACGTATATGTGAGCTTTGGATTGTTAACAGAAAGAAAAACATGTTTCAGGAAGTCTTTTCTATTTAAAGATAACCTGTCTTCCAAAAAGGCTATGAGCTTAGCTTTAAATACCACAAGACACAGCAGATCTATGAAGCCCTTGATATTTTTCTCAATGGCTTAATCACCTTACCTGGTTTTGTTATGTTTTCTAAAGTGACAATGTGCCTTACTTCTCACTTGCTTTCAGTCACTGACTGTTTTTATATCTTCACTGAATTATTTAGCCTTTTTTTTTTAGTATCCAGTATTCTATGTGTATTTCAGGTTCACACACTGAAAACAAGACTCCTCTGGGGTTTCTGTGTTATAAGGTAATCAGATTGATCTTTTAATGTCTCCAAGTGGACTGTATTTTTCCAGCCTTCAGATAACCCTAGTAGAGCTTTTCTGCACACTTTGAAGTTTTTCAACATCCCCTTTAAAATGAGGACACAAACTGTTAAATCTCTATTCTGATACCAGTTTCACTCCCAACTCTCTGAATAGTGCATATTTTGAAATAGCTTCCCTAGTCTCACCTACTTCCCTTATTGATCCATCTGAAGGAAGCACTAACGCCACGCTACAGCAGCAGAATTTCCAGTTAAGATGCTTGTCATCATGGTCCCTACCTTGCTCTTAAAACAAGAGCCAAAGTTTTCCAACGTGACGCCCTCCCTTCTTTCTGGAGAATGATCTGTATTCACCATTCTTATATAAATCATCCTGGCTGTACGCAATATAAAATATAAATATATCTATCTATATATTTTCCTAATGTAATACATAAAAATAACACATGTAAACTGTATTAGAAGGTACTTCAGTATTTCTGAACAGGCTTGGACACCAAGCGATCTAGATAGCTTTGTATGACTGCCCTGTGATTCTTGTACAGCACTCAATCTTTCTTATGTCCATTTTAAGTGTGACGCGCCACACTACAAAAAACCCTCCACATACGATATGAGATTCTAATTAAGAAACAGTAGGTAAGCACAAGTACATTTCAACATCTGTAGTTTTCTTCTAATTATTTTTAAGTTTGTTTTTTAAAAACATGATTTCATACTGATCTTTCTTTTGAGAGCTTATTGAACAAAGAGTCCTTTGTAAGGAATACAGCAGCAAATAGCTTAAAACAGTTAAACCTTAGAAGGCGTGGGAGAGTTTTAGCGCCTAAGTATGCGACTTCTATGACATGTTGCTCAGGTGTTGGCTAAGCTGGTAACTGATTTAACTGCTTGAACTAACTGAGCAGTTGATGCTAAGCATCTCTTAAATTGCAGGCCTTGATGCTGGGTGCACATTATGAGTTTCTGAGTTCTAAAGCTTTGCTGAAAATACTTGTCAACTAGATTCTGGGAGAATCAAAATTAACAGTCTAGGTATTCTATCTGGATCGAGGGAACATGTGCTGGTAGCACAAAGCTAAATAGCCTCAGATGTCCTGGTACTCCATTTTTGACTCCTGTTACACATGGCTTATTCTCTTTTGAAGCAGAATGCTGAAGCCTGAAAACACCAGTGGAAGTTAGAAGCTGTTATTATAAATGACTAGCACTATCATAATGAAAGAGAGAACACAGGCATATAGACAAGGGTTACTAACAGAACAGTTTGAAATAAAAAAAAACATTTGGAAAATATATTAGGAATTACTAAAAATATTAGAAAACATTAGGAAAAGATTACTTCCTCATTTCTATTCCCATGCAAGAAATCAGGTTGAATCTCATCAACGCATGCATTTTTTCTTCAAAGATATTTTCAGTCTTCCTTTAACTGAACATATGAATTTCTACTCCTCCACATATGAGCTGTTCTTTTCTTTATTTTCCTTGCGATTTATATGATCATAAAATAGCTGGGTGTTTGCAGAAATCTTGTTATGTTTCAATTGTAATTTACCACAAACGATGATAACTACTGCTACTTTTAATAGAAAGTAGTGCATCAGATGCAAATAAAGAAGTGCATTTTCCAGAGTCCTAAAAGCCATTAAATGTTCAGGAGGCAAGAGGAAGAAGACAGAATGGTTTTCATGATAAAGTATGAGAGGGTGGGAATCAGGAATGATACAATATTGAGCAAATTATTGCCTCACTTTCTACTTTTTCTGATTGCTTGCACCTGAGTACTTTTCATTCAGAGCTGAGGATTTTTCTATTGAGAATACTCTTATCCATCTTGAGAAATTCTGCTCCAGTGCAGGTGCGTCCTCAGTGGCTTGGGGGCAGCGCCACACATTTCTGGACTGAACACAGGAACAGAGAACTCTCCCCAAAAACCCAGGACAGATAACAAGTAGAAGAGGTTACTTACCAATGATATGCAGTAAGCACTCGGATCTGTGTATGACCTTTGGTGATCCTTTAACTCTGTGCTGTATAATACATGTATACTGTCCCTCATCCACAATTCCTGCATTTAACAATTGCAAGGTCCATTTTTCCATATCCATCTTGGTGCGATTTATATACTTAGGGCTAAGGTTATCATGTTTTTCTTGGCCGTAGTATACTTCGTGCACCACTTCATCAGTGCCTTTTTGCCAAAAAACCCTTAAATCCTTTATGTCAGTTTTCTGAGAGTTTGGAAAAAAGCAGGATAGGTATGCAGTGTGATTGAGAAATGACTTCACTTGATGCACACTGGCAGCAATACCTTAGACAGAGAGAAAAAAATTAAGATTTCCATCAGCTACAAAAGAACACCAAGTATTTGCACTCACAGAGGCAGCATTTAACGACAGTAGCAATAAAAATGCCAGCATTTAGACACAAATTCTCCCAGTAGATATGACAGGACATACAGTTCTTCAAACTGACTCACTTAGTCATGTGGAGTTCAGGTCATAAAACTGTTTCTTATTTTACTTCCTATATTTTACTTTCCAAGTAAGGCCTACCACACAGAGGTTGCGAGCATCTGTATATTAGAAAGCCCATATACAGACAAAAGGCCCAAACCATTCTTGTATGTAGTATCCTGAGTGTAATGAGATTCTCTTACACAGGGGATAGTTGCAAATTTCTTTTTAAAAAGTTTAAACTTTAAAAAGTTGAGTTCATTCTCCTAATAAAATAACACAGCATTGCCGTTTTGAAGAAAATGTAAAGTGCACACTGTGTGGTAAACGTTGGTGTCTAGGGAGTATATGACCAGAAGGTCAGAAACAGGTGAACACTTTCAGTCTCACTGAAGAATTAATCTGAAGTTTAATGACAAATTAAATGTCAGATTTAACTGTTCTGTAATTAATCTAGAGTTTAATGACAGATTAAATGTCAGATTTAACTGTTCTGTTGCTGATCTTGCTAACAGAAATAGTCAATAAACACAATTATGCCTTCATGCAAAGAAAGCATGAACTATATAACACAAGGGATGATTTTTTCCCCCAGTTTCATCGGTGCATCTGTGCATTATCATGGGCGGCGATGGGCTGGGAGGACAGGCTTTTCTTGGAATGAGAAATGCAGTCCTCTGTCCCAGAAGATACAGACATCTCTGCTGTGTTCAAAAGGAGGAGAAGATTTACGGTCTCTCTCCTGGTACAAAGTTTTGACTGCTTCTCCAGAGCACCAGACTACAAAATGATCTCCGTGGCTGCCTAAAACTCCAGTTGTCCCATATCAAACTGTCAGTTTTCAGTTTAATACTGCTCTCCTCTATGATATACAGAGGTGATGTACACACATCTTAAAGATAGATTTAAATTGAAAATTTAAGAGCAACATAAAATAAGTGTAATGTAAAGATATAAAGTTGAAGAGAGAAAGTACTTACTATATGTTTTATAGAGTTCCTGCACACAATTTAAATACATGTCACATAGGCTGTATGACCTTGATTGTGCAATGGAAATGATTAATTACTACTAAGGAATGGGCTGCTTAGTGTATGAGAAAGTATCACATAGCAGGACACAAATTATCAGAACAGTTTTTACAGTTAAAAATGCGCCTTTTACCTGGGAGAAGTATCATAGCATAAAAGAAGAATATGCAGACCTCCATGACGCTGTAAGAAGGAAGAACGTAAGAAATTTGTTAGAGGTTGAAAACACTCCAGTACCTTCTCCAGTACTCCCAAAGAAGTGGTGAAACAAGAAGTTTTAGCAAGAGAGACTATTGAGAAAGTTAATCTCACCTTTTCTCATGGACTGGTGCAAGGACTTCTGTGTGCTTCACAGCCTTCAGCAACAAGAAGCATGCCACGACAGATCTCTGGTTTACAGAGGAGGTGATGTGGCACAAGATTACTGCAGACAGGGTAGGCCATAGGAGAAACACAGAGCCCCCAGGATGCAAAGGACAGAATGAGTACCCAAGACGCCTGATGCAGAGGAACGAGGAATGGGGAGCATGCTTGGCCTGACAGTGTGGGGAAGAAGATGGGGGAATTGAAAGTAGAGGGGGAGGAAAGGGTGAAACAGAAGGAGGAGGTGGGGGAGACAGCATGATGATGTCAGCTACCAGAAGTGATGCAGTGTGTGACCTTCAGTTTTGTAACAGGAACCTATACTTCACGACGGTAAAAGATAACTGATATAAATCCTATGTTGTTTAAAGAGTTGAGATTAAACAACACATAATTTGTGACCAAGAAAAAATGGTATCTGTTTAGGAAAAAAAAAAAAGAAAAAAACATATGACTCATCTCATAAGGAAAACGCTTCTCTCTGGTTGCTTGGGTTCAGGTGGTATAAGGGCCCATAATCCTGGTAAACAGGCAAATGTAATTCCCATGCACCAGTGAGAGGATGGCACCTGCATCTGACTGGCCTGTGACTGCTGGTTTGCATTTTAGCAGTGCCTTTGTGGTTTTGCTATGCCTTTTCCATATATTTGGGAGAAGCTTTCACATCACCCCTGCCAAGGTCCTTCACTGTCCTTTAAATGGCTCCAAAGAATCCTCTTGCTGGAGCATATGTAAAAACTCCTCAGTTCTCATACTACTTAAAACCAGTGAGCTTGCTGTCTGTTGTCCTGACTGGTAGTACAGGTTCCTGATGGTTTCCCATTTTTGGTCATGTTCATTTTAAGCTGGTACACTTTGGGCTTTACCTTTACCCCGTGTCTCTGGGAGCAAGAGTCTCTTCTGTTTAATACAGAATTCCCCTCAGTCTGCTGACATGGTTTTTTGTGTATGTATTATAATGTACAGAACTGTGAATGATATTTTTTCCAGACCATATTCATCCTGCCTTTTTTTAGGAAAGGGGAAAAAGAAGCCCCAGTCTTGGAGGATATAGCTAGTTTTCTTTGTGATCCACCTGTTGTAGCAGAAGAGGAGGGAGGGCTTGTGCAGAATCCAGTGTTGTAGACAGAGATCATTCTCTTTCTGCTCCAGCCACCCTAATACACAGTGAACTTTTATCAAAGGTTTTCCCTCCTAGGCTGGGCCCCACTAAATTAAACCACACAACTGATTGCCTAAACAAAATTGCCTGTGCCAAGCCACTGAAAACAACAGAAACTCCTTCTCATCAGTTATATTTCCCTCCTGTGAATGAGAACTTTTGCTTCCAGTCAAGTTAAAAAAAAAAAAAAAAAGATAGACCTATTTTTTGGTTCCAGTGCAGGTGTGTAAGAGGAGAAATTAAAACAATTTAGCAACTGGAAACATAAGTGAAGTAGAGAGAGTGTACTGCTATAGCTAGGCATGTTTTGCATTGACTGTCTCATAGCAGCAAAGACCAAAACTGGAACTGAAAATAAGAGTGTGAGAGAAAAATAAAACCCAGGCAAAAATACCAGATAACACTGCTTGCCTTTCTTTGTGGGTTCGATTTGGAGCTGTGAGGACAGAAGTCTCAAAGATCCTACATGGTTTCCAGGCTGCTGTCTTCCAGGAGAAGGCATGCTGCTGGGGATGGCTGTGTAAAGAAGGATCCCGTGATTCTGCAGAGGCGTGTACACCCACATTTCCTGCAGAGGGAGGGTGCTGAGTGTGACAAGTTGCTTCTCTTATGTGAGCTGCTTTATAGAGAGTTGCTGAATCATGAATCAGGCCACTAAAACTTCAGTGCTGCAAGCAGCTTCTCTTCCCTTTTTTTACAAGATGCCTCTAACCGGCAAATGAAAATCCACAGAGCCAATGTCCAGAAGACTGAGTGGAGGAAGAATTACACAGTCTCTGTGTTGGCTACTTACACCATTTCTTTAGCATATTCAACACAAAATCTCTGTTCAACTCTCTTTTGTATCTGGAGGCCACTGAAGGTCTGGTTATTGCTTAGCGGTCAAAGGGGACTAGGTAAGAGCGAAAAGACAGACTTTGCTTCAGGGTATGGCTCGCTGCTGGCAAATGGTGCGGACCAAACTGCCCTCTTCATGGCCATGGCCCAGTGCGTGAGCACTCTGCTCCACGTCAGAGCATTGTGGGCTGTGTATGGATGTGCAGTTTTTCTGTTCACATGCTGGCTGCATCCAGCTGTGGAAGTGGCACTTTTTCATGATGCCAGTGATAATGGATGAGATGGGAGTGGTTTGAAGACCCAGGGCGTAAAAATTATCTCTGACATCCAGAATTATGTGAGGTTAGTCCATGGGGAGGTAACCATTTTCCCTTGCTAAAGAAGGCTAGCACTATGTGCCTTTCTTGCCTTTTGAGGCTTTGTCAGCCATTCCTGGAGATGCCCCCATGACTCACAAATTGTGTGTATGTCAGAGATGAAAAATGGAGAAGTATATTAATTGAAATTATGTCAGTAGGCAGTCAGTAGTCACACTCAATGCTTTATTTACTCTCTCTCTGTAGTCCAAACACTGAAAGGAGAAGAAACCGTATGAGTACATGCACTTTACTGTCCCTATTCATGACTGCTTTGGCTTGGCACAAACCAGTCTAAGAAAAGCCATGAGGCAGTTCCCACTTGGCTGAGTACAGGGGGATCTCTTCCCTGAAGAACTCGAAGATCAATGTTCAGGAAAAAGAGACAACCTCACTCCCTTTACTTTTGAGGGCAACTGCCAGAAAGCCCTGTGCAACTTATTTTGAGATTGGCTTGTGCTTTCTGACTCTTCTTCCTCCAATCCCAGCATCTGAATCCAGCATGTGAAAACCCAATATGCACAATGAAGCATGAAGATCTTGGAATACGCAAGAGATTTGTATCTGATATGCTTGCCTGGGTTCTCATTTGCTCTCTTTTTGTCTGTTTTCATTTGTAGATGTTGTCACTATCTTTTTAAATCTGTCAAATCTGTGCTCTTTTGCTCCTGATTTCCTTCACTGCTCTTCAGTTCCTTTCAAAATGTTCCTTTCTCACATGTTCTTACATGTAATTAGTTTATTTTCTTACATCAGGTACATATCTTCTATGGGAAGACTCCTCCCCTATGTTTCATGATGAATTCAAAACAAAACTGGCCACTGAACTAGTAACCTACTCTTCTGACTTTTCTAGCGTAGGGAATTTTTCTAAAAATTTCCACCCTGTGCAACAGTGAGTAGCTCCATGAGCAGTGCTGTGAGCCTCCTGGAGACAGGACATTTGTGACCAAGGCTTTCCACCACCGACCTGAAAGCTATCCTAGAGACTTCTAAATGAAATTGTGCTAAAATGCATTTACCAGCCTTCTCCCATGTTGTAAACACAGGCTGATTTGAACAAGTGATATCAAAGGAAATCACAGCTTAAGAAAATTCCCTTAACATGGCACAGTCAGAGAATTCTAGGATGCCCTCCACCCAAATACTAAGCCACACAACAAGGGAAATGTTTTAAAACTATACCACTACCCAGGCAACTTGTGTTTCTTATCTGTTTCTCCAGTTTGAAAGTGTCATTATTTTAATCAATTGCTAAACTTTTTCTATTGCTCATTCTTTTAGAACGATATTTTGCTCCAAGTTACATTTAAAAATGTTGGGCTTGCTGTTTAATTACGTTGTTGTTACATTAAAAAAACCCTCTATTTCCCTAATTTTTTATGTCTGAATGCAGTTTGTATCCCTTCACACTATCCCCTCACTCAGTAACATCTTTTTATTATATCTAAGATATTCAGGAGAACTGTGACTTTCTGTATAATTCTAGGATCGCTTTGCTCTAACACCCAGAAACTGCTCTTTTAATAACAATTAAACAACACCAATTATTTAAATAATACCTTTGGTCCAAAGATCATGGAGCATTCCACTGCCTCTGCAAGCAGAATTCTTCATCCACAACTACAGGGCGGATATCTCTGAAAGACAGCACAGTGACTGCCTGATGATGCACAGTCCCACAGCACAAATCACAGGACACGAGCATGTACTCCACACAACTGAAACTGCGGGGGAAATCTGTAGGGGAAGCACGTCACCCACCAGAATGAGACATTTGTTGGGATTAGCTGTGGTGTTTATTCTGAGTTCCACCTAAAGGACAGGTCAGGTTGACGCATTTCTCCACACTCCGAGGTAGATCTGGCCACAGAATTGGAAAGTCAGTTGAACCACTTCTGCATCACAGGTACCACACCGGGTGACGCCCGTCCTCTTTTCCCAGCTCTTGCTCTTGCCTCAAGGTTAGTCAAGCTAACTTGTCTGCTGGGAAGAAGGAATTGCCAGATTCACTTCTCACCAGATCACACCAACCTGTTTGACTTTGCAATGAAAGAGAGGAGGAGCACACCCCTGTTCCCACACGGGACCATTTAGAGATGCCAGGTTGTTAACAGGCCAGTCAGTTGCTGGTGTTTCCTCAAGAGTCATTGCACAGAAGAGGGAATTCAAATGCCTACTGTGAGGTTGTCCCTCTTCTGAGCCTCCTGCTTCTGCACAGGATGCTTTGCCTGAAAATGGCAGCATGGCTACACTGATGGCAAGATACATACTGGACACAAAAGGATGAGTCAGTAGTTGATTCGCAACCTATACCCAAACACACCTAACAAGGATTATCAGCCTTCCAGTACCTAAAAGGGGCCTACAGGAAGGATGGGGAGGGACTCTTCAACAGGGAGTGTTATGACAGGACACGGGGTAACGGCCTCAAGTTGAGAGAGGGTAGATTTAGGTTGGATATCAGGAGGAAATTCTTTACTGTAAGGGTAGTGAGGCACAGGAACAGGTTGCCCAGGGAAGCTGTGGATGCCCCATCCCTGGAAGTGTCCAAGGCTAGGCTGGATGGGGCTTTGAGCAGCCTGGTATAGTGGGAGGTGTCCCTGCCCAGGGCAGGGGGGTTGGAAGAAGATGAACTTTAAGGTCCCTTCCAACCCGAACCGTTCTGTGATTAGCAGCCCTACAATATATGATAAGTTTAGCCCGCAGGTATTACATTCTTTGTTTTCAATAACTGTCTTTCCAGACCAGCTGGACACGTGACACAAACCTCATACTGCTTCTTAAACAGGAGGATCACTCATAAGGGGCTACCTGTTCTTGCAATAAATTAATTTCAATTATTAAATGAAGATGTGATATTCAGAAGTGCAGTTAAATGAGCCAAACCCTCCTGCTCTCAGTTTTAGTGCAGAAATCACTCTGGGGACACATACCGATTTTCTCACAGTGCTTCTCACGGCACATTAACTGATTTACAAAGCTAAAGAAAGAGGTTTTGCCTTTTGGTTTTAGGTACCTCCCATCAACCACCAGGATTACAGCAGCTGGGAAGAAAGGACCTGATTCTCTTACCTACTGGTGTAAATTAAGACCACTACCCTTATAACATGTATAATCAGAAAATGCCCTGCAGATCCACTTTGGTCCTTTTGCCCAGTTTCTGGTTATAAATGTCCTGCTCCAAGAATTCAAGAAATAATTGTGCTGATGCCACAACAGAATGGTCTCTGGCTCATTCTGTTATAGATTGGTCAGCTTGCTCCAGGGAGCAAGGGATGTATATGGAGCTGCTACGATTACCAGCTATGACTCAAATGAAATAGAGAGCAGATGTGGAGTCACTTTACTAATAGCAATTACATTTTTACAAATGTATGCTTCTACTTGCTTACAGATGCATTACAATGGCTTACCTCAATAACTGCTCAAATCATTATCAGATAAATAAAAAAGCAAAACCACTCGTTTGAAAACATTATTACGATACTAGGGAGTACCTTATTTCTTTCTCCAGGATTCCTGTTTCAGAGGCAGCAAAATACTCCAGTATGGATCTTCACAACATAAATGGTCATTCTTTCTTCTGCCCTCAGTGCCTGTCCTCCACCGTATGCAGAAAGCCCAGATCGCAGAAAATCAACCCCTTCCTATCACGAATATGTTATGTGCTTCTTACGGCAAGCACTCTCTGTCCAATAGAAGCTTCCTCTTTTTAAGTTGAAATTCCCCTTCTTTCAAAAGCACATTCAATACTCTCACAAGAGTCAGTGTTATTCACAGAGTCCCTGAGCTGCCATGTAACTCTGGTCTTCAAGAAAACCTTTGCTTGGATTTTGCCTGGAGGAAATAACTCTTTCTGAATAAGGTTTAGTTTTCATGGCTGGCAAATTCCGTTCACTTTTGTTTGCTTAAATAGGTCTTATAGTAATAGAATGGGAAGTAGATTTGTTGGCGAGGATTGAAGTTTCTCCACCGAGATTAGACAAAACTGTCTGTCCTTCCCCAATACTCTGCTGCTGAAAGTCACCAAGTTAATTTAAGATCTGATGACACAATAAAAATACAGCTGAATGGATTGTTATATAAGAATGGTGGTATCGGGACTGATTCTGTAACATCTATGGGAAATGAGAGACCTTTAAGACATACCTTTACCACAGATGCCATGCTTGCCATGTTCTAATTGATTTTCTATATGACTGAGTAAAAAATTTATGCTCATGTGTTTGACTATTTGTATGTATAATTCTTTGATAAATTGGTAACTTCATTTTCCTGTACTGCCAATTTATTTACATGGAATTTGATTTCTCTTGTAACCTTATTTTGATTCTGCCAACTTAGTAAAACTTGCAACTTTATCATCCATCAAGATTAGTTTTAAGTTGGCTTATAAGCACGCAATAAGCCTCATAAAAGCCCAGCTTAATGACTGCAGTTGTGCTTGCCAGCTGTAGATCAAACATTATTCACACCTGAGTCTTTTTTTGACTAATTCACAGTTTATACCTGGCATTCATTTATACCCGGGGAGAAAAATCCATCCTGTCTCTATTGCTTATTAAGCATTATTAGAAATTAATTCCAAATCAGTTTCTCTATTGTCTTTGTTGCCCAGGACAAACTACTCAACAGCTCTGATTAAAAATAGAGAAGCAGGCTGCTGTGAGTGAAAAAGGGGAAGTTTTTTCTCCAGTCTGTAGCAATCAGGGAGCTATAAATTGCTTTTAACTCAAGTTTCCTGTGAAAGCAGCCAAAAGAATAATTTCTTCAACTAGATTGATTAAAAACTAATTGGATTTAATTTAAGTGTTTTCCAAACAAGTTCAGCAAAAATCTAAAACCTAGGAGCTTTTACAGGCTTCAGTTCTTTTACTTCCTCTCAACTTAGTCTTGTAGTTAACAAGAAAAACAGGAGAGGTGCACAGGATTTTCAGAGATGATGGAGTACCTTACCCCCACTCTAAGATGTCACCAAACGTAATGATGGATGAGACCCAAATGTTGTACTGGAAGTAATAAAATTGGAAATGCTAAATATTCTTTGTCTTTCTCACTGTTTGTGCTGAATGTCACACAAATTTATTGAGTTCAGTTTTCATCTGAGTCAAATCACCAGCCAGGCTGGTTGCAGCTGGATGAGGAGGTAGTGCCCCTTGCATCAGCCTAAATAACTTTTGATGTGGTGGGACTTGGTTCCTTGCTCATGGTGAAAGTTCTGCTATGCGTTTATAAGTTAACTTTGCCTACGCTGTTATTGATACTAATAGATATTTGATGCTGCTAGCTCAGTTTGCAAAGTATTGCCTTTGATTCTCTCTTAAAACCTTGTTGAGTGGCATCTGAAATAGGAAACCAATGTGGTTAAATCAGAAGAGAATCTAAAAGGTTTGGAGTAAGACAGAGACAGCGCGTAGGCAAGGAAAGAGAAACTAGATCAGGCTTTAATTGAAACACACAAAAATAACATAAGAAGACCACAGAGAAGCAGGGATTTCGTAGAATAGAACTAGGAGTTAGCAGCAGATAAAAAGGTTTTTAAGAAGAGGTTAGTGAGAACACTCTCTAAGAGTGTTAGTGGAAAAAAAATTTCTTGATGGTAGATGAAGAAAAAGTAAGCAATTATTCAGAAAGACAGAGTGAACTTGAAAGCCCAGGTTTAAGAGTGATTTTTCAGCAACTATTCAGCCACTTTTTTGTCTGTTGCTAAAAGAAAAACCTTGAAATTGAAGAAACAATTTGAAGATACAAAGTAAGGGTTGAAATCAGATCTCCAAGTTAGCAAACATAGAAAGAGGAAACACATTGTTTGTTGAAATGAAGCTTTGAATTGTGGCCAGCAGGTCGAAGGAGGTGATTATGCTCCTCTGCCCCACACTGGTGAGACCCCACCTGGAGTAGTGCGTCCAGCTCTGGGGTCCCCAACATAACGAGGACACGGACCTGCTGGAGCAAGTGGAGGGTGATGAAGATGATCCGAGGGCTGGAGCACCTCTGCTATGAGGACAGGCTGAGAGAGTTGGGGTTGTTCAGCCTGGAGAAGAGAAGGCTCCTGGGAGACCTTATAGCGGCCTTCCAGTACCTAAAGGGGGCTACAGGAGAGATGGGGAGGGACTCTTTATTAGGGAGTGTGGTGATAGGACAAGGGGTTAATGGTTTTATACTGAAAGAGGGTGGCTTTAGATTAGATATCAGGAAGAAATTCTTTACCCTGAGGGTGGTGAGGCACTGGAACAGGTTGCCCAGAGAAACTGTGTATGCCCCATCTCTTGAAATGTTCAAGGCCAGGCTGGATGGGGCTTTGAGTACCTGGCCTAGTGGATGGTGTCCCTGCCCACGACAGGACTAGATGATCTTTAAGGTCCCTTCCAACCTAAATCATTCTATGATTCCATGAAGCAGATCACATAAACATCATGTATATTTATAATACAGCACAAATCTAAAAGCTGACAGGTATCTGGAAAAATGTTTCCTTGCAGCCTCGATCCCAGCTCTGTAGAGGCTTCCCCTGGAGACACATAGCAGCAAGGACAGGATGCTATGGACTGCACAGACCCCCACTGACACTCACAACTGTGCAGCAGGGTGCATTTGCCAATGTGGAGCTGCTTGTTATAGTGCAAGACACATTATGATAAGATGATGTGCAAGAGCATATGTGGATGTGCACGAAGCATATGGGGATGTATGCCTGCCACCCACAGCACGGGTGCAAATGTTGTGAGCAGCTCGGACCGCATCCCCCATGCTCAGTAGATGCCCCAAGATGCCAGAAGGCCAAAGCGTGGATGGCTGAAATCTTGATTATCGTACACACAGGTACCAGCTTAGTGTTATAGGCAGATTTTACTTATGGTAGGCAGATATTTTGTAGATACCAGCTAGAGTGGGAAAAGCATGGGATTAAATGGCCAAAGGCAAGCAGATCCGGCGTACTGAATCACATGAGGCTGTTGGGAGGTTTTCTCAGAAAGTTGGTCTTGGGTTACTGGGAGGGAGGTAAATGACATCCTGAAGGAAGGGATCTTAGTGCCCTAGGAAATGATGTGGCCTGCAAGTGAGTAAGCACTGCCTTCCTTGAGAACCCCAGAAACATTCCAGAGGAACTGTGTGAGCATTGCCTAAGGCTGAAGTAGCCACAAGGGAGACAGGTGAGAAATTGCAAGAAGCCCAAATCCAGGGTGATGGCAACTGTGGCAAAGAGAACAACACAATTTACAGTAAGAGAACCCCTTAAGCACAGTTTTCTGTTAAAGGCATAAAGGATGCAAAGACATTCTTCAGTAGCCACAGAATATTAAATGCTGATGCAGAAATGATGCTTGACTGATTAAAAAGTAAGATGAGTTCCAGACAAAGGTGCATTACAGCAAACAATAGGGAAGTACCCAAGGTATTGTTAGGAGGTACCTCGAGACTCCGGAGGTACGATTATGAAATTGTTTCAGCATAGTCCCTCTAGAGTCTTTGGGTACCACTAAGGCCAAAACCTCCACTAAGTGGCCTGAGGGTACAAAGTACAGAAAGACTGAGAAACCAAACTATCTTGCTTATACTGCCTCAGTCACAGCTCACTCAGAGAAATGAAAACAACCTTGTCATGGAGTATTCCCCAAATGGGTTGTTCGGGACAAATTCTAAAATCTAGAAAAGGTAGTAATACATTCTTTGCCATAAATCGAGAAGACAAGTTTTGTAGACAGAGAAATATCTTCTATTAGATCCAAATATTGATGAAAAAAAACAGGAAGAGCTTGAAAAGGCTTGAAAAAGGTCTGACAGCCTGTTTTCTTTTTCCTGTTATGTAAGTTGCTCCAATAGAAAACATCATCTCTCTACAAATCTTGCTTCACTTAGACTATCCTGGCTACAGCAAGACTGCTATTATAATTAAGGCTGTGCATGCCCACATCCAGAAAACAAGAGAGGCTAAACATAGAGTTTGCACAGTTCGTGGAGAGAATGCAATGCTTTAGAAAGGAAATTTTGACAATTAGCACACTGAGGAGGGAGCACACTGAGACATGAATCTATGGGAAAAGCCAGCACAAATATCTCTGGAATGTGACAACTTTCTAGGATGTGGCTTTCTTATTCTGTGCTAATAGGTACCTGCTTTCCCTCAGGATTCACAATCTAGAAGCTTCTTCTGCTAATAGGCAGTTTCATCACCTCTTTTTAAAAGAAGAATGCATTGCTATCAGAAGAGTGCAAGCAAATCCCCTTTCTGTTCTTTAGGAGCCGGGCCACTCACTCAGGACAAAGGAGACCCAGGTTCATGGTCCTCATGAGAAGATTCTGACTTACTTTTTCCCACTGCAAGACTTCTCCATGTACCAGGCTAAAGGCAGACCTGGAGTAGGACCGAATCACTTCTGAACTTGTTCCACCTTGCACAGAAGAATTACGAAGTCTGTGGGGTACACACAGGGAAGGAGCAGAATGACCTCTGTTTTCTAGTACTTCATTTGAGACATGGGAGCTCTGGACTAATACTGCTGCTCTCAGGACTGTATTAAGAGTTTTGCATTAAATATTATTATGCCAAATGCATTGGCGATGGCTTGGGCCTGAGAAAAAGAGACCAGGAATGATCTCTTCTGTGAGACCGCTCTCATCGTACAGTTAAAGCAGTATTCCCTCTTTCTACTTCATAGGTTTAGGAGCGGTTGAGACTTACCATCCACCAGGGAATAGCTGTCTACAGTACTATTCCATAACGCGAGAGATGGAAGCATACAGAGATATCACAGGCAGGACTGGGAATTAGACTGCACCCTCCCCACCTCTGAATGAGGGTTCTAACCACTAACCAGCTGTAAAAATAGTCCCAATCTAATAGGCAGAGAGAGACATCATCCTTCTAACCCTATTTCAAAAGGAATAAGTGCCTGCAATCCAATTTTGTGCAGAGACTGACTCAATAAATATGTTCTGAGACAACCCACTATGTCAAGTCCATCAAACAAGCCAAAGAGAGGAAAGGCTTTCTCCTGGGTCTTGGCTGGGACTGGGTTTTGCCAGGGCCTTCTCTAAGCATCTCAAGTTTTGTCACCTGGAAACCTGAAACTCTGGAGGCCTGTAGAATTTAGGTTAAGTAAGAGCTAAAAAGGGTTTTCATGTTTGTCAGTCTGCGTTTTGATGGCTTAAACCAGCCCAGGAGCAACCTTAGGTACTGAGAATCTTTGGTGTGTTTGTCCCTAACTGGACAGATTTTTTCCCTTCTCTCATGGTCAGAGGCAGCTCCTGCATTGCTTTTGGTTATGTCTTTGGTTGCTGGGGATTACCAATGACTGCTGAAAACAACATCCCACATCTTCACATCTCATAGCATGGCAAGAACTAAAGGAAATCTCATAGAAGGTACCTACAGCAGTTCCTAGGAGCAATGGCCAGCAGTGCCTGGGAAAACACTCTAGCCCTCAAGAAAGACTGAGATTTAAAATTCTGCTGGTCCCAGGGACCATTTCGGCAAGTCCTAACAGTTGTCCAGGAATGCGGCCTGCATTAGAGCTCTCAGGCACACCCTGTTTAATTCTGATTCAGAGAAAGAAACAGTTGCTACTATAGGGCAGGGGCAACTACATTTAAAACTTCAGTCCTTAAGTTTATTTAATTAGTTGTGTCCTACAGGATGTTCCAGTTAGACTAGGAACAAGGTTTATTTAATATACAATGCCTGAGTTTTGTGAGATGAGGTTTAAAGTATCCAGTGCATTTGGAGAGGATTTCTTTCTCGTGGCTTCTGGTTTAGCAACTTGTTTAAACAAAATGTGATCTTTGATGTGGAAGTGATGGTAATGTATAAGGGAATTAAATACATAAAACTTAAATTCAGGCAATGAGCTTACAAACAGTAAACCCTGTATATATGCTAATGGACTGAAGTGCTCCTGCCCATGTATCCTATAGACTCACACACTCTTTTTCTGTATTATGCTAACTGAAGACATTGTGACATTTGAGACAAGAGCAGAGAGCCCATCCTTTTAAACACAAGTCCTCCCAGAGCATAAGATATTTTGGCAGACCTCCTAATAAAAAATAAAAACTGGCTGAAAATGGAAGCATATGATGGTAGTCTGTTCTGCAGTGCAAGTCCACTGTGTGGAAATGTTATCAAAAAAATGAAAGCTGACATGTGAAACAGAAGACTTTGTTCTTAAATGGTTTGCTTTTTATATATAACTTAAAATAAATTAAAGTCATTGCTGAAAAACAGAAACAATCATGTAAGTGGTTAATCACTTTTGTGTGTTTTTTTTAGTAAATATTGAGAGTAACTAGTTTCTCTTTGACACCATCAGGGTGGCAGCAGGGAAAATAAATCAGCCACTTTGAACAAGGCCTGGGTATTTAAACTCTCTCTTTCCATACTTCAGTATGCCATACTCTGCTAATGCTGTTTTTCTTTGCTTAACAAAAGTTCTTATTAATGGAACTCCAGACAATTATTTTGCCAGGGGTCACCTTCCTCTAGCTAGAGTGAATGAACTTACTTTATTCCCCCAACCCTTCACTGCTAATAGGACCACGGATGATTGAAGAATCATTGAGAGAGAACAAAATATTGACAGGTGCACAGGGAGTAGCAATGAAGCCAGAGAAAATATTGGTGAATTAGGTCATTAATGAAACTAAGCTGCCAAAGGAAATGAGAGAAACTGACATCAACTCATCTCTTATCCTATATGGGATTTTATAAAAGAGCTGGGCAGTAATCTCTTCCTTACCCTGAAAGCTTCATGTTTTGAGATCCTTCTGTCATTCCTTGAAATAAGGGTTACAATAAGTAAACTGCCAGCAAAAGAGTTCAGTTTTCAGCGTTTGGCATGGGGCTAAATTGAAGATAAACCCCTGAAGACAAAGGGCACAGCAAAAGGGGAGGAAAAAGCATATTTCAGAGCTGCAAGAGGCTACATCCCTCAATACATTTGGGGAGTTACAGAGAAATAAGGATCCCACCCATAAAGGCAAGCATCACAGGTAGTTTCCTCTTGGACCAGCAAGACGCAGAGTACTGCTCTCCTGAGGCTAGCCCAAAGCAGACGACAACTGAAGACTCTGCAAACTAGTGAATGGATAACTTGCCTACTGGTGAGTAATTTTTATAACCTTTGGAAACTGTGAATAAGTGCGTGTGCATGATAGCTTGTACACGTCCAAATATGTAGAAATTGCTATCTTAAATTATCTTGCATTGCGAGGTCTGAAAACTGTGTTTGCAGAGTATTAGCTTGCCAAAAAGGGAACGAGAGGGCTCTAAGCCATTTTCAATGAAACAAGAGCAATTATGTTGAATAATGGAAAATTGTGTAAGTTGCTCAATAAACAGCAATTCTGGTAAGTCTAGCAGCTGCCTCAAAGAGACTGAAAGAAGGTTATGTTTGTTATATTACCATTGTTACGCGTTTTTAAGGCTCAGACAGGTAATTTCACAATCTGAATCTCACTTGTGTTCATCTGAAGTGCAGTTGTTGACTTCATGCTGTATCTTAAAAATATACTAATTCACTTTATTCCAGTTGTAATGCTAATTTCAGCATTATCTTGCTTGATTTTAGTTAGTTGAAAATACTTTTTCTTCAGATATGAATGCATTTTGAGCTTGTTTGTTTATTAATAGGTAATCAGCCTTGTAAAAGGCTCACAGGTGTAGTGCTTTTTCCTTTCAGAAATGCAGTAAGGTTATAAAAGCAATAGTCACTCTGCTGGTAAATATTTGTCTCTATCTCTTGGTGTGTACCTGTGTTCTTCACAGTATATTATACGCTTCTGTGTAAGATGCTTGCTTACCTTATCTTTTAAGACCATTACATTTGACACCTATATACCTGTGCGTGAGTGCAGACTATATTAACAGTTTATGAACCAGGAAAAAAACCCCTCAGCTGTTTCTACTTATATATAACTTCAGGAGATTTGATGTACTATTTCTGTAGTTACGGTCTCCTAAAAATCTATTTACTCCACACTGCAGTTCCCATTGTATTTTGCCATCCCTCATCATTAGGCTCTACTCTTTGAACTACTGTAATTTGTAGAACTCAAAGTACTTCACCTTGAAATTGCATTACATATAACAGTCAATGGATCTTGAAATATTCTTCAAGGTTATTTAGTGTACTTCTGTTATCTCATTCCAGTTCTGGCAAACTCAAGTGAAAAGCCGTGGAGTTTATTAGCAATGCTTTGAAATATTTAGTCCATCAGAATGTGCCAAAAAGGATTGTATAATCCACATAATTTTTTTTAATACATTCTAGATTTACATTTATATTGCAAGGGCAAGCTCTTCAAAGCTCAGAAATCTCTGCATACATTGTAGTGCTCCGCCTGTTTTTGCCCAGTGCACTCATTTATGTGGGCCTGAAAGCACAACGTACCAAAATTAGTATTGTGCAAGAATAGTGTAGTCGAAAACTCTTTAATCAAGACAGATGTGTCTGCCTATGTGTAGAACCATTCAAACACCTACTTCAAGTTACGTGCCATTTTTATCCTACAAAAAGTCATGAGCAGCATTAGAGTACTTCAGTACTATGGCACCCTAATGTTTGAAATAAGACATGTTTTGAAAGAATTTGGGTTTGGGAAGCATTGGGTTGCAGTCCGATGAGGAAAAGACCTGAAGAAATGGAACAGCCTTAATAAAAAGACGTTTTGATTTCACTGACATTATCAATTACATTGAGCTGCTCAAATGTTAACAACTTGAATGTTAACACCTCTGGTTATGGTGTGATTAAGAAGGACAGAGAGGAAAAAAGAGTTTCAGAGGCAGGACTACACAGGGAAGATACATTTACACTGTTTTAGGCCTGTAGATCATAGAATCATGAATAATTTAGGTTGGATGGGACCTCTGGGGATCATTTAGGGGGACATCTTTGCTGAAAGCAGGTCTGATTAGATCAGGTTGCTAAGAGCCATGTTCACTTGAGTCTTGAACACCTCCTGGGAAGGAGGTCCTGTAACCTCTGTGGGCAACCTCTTCCAGTGTCTGGCCACTCTCAAGATTAAAAACAAAAACAAACAAGAAACCAAACAAAAAAACCTGATGAATAGTTGGAATTTGTCATGTTCTAACTTGTGTCTTTTGCCTCTTGTGCTATTGCTCTGCACCTGCAAGAAGAGATAAATCAGAAGTGAAGATTCCTGAATACCTATTGACCAACTAATATGGTCTAGAAAAATGCAACTAAGGTAGCAGGGTGGAAGGAGAGAATAAGAGGAGTATGAAAAGGGCCAACCCTTTAGCTTAGAAGGTTTAGAAAACTAGCAGTTACGACGATGAGTTACACCTAAGCAGATTTCTACAATGAGCAGAATTAAAACCTGCATTGTTATGGGGAAATTAAAAACTGGAAGATTTGCAGTTACCAATTAAACATCAATAGAGGTTTTTTTTCCAGAGACTTTTAGACTCTCAGGACAGAAGGCACCTCCCTGTTGACCTAGGGTGACCCTCCCTGTGCACAGGCTGGATAATGTTTTTTCAGAAATAGATCAAAGAACATCTTTTAAAAAGAGATGTAATCGTGCCTTCAGCATTCAAAGGGATGGTGACCTAACCACTTTCTCTGAAAAGCTGGTAAAATGCCACTTAAATAACTTATAAGCCAGCCAGCATAACATAAATATTTTGGACTTCACTACAAGGAATATAGATGAAAGTTGCTGAATTGGAAGTTAGGGGTTGCCAAGAGACCAGTGTTCACAGCCTGATTATATTTAGCATGGCCAACCACAGGTGAGTCCTAAACGTGGACAGCTTCAAAAGCTTTAATTTATTAAAGATCAAGGAAGTTATGAGCAGATTCAGTTGGGGAAATATATCTGTGCAGAGCAATGTAAATGGAAGATGGTGGCTCTTGAGGAGGGTTTATTAACTGTCCAAAAGTCACCATCAAGGAAAAGGAACATTGGCCGTACTGTTTTCTGTTGCTAAGGAAAAGCCATGATTAGAAACAAATACACTATTTATAACAAATGGAAAAATTGGAAATGGAAAAATGGAATGAGAAGCCACAAACCTCGGGAAATTGATATGGGAGGACAAGACTGACAAAGAAGGTCTCTGGCTGGAAGGTCTAAGGACAATATCATGTTATTTAAGAACAGTAGCTCTAAAAAAAAATAAACCCAGAAATGTTTGGCCACAGCTAGATGCATCTGATAAAATTGCCTCTAATGGTGCTGAAATGATATAATAATAATTTATTTACTATATTTGGAACAAAGCAGTGTGATATATGTATGTCAAGTTAGACTGATGAAGTAATTTCTGACCTATTAACTATTGACATGTTAAGTATCAGCTGCTAACATTGTTAATCTGCAAATCCAAATTATTTGCTCCTGTGAGTCATAAAAGAATTGACAGAGGTGATTTCTGATCTCTAATAATTTTTAACAAATCGTGGAATGACGGAAAAACACCAGAAAAATCAAGTCTTAGTGGTAATACTGTGTCAATATTCAAAGAGAATGAGAATGATAATACTGCTAATTATAAGATAGTTAGCCCCATTCAGTCATAGTAAAATAAGGAAAAGCGGTTGAGGGATTAGCTGAGAAAGATCTGAATGGTAAGATTATAATTAATGTAACTTAGCATATTTTTAGGGAAATTAGTCAGATCTAACAGTTGTGCTGGGAAGACGGCAAGTTACACTGATAAAGACAACAACGTTGATATAGTATATATGGATGTTTATGAGGCACTTGATTTAGTACCTCATTACACTGATCAAAAAATTTGCACAGTGCAATGAGAAGAGAGCCAACATTAACTGGATTAATAACTGGCTAAATGACGGCTCCCAGTATCTGTTTGCAAAGCAGAAGCTGTTGCTGAGCAATCGTGTTTCATTACTCAGAAGTGAGTGTCAGCTGGCAGTGGGCTCGTCAGGTGGTGTATGGTGTGGGTTCCTCTGAATCTGCTTTTGGGCAGCCGCGCTGTGACTAAGCACACGCTGGTAGGTGGGTTTGTGCTCAACAGGACCCTGTTGTGGTACAGCTCCACGCGCGATGTGAGCAATTGTGAAGATTCCCAGGACTCTCGCTGTGATAACTCTAGCTCAAAACCATAGGTAAAACGGAGCACAGCTTCCCCCAGGTGAATTTGAAAGAATACGCCCACTTTCTTAGTGAAAAAGTAGATAGTCCATGGCTGATAGTCATGCTTGCAGACAAGTAGCTTAGGGGAATTCAGTGCAAATCAGGACAGAGGGTCTGGTAACCATGGTCTGGCTTTTCTCGGGTGGGAAAGCTGTCTTGGATCCTCCCTGGCTGTGGCATGAATGCCCTGACTGCATGCATCTAGCATGACATTTTCAGTCTTGTCACTTAATTAAGTCAGAACTTTTCTTTTTCAATTCATTGTTCAAGTTTGAGATGCTTTGGAGATAAGATTGTAACAAAACAGGAATTCCCCCGGCTTTCCTGATGAAAGAGGCTGAAACTGTTTTTGCTTAAACTTAAGAAAATTTAGCAACTGGATAAACCAGGCATGGGAAATTTTTGTCAGAAGACAATTATGGGTAATCACAAACAAGGGATTAGAATTTAAACCCTTGTGCAGCCTAACCAAAATGAGCATTACTGAATCAATAAAAATATATTTCAGATGATGTGTCTTTTGTTTAATCTCAACTTTTCAACCTTTTCTTGTTTTCCATAAAAGGCTCATTGGGGGCACATGTTTCTCTTCTTCCCACAACCTGTGTCCTGGAGCACTGAGCAAAGGCAGACTAAAGGGAATTTTGGAAGGATTTTTCAGAATTAATCTTGGGTGCTTTCTCCATAGGTGCATTTCTCTCTTAGTAATGATAAAGAAGTCCCGCATTGGAACATTTATTCTGACCTGTGGGGAATGTGTCATGATTTGTTTCCTGCCTGAAGACTGATGAAGCTGCTAGCATACAAAATGCTCGTTGTTGGCCATGCTGACAAAAAAGGCATTTGTAGTTTTTAAGAACCGTCATTAATCATACCTCGTGGCAGGGAGTGAAGAGTGCAGCAGTGCCAGCACATTTCTATGAAACGAAGGAGCTGACAAAAAGGGAAGCAGGACTAAAGGATTGTCTGTGACTGGCTGTGTGGCTATTTGGGAGGGTGTCCTGGAGCCAGAGTGGGCTGGTGAGACAGGTAGTGGGGGCCTCCAGGCAACTGGAGAAGCTGAGCTGCCAATTTGGAGGGTAATGTTCACAATGCACATGCCTTTGGGAGAGATGTGGAAGGTGGAAGTAGGCTGCTTGCCCTAACTCTTCATTCCTTTGCTTCCCAGGGTCTGTGCCAAGACTATTATGTACCAGTGTACCTTAAAATGGTTTTAAGAATGCATCAAATTAGTTTCCTAATACATTTCAATTCTTAAACAATGTCTGTGAGGAATATGAAGTGCAGCTGATGACAGAGAACATCTAAGCTTTATGTGCTGTCACCAGTTGTACATGAAGTTTAGTGCTACAAGCTGTACTTAAAGGCCTTTTGTCTGGTGTGAATAGCACATTTCTTCCACCTGTTGGTAGGTTAGGTAAACAGACATGAAAAAATGTGAAACAGCATAGGCAGAACAATACCAGGCACAGATACACACCAAATGTTACAAATACTCACATCATTTATGGGATATCCATGAACAATCTCTGAATCTCTGCCATGAGAAAAATTCAGCCAAAACTAAATTTCAAAGTCTTCCTAAAAAGAAATTCATAAAAACTGAATGATAATTCAGTACTGGTACTTTAACAGTCAGTAGCATTTCAGCAAAAATGAATGGCTACGAATTAGTCCAACCAATTTGAAAACAGATGCTAGAAGACTTTAATCACTGAAGAATAAATTTCTGTAACATTCTCGCGCACTGAGAGGTAGGTGCGACCCAGGTTGAGTCAAACGTAGCACAAAGGAGGCAGAAAATGTGAGCATGGGTTACATAAAAATGTAGCTGGTAAACTGAGAAGCTGATAAAACCCAGTGATAGTAGGATGATGGGTTGGGGGAGGGTGACAGTTTAGCCACAGGCTTTCTGCCGGAATTGTTCCTCCACGCAAAAGCAGGCAGAGTCGGAGCAGGCGTCAGGTAGAAAGCAGGGCTGTAAATAGCTAGACAGGTCCTTGTGTCTGCACAGAGATGTTATGGCTGCAGAGCACGCTACGGAAGAGTTTCATGAGGCAATATCTACCAAACACATTGGAAGAACACGCCTCTAGTATTATATGGCTTAGTATTGTAAAAAAAATCTGCAAGTTACAGTGATCTCTGAGGCCTTCTATAAATATTCCTTTGTCTCTGAGAGACGTCTCTTTCCTGCGAGCACAACTCGGTGTGATGCAACTGGCTCGCTCAGATCTGGGTCAGGTTTGTTAAGGAAGCTGATTCTCTAGTTGCACACACCTTGTTTAGGCCAAACCCATGTGCTCCCCCTGAGATTTTGATGGAAAATAGTCGGTTGCCTGGGTATACCCCTGCACCCTCATTTCACCATTTCGCCTTTTCTCCGAATTGATGCTGTGCAGTTACACGGGCCTGGAATTTCTCCCCCAGTGTGGCATTTTACTCTTTTGACATTTCAAGCTTGTTCCGTGTGCAAATAATTTTATTTCAGTTATTTCTGTTTCTGCTTTCACTTTCCCTGATGGTGTTCTGTCTGTTTTATGCGTTAGACTAAGAACCATTTGTGCCTGGTTTTATTAGGCATTCTCAGAAATTACGCATTCTTCCTTTATCCCACTTAGGTGGAGCTTATTTCCAGTCATTACAGCTTTAACCCAAATATTTTCCTACCCTGTCTGTACATCTTTGTGAAACAGTTGGGCGCATCACTACAATTGCTGGGCTTTTGCTTGGCATTTGAACATTTCCTGTTATACCTGCCAGCTGCTGTTTTGCTGACATTGTTTGGCATGTTTATTTCCTTTGCTATTTCATCTTCTCTACTCTTTACTGACATAGTTTAAAATGGGTTGCTCAGTATCATATAAGATGTACCTTTCAAGGCCTTTGGGTTTTTGATTCAGTGGTCTTTCAGATATTCCTTTCTTTAATGAATCACAAGTTTTCTAATCATTAATGAATAAACCTGATTTAAAAAAAAAAACCAAACACAAACAAAACCCCCCCCCAAACACCACAACAAACAATGAAACTCTTCAGGGTGGGGAAAAAAATCCTGCTTCCTCTTTTTTTTTCTGAACTCTTACTGAGAAAGTTGGTAGCATTTCTTCCTATGGAAACAATGTTCTTTCTACCTTTGCATTAGCATTTCAAAACAATGTTCCTCTTATCTCCCTAAACAAACCACAACCAATACTCCCCAAACCAGTACCATTCCTTTCCTCTTTATCCATTTTAGTAGCCTTAATCATTTTCATGTACGACTGAACTTGATTTCAAGGTTTCACCAGTATCTCTCATAATTTTTAAAGCTGCCAGGTTATTTATAAGGTGGCACCCCAGAGACTTTGGAACTTCATTTTTATTGTGGTTTTTCTGTACTGAGGTTAGTAATTTTCATTCAGCATCACAGAATCATTTACGTTGGAAAAGACCTTATAAGATCATAGAGTCCAACCATTAACCTAGCACTGCCAAGTCCACCCCTGAACCATGTCCCTAAGTGCCATGTCTTCTAAATACATCCAGGGACGGTGACTCAACCACATCCCTGGGCAGGCTGTTCCAATGTTTGATAACTCTTTCAGTGTAGAAATTTTTCCTAATATCTAATCTAAACCTTCCCTGCTGCAACTTGAGGCCATTTCCTCAAGTCACTTGTTATTTGGGACAAGAGACTGACTCCCACCTTTCTACAACTTCTCTTCGGGTCTTTGTAGAGAGTTACAAGGTCTCCCCTCAGCCTCCTTTTCTCCAGGCTAAACAACCACAACTCCCTCAGCTGCTCCTCATAAGAACTGTGTTCCAGACCCCTCACCAGCTTCACTGCCCTTCTCTGGACCCGCTCCAGCACCTCAATGTCTTCCTTGTAGTGAGGGGCCCAAAACTGAAGACAGTACTCGAGGTGGGGCCTCACCAGTGCCGAGTACAGGGGGACCATCACTCCCCTGACTCTGATGGGCACACTGTTTCTGATACAAGCCAGGATGCTGTTGGCCTTCTTGCCCACCTGGGCACACTGCTGGCTCATATTCAGCCGGCTGCCCACCAACACCCCCAGGTCCTTTTCCGCCAGGCAGCTCTCCAGCTACTCTTCCCCAAGCCTGTAGCGCTGCCTGGGGTTGTTGTGACCCAAGTGCAGGACCCAGCATCAACTTCCACTGCTTTGTTCTTTTTTTCTATATTTTCTGGGACTTGTGATTTCCACTTTAAGGACTCCATTGCATTACAGTCCTCTTAAATGCAAATTTTAGGTAACAAAAAGAAAACCATAAACTGTAAGCACAGCACTCATGCTGCTATCTTTCAGCTTGACTTTAGTCTCTGCTTCTATCCATGAAGGAGTATGTGAAAATCTAGCAATGGTACAACACAACAACCTGACAGCAGTTATTTAATTATCAGATGGAACATAAACTTCCATCGCAGCATTTATAGGGAGGCTGGATAGGCTCTCTGAAGCATGAAAGGACTAGCTGTAGAGCTCTGAAGATGTTCAGGTACGATCAGCAGATTTTTATTCATGCTTGAGAGAGAAGGGACGAAGCTGGCTTCATTCTTCCTGAGGGGAGAAGGCTTGGTGTTGTTAGAGAGTGTATGTTTCTGTAAGGGAAAAGAAAGAGAATGTATAATGTAATGATGGTGAAAGTGTATAATTATATATATAGTAGAGCAGAAGTTCCCAGTCTAATCTCTGTGGGCATTTCCAACAACAGTGGCAACAGTGGTCCCCACAACCACTAAAGGCAGCAGCAAAAACATCTTTTTTCCTCACCTCTTGTCACGCGCCTAAATTTCCCCAGAGAAGCTCTATTTTGGTATGCAGAATTTCAAACTTGCTGGAATTGGAGGGCTTTTAAGTGCATCTAGCAAACCCAAGTGGCTGCATGTCTCCTCCACAGTTGTTCCAGCTGGGCAGCTGTCTGCCTAGGAAGTCATGGCGGTTTCAAACACACACCTTGCGCAGCTGCTGCGTACCCATCAAGTGGAGCTAAAGCCATGAGGATGCACGGGACTCAATTACCATCTGTCCGCTATTCAGTCAGTTGAGCCTGACCAGCATTTCCAGGAAATGCTGGGTTCATTGTGTATGGATGACTTTCATTCAAACCTTAATAAATGCAGTATGACCCAGAAACTCAGGCTCACTGCTCACACACCTACGTACATCTGGGAAATCCCAGCCCAGCAGTGGGAGGCCACACAGCCTCACACCGCACAGCTGGAATACAGGCAGGGATCCACTGGGATTTGTGGCTAGGAAGCTTCATGCAGTGGGAGTGGAGAGGGCATTCAAAGGTGCACAAGGCACATCCTAGCTGCTGACTAGAGGCACTTTGGAGGCACAATGTAGGGCCTTTTCTGGATAAATCTCCATTGCAGCTTCTGCAGCGAAGCCCTGCAGTGCTAGCCTGGTGTATGTCTAATTACAGACCCAAGCATAAACTCAGTTCAGAGACTGTGGGAAGGAGGAACGGTGGCCACCTGAGGGCTGGATGGCTTTAGATAATTTGGAGAGAATGATGGGTGAGAGGGAGAAAGTATTAAGTAAGTGAGGGGGAGGATTATTGAAAAACATAATGGGCAGACTGACAAATCAAGGGAAGGCCTTGTGTTTGGATGATGAATATAATCTTTCATGGAAAGCAGTTTCACTGGCTTGACTTTCAGGCTGCGCAGAGGCGGATGGGAAATCCCTGTCTTACTGTTGTCAGTCTTGATAGGCACCCTGGTGGCTTCACGAGGTAGCGAGGATGAGCACAATGCTTGGGACACAGCAATGCAGCTTTCCCTGCCACACACATCAGTCTGCAGTTAGCTAGGGAAGTGCAGGCTAGACAACAGTATGCCAGGAATTTGTTGGCTGAGCATAGCATCCATGCAACAAAGTCATGCATTTGCCCACTGTAAGCTGATGACAGTGCCTGTGATCTGGCTGGTTTTGATTCACTTGGAACAAGAAAGCATTGTTACATGAACCTCAAATAGTCCACGGCATATCGTGCTAAGTGACAGCTATGGTGTCTAGTCAATTTGCCTCGTTGCCTTCAACTCCACTCACAGGCTTGAGCTAGCCGAGGAGATCCCAGGTATACAGGCAATGTAGGCATAGCCTGGGAGAGATTCTGTGCAGAGCCTGTCTTCCCTCCAGGCCTGTGGCTGGGCTAGTGAAGGGAGCTGCTCATGTGAGAGCTGGCTCTGTTATTTTCACATCAAATGCTATATCCTCCTTTAACAGCAGAATTCTTCACTGACTACCCATGGACCTAGTCTAATTCAGTGGCATGAGCTGAATGAGAAAACTTTACCTGAAAATTAGGCTTCCAAAGGACTGGCTTGTCAGCTTGTTGTAGTTCTAAGGCAGTTAAGATTTGAATGCCCACCTTTTTTCATGCTTTTTCTCTTTTTAGAGACAAGTGTCTTTTAATTGCTCTTTTAGCATGCAATGAAGATAAAGTAGAACTTTCAACAATATAATGATAAAATGTCAAATGGCAATATATGCAGGGGCCCTTTTCTACGTATTTATGACTGACTTTCTTTTAAAAGGGAACACAATTTTTTGCTTTCAGTGTACAGACATAGAATAAAATCACTTGAAAGCAAAGAGTGAAATTGGATCTCATTAAAACATGGAGTCAGTGAAATGGTGACAGATGGGCCCTGCTGGGAAGGAGAAGATCATTGAGCAAGACTGGGATAAATTAGTGAGTTTGCAATTATAAAGCATGTGGCTTTGTAATTCCTAACCCCCAGTTCTGCAAAGTAATCAGTGCAGTTAGGCCCATATGCCTGCAGGGAGGCTCATTGAGACAGGCATGAAGATCTGTGTAGAGGAACAGGGACATGCGGATATTCCAAAATATAGCTGTAAGGAAGTGAATCTCTCTCTTTTCTAGCCAAATTTTAATCTGTCCTCTCCAGAATGGAAGCACACTTCACCATAAAATATGAGGCTGATTTTCATGCTCCCCTGTAGTTGTTACCAGACCTGGGCTAGAATTTTAAGAAAAACGTGAGCCTTTCAAACATTGATTGATCTGCCACTGTTAAGTGTTGTCCATCTCAGTATGCCTAAGGCAGTAGGTGACAGGTTTTTTAATTATGTTTCTAAGAGGACTCTGACTTGTTTTTTATAATGTTGAAAATCTTTATCTTGACTCGTTTCTGTAATACACTTTTGGCAATGGGAAGTATAATTTATTTACTCAGAAATTTCTCATCTCCATTATCGTAAAGATGTCTTAGCAATTCTATTTTTAGGATTGCACAAATGGGGCATAAATCCTCTTTTTCTTTTAAAGCAGATTGTGCTTGGATGCAAAATGTCAAATGTGTGAGATTTGTGTTCATCTGAATGATCAGCTTGTTTTTTATTTCTAGGGACAACCTCAGTCATCAAGTCTCATCATGTGCAAACCTACACTGCCATGCAGATAAGATATTTGACTTGTTACACAATCTTTTCCATATGTTTAATGAGCTTAAATAATTTAGGCATGGTCTTCCCAGTTCACACTACAGACAACTATTTGGTCTCAAAGTCCTTGAAGCCATGCAGTTCCTGAACCTTGTTTCTGAGCATCTTTGGAAAGCTTATTTTCACTATCTCAGCCAAAGAATGGCAGTGCTGCTGCTTATCTCAACGCACATTTGTAGACCTCACATTTTATTTTACAATCTGGTATTTATGCCCATTTTGTGTCTCTGTACAGAAGTTGCCATGAGTAAGTTCAGTTTTCAGACCTGCAAATTTACCGGTATAGTCTAATACGCTTTCATGGTTCCCAAATTCCTTTTTGATGTGCAAGTCTCTTCATGCCTTAAGGAAGCACAGAAGAAAGCGTGGAAGTACTTGAAACGTTAATAAAAAGGTGCTGGAGGCTGATATTATAGGCCAACTGGGTGTAGGTGGAGCTGGTGTCTTAGTGATGAATCAGAAATGCTAGGAGAGGGGGGAGGCATGTCAGGAAAGACTGGGAGGATGCAAAGCTTGAAGTGAGACAAGGGCTATCGCACATATACCAATATCTTTCCAGAAGCTCTCTGAATGGACCTGAAAGGTGCAAGACTGCCTTTGTAAGAACCAGAGACAAGGAAGCAAGACAATGCCGAGGTGCAACAGTTTGGCTGAGGTGATGGATGGGAAAGTCCGTATCTTTGATATGTTACACAGAAAAAACTCAAAAAGGTATGATTCAGAACTTGGATATGAGGATGTAGGGAGAATTCAGAGCAGAAAACCATGCATGGTTTATAGGTCTGAATTATGAGAAGATTGTGTTCTCCAGCTTGATTGAGAAAGGAAGTAGGAGAATGAGATTAGGGCAATATTAACCATACTGCTATAGCCATGCTGAGGATGAGCAAGGGCTAGTCTTCTCATAAAGATCTAAGGGTAAGGGTTGTTTGAAACAAAATGGGATCTGAATTGGAGGGGTTGATTTGTGAGTCATCCACACAGAAATAATAGTAAAATGTGTATATACATTCAGCAACACAGGGAGAGCAGGGAAATGGTCCAAAGACCAAAGTCTGGTGGCAAAGCTTGGCTGTGGGTTAAGAGCTTCTTCCAAAGAAGTAATGATTGGAGGGATAGGATGAGAAACATGAAGACAGAGTCACAGGAGCCACTTTGTGAGACTAGGTTTTACAAAGAATGTGCTTATGGGACCCCAGTCACCATTGAGTTCAAGAGAATGTGAATGCCGCTGCAAGCTGTGTCAGACTTTCCATGGAACCTGGGGACCAGAGGAAAGACTGGAAAGTGTTCAGGAGAAAACTGAAGAAGAGGCTTTGCAAATAATGATTGCAGATGGTGTGCCCAGATTGTGATGCTGGAAGGGATCACTGGGGTCATTTCAAGAAGAAAGAAACACTGCGTGGATACGGATCTGTACTTCCACGGGACTTACTTTGTCTACCTTTGAAAAGTGTGAACTCCCCTAATAACTTTCCAGAAATGTTGGCTTGTGGAAATACAGTGACTTTAGTGCTGACGATCAAGCACTTCTGCACCTCAAGCTCCCAGTTACATTAGTAATTGATCAAAGACAAGGCAGCGAGTATGGGAAATTCCTGGTTCTTGTGAAAACCTTCAGGTTTCAGCGCAAGACACTTCTGAGAATGTTCTGGGCATCTCTGAGAAAACACTAATAGATGCAGAATCTATATAGTGAAGCACAGGCTCACAAAAACAACTAATTCAATATAGTTCTATATTTAATGTTGTTCAGCTACAGAGGAACACCACTGCAGCGTGGAAAATCACTGGCAGACTTACAGGGCTATGCATATTACCCAGTATGACAGAACCAAAGGATGAAAAATTACTCTTAGACTTTGGTAAAGAGTAGGGAAGTTAAAACAAGCACAAAATTGTAGAAATACAGAACTTCATCATGGTTTAGACACAGATGCTTTAGAATTTGGAAAGGTCATAATAAACTACAAAACCTACAGAAATGTCACTTCCTTGCAATGAGCTAAACACAAAGAAACATTTTATAAAGAAATTGGAAGCTTCTGCGCAGTCTTTTAAAGCAAAATAAAAACTAGCAGTTGGCAGAGAAGAGTGAAGCAAAGGGCAAAAAGACTGAAGAACAAAAGTCTTCATGGACTGATCTTTTTTTTTTCAGACTGTGTGTGAAAGCAATTTAACAAGTGAAGACTTGAACATATTTGAAGATACTTTACCAGATCAAAACTAGAAGACAGCTGAAATGGCCAACAGACCAGTTGAAGCCTGTTGGTCCTGTAGTAACAACATAAAATGTTTGGTTTAGTTGCTGCACTGGTTGGAGTGCATTGTAGTATCATTGACAATGCAGCTCTTTTTGTGTATGGCCTCTCTTCGGTATCTCTGTCCCCCACTGGCTTTTTGGTTTTTATCACCTCATGGCAGAGTTTCTCACTGTATTCTGTTTTTTACTAGGGCAAAACTAGCAAGCGGGGTCCAGCTGTCTGCTGCACAGCATTGTCATTGGCTCTCTTTGTAAAAAAACAGAGAAGAAGCAGCAAAAATATAAGTTGACAGAAGGAGTTAGCTGGGTGGAAAGATGGGAAAGGCCATTATCTCTAATATGTTATGCAAAAAAAAATCCAGCAAGGTGCAATTCATAGCTTGGATGTGAGGACATCAGGAGTGATCAGAGTGGAAGAGTTAGCCTGGTGCAGGAGATCGTCTCCTTTGCCTTGAGCAGTAACCTTCAGATAACCTGACTGACCCTCAGTGTTTATTAATCTGTATTTTTTTGACCCACCCACACCTGTGCCACTACACTGACTGTCAGAGTTTTTTTATTAGCGCAGCTGCTTTCCTTCCCTGGAATCCTCCCAAATTAACCCCTCTTGAGAACCTAATTTCCACAGTACACCACACTCAGACCAGAAGCTGAGCACTAACCGTCATTAATTCTGCATGTCCAGCTGGACTTGGGATCTTTATTTCACGGGCCAGCATAACTCCCCAGAGATTCAAAACATCTAAAGCAAAGCATAAGACTGGTAACAGACTTAAATGCCTGGCATTACTGCTATCAAACCTGCTCTGTTCAGATATCAGCAGCTGCTGTGACTGGCATCAAGGGCACCCCACCTATGGGCACTGGCAGCACTTGTGGCAGTGGAGGCTGCTCTTGGCTCTGTGCCTGGCCCTGCCTGCCTGCAGGACACATGCCTCAACGCCTTCTTTCACATTTTCTTTGTGTATTTACACCTATAAACTGGGTTCCTCACCCTTCTGGAGCTGGGCTGGGGGGGTCCCTGCTGCTTCCCTCCAGTTCTCTTCTTGTCAGTCCTACCGCAGCCTGGGGACACTGCATTCCACCTTGGAAGTCCTCTCCAGCCCACCTAGCTTCTTCAGCAGGCTGAACCGACCTGTCCCCTCCTCTGCCTTTACGTTTCCTTGGCTGGGATTCAGCCTCCTCTGCCAGGTTCGCTGAACACACTCTGCTCTCCACAGTCCGGGAGTACTCAAGGCTCTCGTTAAATCTTTAAAGAGGAAAAAAAATCCTATTTTGAAAAGTGCTGGAGCTGCAACTCGTCTCCCAGGCTTACGGACCTGCTTTTTGTTCTTTTAACTCCTCTGGATGTGGCTCCTGCAGGCCCCTCGCATCAGCCTCTACTTCACCTCTCCTTTTTTGCACAGAATCCTCTACAGACCGGGGGACTTTGCCCTGCGCACGCGTGCGCGCAGGCGGCAAACTGCGACCCAGCCGGGTACAACGGCCACTTTTAATATTTGCGAGGGGTAATTCGGGTACGTTTTTCTATGCCCCTTTCTCATCGTCCTCCTGCCTTAACGTTTCTAAAGGGGCTCGGGGAGCCGGGCGGCTGGAACAGCCCAGGCCCCGGCGCCTGGCGGTATTCCTTGCGGATTCTCCGCCCTCAGCTGCGCCCGGACGGCACACTGCGCCCTGCTCTCCAGCCCCATCCCCTACCACAGACCAAAGCCAGCCCCGCCGGGTACCGGTGGGTCTCACACGGCCGTGCTAGCACCACAGCGCCGTGCAGCTCCCCAGGGACGCCGCTTCCCGCACAGAGGAACAACGCCGGGGAGGCCGCAACGGCGACACCGACCTGTCCTGTCCGTCCCGCCCCGCCCCGTCCGGGCTGCGCGGCCCGGCC
>VXBO01011815.1:185521-368727 GCA_013400135.1 Rhinoptilus africanus | reverse complement strand
CTTTTGAATTATTTGAGCAAGAATAGATATTTTAGCCCTACAAACCATTGGATTACTCCAAGCATGTCTTAACTACTCAAAGAGCGTGCCTGTTTAACCTGCTTGTAGGGCATTTATGTGAGTGGCACAATATGCGTTGTGAAGCAAGGTTATGTGCTTTACTCCTGGAGCAATTTTTTGGGTTTATTACCACATAGTCCTATCAAGAGACTATTTGCTAGCTTGGAGCTGATAATGGTGATTGTTTTCCATACAGGAAAACACCTGTTGCCACTTTGAGTGCTGAGTTCCTGCTCCTGGATTGCAGGGACATTGACAGATGGTAATTTGGGGAAGCATAGAGTCTTCAGTAGTGAATTATAGATTACTTGTTATCTCAGTTTGGGATGGATACCTTTGTTCAGCTTGCTATCAAATCAAGTGTCAGCTGCTCTGTAAGTGTTGTTTTTTGGAGGGCACTGAGGAGTTAGGGTACAAAAATTCTAGAGAAATTAACCTAGCGGTCATACAAAGGAGGATGCAGTCTAAGATGTCAAGTGTGACGATGGACTGACAAACTGCATTTACAAGAATTGTGGGACTTCAGAGGAAATCGGGTCAAAGGTCATTTATATGGAGTGTACACTTGATCATGAAATGACAGGTGTGTGTTCATTTAGGGACTAAAGGAAAGTGTTTCCTCTGTGAATGCTGGTATAGACCGCTGTCAAATGATAAACCCCACATATCGTTGTTATGCTCTTCCCTTGGTATATAGGCTATAATATTTTAGTGCTCATTTTCCTCTGCCTCTTAATTTTTGAGCTTTGTAGGCTGTTGGAGGATGTCTTCTAGGAAAATACAGCAGTGATGTAGGTAGAGGGCTGTCATGCAGCCATGCTGTCATGTTGGGCGTACAAACAATGGCTCTCACTGGACCTTTTCTGTATTCCTCACATTGCTTTCCCACCTCTTCCCCTGGCCCCCCCTTGACATTCTTGAATGTTTTTATTATTATTTTTACAGTGGCTATCCCTTGGTGACTTAACTTTGTCTTCCATGTGGTCTTCTTGTGTTTTTTTTTTTTTTACTGCTCCTGCCCCTCTTCCCCTCTCCCCTTCCAGGCAGAAAAAGGCAGGAGGAAACCCCACTCTCTTCCTGATGTATTTGTTCAAGAGTTACAGTGTCCTTGCCCATCATCCAAGGAAAAACAACTGTCTTGTAAAAAGATGGTTAAAATCTGGAATAAAACTGAAGTTTATATTTTGGGAAATGGATGGGCTGTAGTGCAAGTTAACCCTCATTTTTAGCTGTTTGTTTCATGAGTAAGGTTTTCATGTGCACTTGCAAGATAGTGCACTGGGAATGGATTAGTAATGTTGGAAAGGTGTACCACAGAACTTTGCCTCTGGGAGGAGGGAGAGTGGAAAAGACTAGTCCAGGACTTGTGAAGATATGTGCGTACACACGCTTTCTAAAAAGCTATTTCATTTCCCAAAGATGAATTTCTCTCCATTTCAAATAGGATATTGCAGAAATTCTGGAGTGAGAACAGCACAGTTTTGAACATGTCTTGCCAAACAAACTTGTGCATCACTCAAATTTTGTTACATGATTTTAGATAACTGTCGTTTCTCCCAAACTTCTACATCTCCCCTGCCACACAAAACCACTTCAGGTTTTTCTCACTAACCAGTTACTTTCAAGCTATCTTAGGTATTTTATTCTTCGGTACCAGGTCTGAAAGATATCTTCGGAACCAAAACAAAACATTCTTAAGGTTTCTTGGTGTCTAATATAAATGAGTGAGAATGCAGACGCCCTGTAAGCTCCTTGATTTATCAATTTTTTTTTAAAAAATAACATTATCTGTAATATGAAAATTGAGCAGACTTGTTTCTTTAATGATGTGTCAAGCAGCTGCTCTTTATATTGCTTGACAAAAGTTAAGATGATTTCTGCGGTGAAAGTACATTAATCTTAGAGGCAAGGAATAATGTAATTTTATGAGCTCAAAGCTGCAAAGCCACTTTGTAACAGCGCTTGGACTACTGTTGTGCCAACAATCCAGTCCTTCAGAATTTGCAGAGCTGTATCTTCATCTGCTAAGTTCCCCTGTATTACTTCAGTGATAATTCCTGCCTGTGCTTAAAAATACAACCCCTGCCAACCCCCGTATCATCAGATCGAAGCAGGTGCTGCTAGTACAACCTGCCACCTCAACGGCCCTGGTCTCTGTGTGTGAGTAGGTGTAGATCAGTGTAAATCATGCCTTTGACTTTGTTTCTATGAATCGAAGGAATATTGACTTCTGTGTTACGCAAAGATAGAAGCTCAGCAGTCTGATATGACCAGTTGTGGATCAGCAGCTGTATGGCAATAGTCTAAAAGTGCTCTTTCTTCCGTTGCTCAATATATGGTTGTGTCTAGGGCAGCAGCAGCTGCACTCTCTACTCTTAAGAGGTGAAAGTAACAAAAAATGATTCTGAAGAGTTTTTAGTCTTAATTTCTTTTTTTAAATCCTGCAATTTTTTTTTTCTTTTTAAAGAAACATGAAAGGCTTAATATGCTTCTCTTGAATACCTTTATCTTCTCTGGTCTATATGACTAAATTAGCCATAGTAGAAATAGGCAGAGGAGATAATTTAACCTCTCTTACTCAGTGGGATCAGTGTCTCCTGTCATCCTCTGCCATGCCATCAAGTATAAAAGTGCATAAAGCTCTTTGCTCTTCCTTTCCTGCCTTTACTTGAGGCACAGCTCTCTAGTGCTATTAAGAGTATTTGCTGTTGTGATTCAGAGAACCTGTTTTTTTCCCCTGAAAGGTCATGAGCCACTGCAGCATCTGGGCCCCAACTCCTACTCTATCCAGTTTTTGTGTTGCATGAAGTTGAGCCTGTCTTTAGAGTAGACTCCACAGCCTGTCTGAAATGTGGGCGCTGAGTTTAAGCTGAGGTGCTTCGTCTAGAAGCAGCATGCAGGAGGTGCAGGTCCTCATGGTGATGCCTCTGGAGCTGAAGAGGGCAGGAGTAGTAGGATCCAAGTACAGGTTCAGAAACGTCTCATATGTCTTAACTGTCTTGTGTCAGTCTTCAGCTATTAAAGCTATTGCAAGAGCACTGCTCATCTTTAGCTGGAGGCCTTTCTCAGTTGGCGTTCTTAGTGGACACGTGTCGTTCTCTGTTCTGGACTCCGTTTTGAGAGGAGACTTGAGAAAATATGCTGGTACTTGAAAACTTATGGGAGTTCTATTTGTCTTGGTTTCTTCTGAAGTCCCCACATTATACTCTTAAACTCAATTTTAATTTCTCCTGAAGTTGTACTGGACTGTGGGAGAGGTACCCTCTTGTATTATTTCTAAGGTTCTGCTGAAATTAGTGCATTATGTTATAGGCTGAGAAATGCTTTCATCTTTGAATTACAAAATGCAAATTCTAGACCATCTGTTTAGATGTCCTCTCTCCTCCCCCCCCATCTGCTGAACAGCCTACATCATATGTAGAGTGCTGCTTTCTTCAAGTTATCTATCTTGCTGTCAAAGTATTTCCTGTACTATGAAAGAGAGAAGTCAAGAGATGGTGTTCTCCTCTTCTTATCCTTTCTAGTTAAAAAACTCAAACCAAAACAAAACCCAAGAACTTTAACTTGTTGGTTTTCTGCATGATCTACACTTTGTCTACATGCTGGAAAACAATCAGGCGTGGGAAAACTGCAGAAAGTCTGCTGGCTGGATTTAGGCCAGCTAGTGGGTGGGAGACAGTAGCACTTTGGTTCATTTGGAGTTTTGTAGATTAAAATCTCAAAAGAACTTTAGCATAAATGTGGGTTGCTTGATGATGTTAGCAGCGTAGGCAATAGTAAGCATCATGGCTAGTTGTGGGCATATTGAACTAAAGAGTTCTCCCATCTTCTGATCTTCTCAGTTTCCTGTAGTAAATACAAACATCTCCATCCTACTCAGCTAGTTCTGAGTTATGGGTGTCTGCTTCCTTAGAAGAAAAGGTTGTTAAAAAAAAAAAAATTAGTTCTAAAACTAATTACGAGTTTGGTGAGGACATGTGTTGTATGTGTACATGTTTTCATAACAGTTTAACTGAGGCTGAATATGGACAAAGAGGAAAAATTTTTGTAACGCGTTTCTTATCTTCTTAGGTCCTTCTCTAAGAAGCCCAAAAAGTCCAAAGTATGATCATTGCTTTTACTCCACCATCCTGCACTTTCATTATTGCAGCTCTCAGTGTTGAGATGGGTCCTGTCTGATGGGTAGGCAGCTGTTTCTCACAGTAGGTATTCAGGCTGACAAAGTGGGAACTTAAGGGCACGTGTTTGGATGTAGCTTTTGGGATTTGTTCTTTTCCCTTCATTTCCAGTTGCAGGCTCAAGTGAGTGCTGTCATGTTTCTTAATTCGGTAACTAGAGTGTCACTTTATTACTAAAATTTAGAGTTGTGTTTCAGGTTAACTGTGGGGGGAGAAGTGTTCAACAGGCTAAATAAAGGTAGTAAGGGGAAGAATAAGTACCTTTCCCCTGCTGCCCCAAACCTTGAAATAAAAATTCTGAGGGTTCTAAATGTCTTTTATGATTGTAACTTTTTCAAAGTACCTGCATTTACAGTGTGGTTATTTACCTCTAGTTTGATCAATATGACTTGTGCTGTTTATCTTCAAATTCAACAAACAGGTTTTATTTTATTATTTTATTGTATTGAGAGTGAATATACTTACTCACGGAGGGAAATACTGGGAAAAGATTTTAGAAGTGCTAAGCTCTTGTAATGGATGTTTGCTTAGAAAATTTGTAGGCTTTTGATTCCTTTTGCCTTCTGTTGTTGTCTGATCTATTGTCCTGTGCAGAGCAAATTATGTAGCTTTATCCATTCACTCAAAGATGTGGAGATTCTGTATTATTTGGTATTTGAAGATATCAAAAGATAAGGGAGATCGCTTTCCCTGGTAACTTCCATTTCTGTTTTTTTGAGTACTCAACAAGGTACACTGTTTCTAAAATAAAAAAAAAAAAACCACCAAAAAAACCAAACCCAAACTTGAGAAGATATGCTATAGGTTATTTATTAACCTTTTCTAAGATAGAAACTGCCCTTTAAAGGCATCTTTAGTGTTGTTTCCTAAGCAAACGAAGTTTAGGTGGCTGTGCTGTACATTCACCTTTAGTGCTTGCTGACCTTGTTCTGTCCTCTATTCCGCCTTTGTCCTCCGTAACATCTACCAGCAGCAAAGGATGACCTGTCAAAATAAGTACACACCTGCATTTTGTGCGTGTCTCATTGCTATGTGAAAGACCTTAACTAGGCACAGTGCTGACAGAAGAATCACAACTCATCTGTGATACTTGGTCTGCTGCTGGTTAATCTGCACAAGTGTAACTCCGAACCAGCCACAATACCGACCCTTGGTTCTCCACCGATGGCTGGAGAAGGGTGGTTGGAAGTTAACACTGTGGTAGGAAGGAGCCAGGTTTTATGGGATACCAGTAGCAATGGGATGTGTTACTGAGGTGACAGGAAGCATTGGGACAGAAAGCTAAAGGACACTGATGTATGAGGAGAAGCTGAGGGAGCTGACTTTGTTTAGCCTGGAGAAAAGGAGGCTGAGAGGAGATCCTGCCTTTTTCTACAGTTACCCCCACCTGTAATGAGGTGGGTGTTAGTCTCTTCTCCCAGGTAACAAGTGACACGACAAGAGGAAATGGCCTCAAATTGCGCCAGGGGAGGTTTAAATTGGATGTTGGGAAAAAATTCTTCACTGAAAGGGTTATCAAGCATTGAAACAGCCTGCCCAAGGAATTCGTTGAGTCACTATCCCTGGAGACATTTAAAAGATGTGTAGATGTGGCATTTAGGGACATGGTTTAGTGGTGGAGTTGGCAGTCCTAGGTTAATGGTTGGACTTGATGATCTTGAAATCTTTTCCAACCTAAATGATTCTATGAAATACTGGGCTGTGCTGGTTCTGCTCCTTACAGGATTTATTTGCACAGACATTGAATCCCATTTATGATTCCATCTTGCTGCCTTCAGTTTTTCAAATGTTCTTACAATGCAAACCCATGAAATGGATTACCATGCATGCGGTATTTGGCATTAATTTCATTAGTGTTTTACGTGCTTTCTTACTTGTTAGTCATCACTTAAACCAGACCACTGAAGGATTTTGTAAATGCTTCCCCAGCTCCTTGTCGTAGTGCTGCCATTGAGGCTTACAATGGGCAGGTAACTATTCTCTGTGATTCTGTATGAGAGGGAAAGTTTGAGCTTTTCACCTGGCTTAATTATGCAATCTGATCAGTATGACGTGCAGAACTACAGCTTTAAGGGAGTGCATATGATGAAAGTATTTTCTTGCTGTATAAAGATTTAAGAGCTGTTAAATGAAATTCCTTTCTGTCTATTAACACCAGCATGCAGAAAAGTCAATTTTCACGTTTAATGTGTGCTGGAAGACTTTTGCAAGATGACATTCATCTCGGCTGAGCTTTAACACTGTCTGCAGGCCAGCAAGGCATCTGAAGTTTGCACAGGCAAGCTGCATAAGTAGTTTCTCCCTCTCAGTAATTTGTTATCATTTTTCGCTGGGAGCTGCTGACATGTTTTAACTGCTGAAGTGTACAGTTAGGCCACTTATGAGCAAGTGACCGTCAGTGGTAAATCAAACTAATCCGTTTTTCTTTCTATTGGATCAAACTGAATGTGCTCACAAAGGGTAAGGAAAACATCTCGGCTGTGGGAGTGGCAGAGCCCTTACATGCTGTAGTGGGAAGCGGAAGATGGCATCTGCCATGTTCTTGCTTCTGCTATCCTGCCGGATAAGTAAACTTCTGCTGAATACGCTGGGTTCAGTTGTACAGTTGTAGTCATGGTTTAGGTTTGGTAGCTAGTAAGAATATCTTTTAGCATGTACTGTTTCCTCAGTTTTAATCCAGAACATTTGCATCCTTTCTATAGTGTATTCAAAAAATCATAATCCAGATCTGACTTTCTGGACTGCAGACTTTCTGCTTGTTTTCATTACTTCATGAATTCAGAATTGCTCTATGCTTTAAAAACAAAACTTGAAAAAAACCACCTGCTTGTTTAAGATCTCAAAAGTAGCGGGAAATATGCTTGTCGGAGAAGAAGGAAGTTATTTTCCTGGGTAAGATATAATATTCTGCCCACCCTCCCCCTTTTTTTTCTACACAGAGAAATAAAATTCAGTCCTGAAAAAACAGTAATGTGAACTAGTTTGACTAAGAACCATGTTTCTAGTGACCTTTTAAATCTCTTGTTAATCAGGTTTATCTTGGAAACAGTGAAGGGTGTTTAATTCTAAACTTAATAATTGCAGATGATGCAAGCATGTGTCTGTTTTCCCAGTGCTATAATCACACATCCTTAGTTTCCTGAAGGCATCTGTTCTGCTGTTGTTGGTTTCTATTTGAGTGGAAAGTGTTCTCCAAATTATTAAGTAACGCATGTATTGAATTCTGAATTGCAACGCACAGTGTTCTGGAAAAGAAAATACTGCAGGGGGTAAGTGGGCTCTTCTGCATCGTGGAGTTCTGATATTATAAAGGGATTATTTCATAGAAGGAATTAAAATTTCTATTTTTTTCAATTATACCTTCTAGAGACAGTGGAATCTACAGCAATTTAAATATCAGTGGGTCTCTGAAAGAGCTATTTTCTAGTAAGAAGGAAAATCAAAACAAATGAGAAATACTGCTAAGAATTGAACAGGTTTTTTTTTAACTCAGATTTTGTTACCGTATCTAGCACATTACTCCATTTTAACTGGTAGTTGTTAATCTGAACTGTTAAAAATACTGATTTAGGTACTTAAAACCAATGAAGTTGGATCTACGAACCAATATACTTCTTAAGTTGGTCCACATTAGTGCTGTGAAAAGTTCATACAGTATGAATGTTTTGCCTATTTGTATGTGAAATGAATTACTAATTCACATTCCGGATGATGGAAAGGAACTGACCTGCACTGCAGTAACTATCACCCTGATAACTGAGAATTTTATTGGGGAATTTTGTATCTTGTCTGGGAACTTTCTCATCTTGAGGGACTGATGCTTATGGAAGGATACCAAGGTATCTATAAACGTGTTATCTATAAGCTGCTCTGTGAAGTAGATAATCAACTGTCCCTGCTGTCATTTCAGTATTACATATGAAACTTTCAAACAAATGGCTAATGAGGTGACTGATATTCCACTGGCAGTTCTTACAAAGAACTATAGACTTGTTGCAGCTTTTTCTTGTAGTGATATTGATGAACAAAATCATTCAAAGTTGTATTGGTAACCAAAGGAAGGTTTTTAAAAACAAAAAAAAAACAAAAACAAAAAAACCCCAAACAAACCAAAACACAACCGACAAAACATCAAACCCCACAGAAAAAATCCTGACCCAAAACCAAATAAAAAAAATCCACAAACATCACCCCGTCATTCTTGGTATTACTTGATGTGAAGAACAACAACAATAAAAAACTGTGGTGATGGAAGAGAACTTGGAATCTTCCTGGCTGGATTTCACCCTGTCCTGTGTTGGCACTGCAGTGTTTGATAGCTGCTTGCTGGCCAGAGTAGGTGGTGGGAACAGTTTCTTGACTCAAAGTCAAATGCCTAATGATGGCTTTGTTCCTATGTGTGTGAAACAACACATTTTTTGAGATTGTGTTACTAACGCTACCTGTGAGCCCTTGGTTTGCTCAGGTTTTTATAGATCTGCAGGTTTTTTGATAAGTTTATTTTGGTTTCTATAAATCACTTCAGCACTAATTTTATTCAGATGGATATGCTATTGCAGCTTATGCATAGTGGTTTTCTTGACACCCCCTCTCCCCTCTTTAGACATCATTTTCTCAGAATAGCATCTGGCCGTCACACCACAGTGGGACTAGATCATCCAGTCTGCTGCTATTACAAAGAAGAATGAGGCTTGACATATTCGTGTCAATTTGGCAAGATGCCTGAATCATTATGCTCGATGAAATATGTGACGTTTCAAGTGGCAATGTAATCTGCAGGAACACTTGCAAGAGCAACTTAAGGCACTGCAAAGAAAATGCCACCTTTACTTGGTCTGGGAGGTTCAGATGCTGACACAGGTTGCCCGATCGACCCCCAGCACAAGGTTCTGATTTAGTCCTTTAAGGTATGTAATTTTATTCCAAATTTTTCACACTCTAGAATTTGCTGGTGGTGATCCTGGGAAAATTTAAAGTGCCTTTTGAATTTAAAAGGAAAAAAACCCAAGGAAATATCTATGGATCCTCATTTCATACAGTAACAAATAAACAAACCAACAACAAGCTGGAGCTTGAAAGTGGTGTGTATAATTTTTGAGTAAGTCAAAATTACTTGGTGCTCTGTGGTTCCCTAGCAAGTTTGTTTTGGACCTTCATGGGTTCATAGTATCGATTGTTAGAAAAAAGCAAACTATGTTATATTGCCTGGTGTTCTAAAAACCAGAAAATATTAGGAAGCATAAAGAAATTTAAATATTCCTTAAATTTTATACTTAACAAATTATTTTTTTCTGACTTCCATTAATAAGGAAAAATTCTGGAGCCTGTGCAGACTGTAAAGAGAGTTCTCAGAGTTGCCTTAAAAAAATAGCCTTAAAATGCGTCAGCCATAACCTTGCCTCACCAGCTTTCAGATGCTTTCAGTAATGCTTAAAATAGAATGCCTTTTGAGATTTAGAAAGCCTTATATTTACACCAAAGTGTTCAAAATTATTTGTGGCAGACAGTTTTCGGGTTTGTTTTATTTTCAGTTTCTGCTCTACCTCTCCTTTCTACAGAATCCGTCACTTATTTTTAGCAATTTGACCCTCCTGTTTTCAGTGCAGTGCTCAACAGCTAAATAAAACCAGGCTGTGAATGTGGCAAGTGCTATCCAACGGTTGTGTAGTCAGAAGACATCTGAAACAGCGTCACCACCTCTGCTATGTGAAGGTGGGAAAGCTTGGAAGGGTAGGAAGGATAGGAGGAGTTGGATGGAAGTGTAGCCCAGAAGTTTTTCCTGTGTTCCTTTCTGCCATGCTGTTTTTCAGATGACAGATATCCTTTGCCTCAGCCTTTCTCCCACAAATGCTATGTTTGGTCCTGAAATATGTTGTGGTGACGGGTGGCTAATACTGCCTTGCCTTCTTTTAAACTGTTAAGAATGACTGAACTTTAACCTCTGAGAAGCAAGAGTAAATAAAGCCTCTGTAAAATTTAAGAAATCCTCAAGCAGGAAAGCTACATTAGGCTTTGACAGCCATCCGAAATACCATGTTTTGTGTTCTTTATTTTTTTCCTCCATCCCTTCTATCTGGAATCCAAAATGCTAATGACTGAAGGTGACATAATGTCTATAGGGGAGGGAATTAAACTCTCATTTCCTAGTCAGAGTGCTTGATTTTGCAGCATCTTTTAGGGTTGGATAGAACTTCCAACTGTAATATAAACTTCCATACATGACAGTGGCTGCAAGGATGTGACTTTTTGCCACAGCATTCATCTTCAGAAATAGAGTCTTTCTCTATAAAATTGCCATGGGTAGGTGTTTGGCATCTTCTAGCATAAACAGAGGTTCTTCAAGCAGGAGATACACAGCAATTATTTGTTGGCTCGTGCAGAGAGGCTAGCCAGTTAGGCTATTTACTGAGGATTAATGTCCTTACCAGCTCAGTGAGTCCCTGCTGGCATGGAAAGTGTAAGGTAGGAAAATAACAGCCTCCTTTGATTCGTGGAGTGGCTCGGTTCTTGATCTTGCTGACTCAATGTATTCCAACTCCACTTTTTTTCAGATTTTATGCCTTTTTGAGTAAATATTTTTCTTTTGAATGAAGTTAAATGTCTCAATTTTGTTGGTTTTCCTACCTTTTGTGACTTACAGCCATGAGAGTATCCTCTCATCGTTTTCATAGAGCTGAGCCCAAGCTCACACTGGACTTTGGGTCGTAAAGAATTGAATGTCTTGGCCTGAAGATCTTGGGGCTGCAAGTTTGTTTACTCTGGAACAGTATGTTTGAAGCTTTTGCATCTGAATTTCTCAAAATAAGCATGATTTTGTTGCCTACAGCCAGTAAAGGAAAGAGTTGTAAGTTGTTTCTAGTTCCAGAGTTTCCATTAGTCAAACCAACGATATCCTGTTTGAGTCCTCTCTCTCTTAATTATCTACTGTTCTATGATGTATAGTATACTTGTTAGGGAAATTACCTCTTTCATGAAAGAGGTAAGGAAGTTGCCATAATCATTTGAACTAATGAAACAGATTTCAATTTAATCTTAGAGGAATCAAGCATGTGACTACAGCTGTCCATGAGCTTCATGTTGTTGCTGGGAATTCAGGGAGCTGACTATGGTGGTGGTGGAGAAGGAAGAAATTTGCCTCTACATGCTGAATGTATATATGTACTAAGTAAATTAACAGAAGAAGATAACACAGTGTGTGCTATGTAGTGTTTATAAAGCTGTCTGAAAAATCTGGGGTTCTATTGATGAAGACAATTCAAAAATCAGATTGCTGAGACATTGTATATTCTTGGCTCTTCTGTTGTTGTAGATGCATGCTCTGGGCTATAATACTTCTCTGCGTTTTCTGTATTGGTCATGTAGAGTAGTTTGTGCCCAGCTCATCTGTTGCATATATGTAAAGCCTGTGTATGTAGTCTCTAAAACACTTTAAAATATTTCACTGATACTGGAAATTGCACTGACAGCTGTTAACCAACATTTCATTGCTTTAGTTTAATCTGTTAATTTTATCATAGGTTTATGAAAAACATCCGTGATAGTTCTAGATGTATATGTTACTGAAGCATTGCTCACTTGCTGTATTGTTTCACTTCTTGTATCCTGACAATATTTTAGTGCAGTTGTATATGAACAAAGATCTGCTTAGCAGTTCCTGAAGAATGCCAAGTCATCTTTAGCTGACTTAATTGTAATGTGTAAGAGTAGTTTAATCATCACAATTTCCTCTTTTGTACTTTTTCTGCATTCTGTTGCATTTACTGTGATGATGCTAATGTCCTTACCTTGTTTATGGGTCAGTCATTCGTTAGACTACTTGCTGGACTTCACTACCGTAGTTGGCTGTCAACAATATTGGTTACTCACTTGAGAGGACATTGCAACTGGGAGGTATCTTTTTCAGGGTGAAACTTACCGCTCATATTCTCTTCAATTTGAGGAAAGTCCAGTGCGTGATTTACGGTAATGATATCTACATCCTTGAAGATACTCGGAAGCTGTCTGGACATGATCCTGGGCAATTGGCTCTAGGTGGCCCTGGTTGAGCAGGGGGGTTGGACAAGATGACCTCCAGAGGTCCCTTCCCGCCTCAACTTTTATGTGATTCTATGATGGGGCCTGTATTCTTTTCTGACATGCAAAAAGCTGCTTTCCATATTTATAAATGTACTGAGTAGTGTGAGCCTTGCATTGTTATGGTTTTTTTGGGTGGGGAGTAAGTGATCCAGTGTTGCTTTTCTGGCCTTTTCTAAAAGGACAAAAACCCCAACACCCAATTATATGTATCTCAAATCAAAATTTTTCAGTTTATTAGCAGGATGGATGATTTTAATGCGGAAACTTATTAAAAGCACCTGGAAGGCTAAATAATTTGTTACACAGTTGTCTTTCATCCTCTGCTTTATTGACAAGATTAAAGAACTTCGGGAATAATGAGATACAGTTTTGCTCTGTGGAACAGTGCAGATTAGACTGTATGTCATGATTTCAGGTATTTCGTTGCTCTATCTTTAGCTACTGTTTTGGCTGATTTGCCAAGTAGAGAGGTAAAAAGCTTTGCTGTTCTTTCCTTCTAACCAGTCCCAGAGGTGCTATATGGGAGAACTTTTTATAGAGTATTTCCATTTTAACTAATCTAATATTACTGTTAAAAGTATATCTACTCTGCAGTCTGTGTCCTCTTATATGAAATCCTTTTGGATCACAGTGTAAGTGCAATATATACTTAATTTTTTTTCCTGTGAAATAAGGACTGTGTTTAACAACAGAACATTGTCTGCAGCTCCTGTCCTGTCTGGGTTTTTCTCACGACATGTCACGAAATACCTTGTGAAAGTTATTGGTATTCTGAGGCTGAGTTCAAATTAATATTTTTTTTTTCTATTGTTGCCTCATAATTCTTCCAGTTTCAGTGAAGCAGGAGCACTTTTTAAACTGCCACCACATAGAGGGCAGGAAGTGCTGGTGACTGGTGTGATCCTGCCAGTCCTGTGGTGAGAGGAGCTAGTCTGCGTCATTTAGACTAATCTAACAGTGCTCTCGGGCCACAGCAAAGCTAATTGACTAGCACTGGTGCTGTATTAGCTAGAAGTGTTGTGCATAACTCTTTCCTGGTGGTAAGAGGACCAAGTCAAGAGAAATTGCTGTAGACCTGTATTTTTAGTTCCTGTTTGGACTAAGCTGCACACCTCTGCTAGTGTTGTCCCTCTATAATGAATTCTGACGTTAAATACATTGATATACAGGTGTCAATTTACCGTATAGCTACATGGTAACAGTTATAGGTGGAGGATGGGGATAAATCTGAGCAGTAGTGTGAACTTCCAATGAGGTATTTAAAGCACTATTGCTTCTGGGATGTGCAGAGGAACTCTGGCTGTGTGAGTAAAATAGCATTATGGAAATGTAGTAGCTTGTGTCGACAGAACATCTGTGTGAGGGCAGTCACTTCCGTAGAGCTCTGTAGAACCTGACAGAGGGTTTCCCGTGTGGAGAAGTCTAGTACCATCTGTTCACCTGAAAGTTTGCCATCTCTGAGTCTATGTTATACGCCATTTGCTGCTTTGACTTTGCAAAGCCTTTGTCTCTTTATGTATACTTTTGCTGTCAACTTATTTTAAAGTTGAACAATTGAGAATTCTTAGACTAAGACCACACTTATATGACTATTGCTTTAGATTGCGAACTTTCTCTGGTTTTCTTCAGTTGATGAGAGCCTTTGGGCTTACTCAGGCTGCTGACAAGACTTGTGGTGTAGGAGGGAGCTACCTTACATAGTGTGGTACTCCTTTTGAACACAGGTATCAGGAAGAAGACATTGCTTCAGCTAACATAGGTCACATTTTTTCAGTATGGGGGTGGGAAAAGGGAAATAAGTACCTGATTAGTAACAGGAACCTGGAGGGGGAAGGTATATCAGGGCTAGCAGAGGTCTTTAGTGGTGCTGAGAAGGAATGGTTATTTTCTTTTTTTGAAGCTGGAGGTGGGAAATGCGCATGGAGCGAAATGAAAAGGGATGGGATGACTGTGAAATAGTGTCTTTTGCTTTCCTCCCCTTTTTCCCTAAGCAGATTGAGATTGTTTGAGGCATAAGAAGAGTCAGGCATTGGCTGAGCAAGATATCAAGAATAATCAGAGTGGCACTGGGGAGAGGAGACATTTGAAGCAAAATGGTGCTCAATAAGGCTGACCGAGGAAGCAATATCGTTGGGATAAACTAGAGGAGAGGAAGCCATATGGCTGAGTGAGGGCATAGAGGTGATGGTGGGGAATGACTGGGATTAATGGCCATGTGAGTTTGTGTGCAGAAAACATGCTCCGTATAGCTTGGGCTCTAATTTAACATCCCTGAACATGCAGGTCTATAACACTTGAAGCTCATGTTCTGTTCTGCTGTGTTCCCAAGCCATTTAATCTTGCCGATGTCCTTGCCCCAACAGCAGTGTGTGGGCAGTCGGCCAGTTAGGAGACCTGATTTGGCCTGAAATGATCGGTGATTTTTCAGCTGGCTCAGCTCATCACTGGCAGACTGGCTTGCTGCCTGCTCTCCTGAGTACCAGCATAAGGAGTAAGGGAGCTTGTTTTTTGTAGGGCAACTAAAGCCCTGAAACTTAAAGAATGTTTTGCACAGGAGATGGTGACCAACACAAGGAATACAGAGTTATAATATCCTTTATTACACAAGCCAATATTACAACTACTACTGTTGATCATACTATTAGTACTGCAGATATGCACAGCCAATCTTTAACCTTATAAATCAGCAGCATATGTGGACATACAAGCATCATTCACATGCTAGTTGACTTGTTGCTACAGAACCACTGATTTTCTAGCCAACCGTGACTCACTGCAGCAACACCAGGGAAGCTGTCTGTATTCTTGTGCAACGTCTGGCTGGTGATCAGGAGAGGGGACCCATGCTGATGGTGCGCAACTCTTACTCGTCCAGGGATATTTTCTTACCGCCCCACACATGTGGCTTCCCTACGTTGGGCATACGGTGAAGGCAGTGCCATCTCCTCTCTGACTGGAAGTTGGGTCTGCAGGTGGTTCCCCTCTGAGGTTGTCAGAAGAACTTCCCAAAGCTTTACCTGCCACAGCTTGTGCTTGCATTGCTGGTCTCTGGTGGAGTTGTGTGGGTTGTCCAGTCAGTTCACTTCTCACCATGATTTTTATCCAATAGTCCTCAGTTTCCAGCAGATCCTTGACTTATTACTGTTGGCTTTCATTGTTTACTTCTGAGCTCTACGGTTAGTTTCATTTCTTGTTATACCAGTCACCTTAAAGCCACAATTTACACATTTGTCTCTGGCAGCCTCTCTTAAGGAAAGGTTGTGTAGACTCATCTGTAGAGGAAAGATTTCTCCTGCTGCTTTACCCACATTAGCTTTGGTTGTCATCTGATCCCACCTTCAGCTCATTCAGGGAACTAACACCATGCAAAAAACCTCAGAACAAATATTCATGAGAGTACTACCAAGCCCTCAGATAGTCTACTGTGTTAAGACCCTCAGTCAGTTCACCAGCCACTGACAAGCGCCGGAGCTGGTGCGAGGCTGAGTGAGATCTTTGACTTGGTGGTAGATAGATATTAATCAGCTTAAATATAATGTGAAGCTGCAGCTGGAGTCTCACTTTTTTTTCCTGCTGCAAGCTGATACGTGTGAAACTCTGTCAAGGTATTTTTCTCTTCCTCTGTTGTTGACCTACATAGTAATGGATAGCAGGATGCTGTCGTTCTTTATTAGCTCAAACGGTGGAGTCTCTTATAGATGTAAAGCTCCAACCTTACCATTTTCAGTCACTGGGATATTAAATTGACTGTCATAATTTTTAGTGATTGTTGCTTCTTAGTTTAAACTAAGTAGCCCCCTACCCACAAACGCAATTCTGTGTAGCAGATGTCTTTTGGCATCCTATTTTTCCTTTCTGGTGTCCTGAGCTCTGTTCTTCAGGTTACTTACTTGACGCTTTCAAAAGTCAGCCAAACATTACTGCTCGCAGTTGATGTGTTGAATTTTTTCTGATTGTTATTTTAAACTAAATAAAACCTGTCCTTAACAAAAATGGATTAATAGAGGCATTTGCTTGTTAACTGTGTGGTTGAAAAGTTTTCTTGGTCTGTTTTATGATTTGCTTGGTTTCCGCCCCCCACCTCCCCCACACCTAGAGCAGGCGAGGAGTTACCCTCTTTCTACTGTTGTTCTTCCTGGACTCACATGTTTAGTGTGGGGTTTTTGGTGTGTGTTTTGGGCAAATTTTTTTCAAGTATGTCCCCTCTTGTTCTTTCATTTTAGAACAAAATATCTATGTGGAATGCCATAAAAGTGTCATCTGTCCTACCACATGTGGAGAGTGAGGCTGTCCTGGTATATTAAATGTTTAATATGTTTATATTTAGCACTTCCTATGGCAAGAAATTAATGCAGCTTTCTTTGTGACATTCTTACACTGTGATTTCAGCAAACCTCCTCTGTTGGAGGAGGGTTTTCAAGCTGTATCTTGTGAAGGTAAACAGATAAAATCCTGTTTCTCTTTGCTTAAATTTCTCTCGTATTGCTGTTTATCTCAGGTGAAATATTAGGAAACTCTTCATAGCTTATTAATCAAACTAATATCACATGTTCTGTTATTGGGCTAAACTACCTGAACAAGAGCATGCTATAATCAATAGATGTGATAAAAAATTCCTTTTTGTCTTTACTCTGTGGGTATGTAGAAGGAAAAGGAATTTCTCAGATGGCTAAGGCTCCTACTTAAACTCGCCCAATTTCTGAAGGCTAGTTTGGCCCTATCAGTGACTCCTGAAGATTTTCTGCATGCCTCCAGAACTTTTTTCCTCCTCTGTATCATGTGCGGAAGGTGGAATTTGTAACTCTGGGAGCAAAGAAGATAGAGCAAGGATGCTGTGTGCAGTGGACATGGGATAGGAGTTCCTTTGTTGTTGCTTCATCCTTATTTCTGTCCCTGTCTTTTGCCAAAATGCCTGTACAATCTAAGGTTATGAACGCAGCATCCTGTCTTGGTACAACTCTCCAGCAATGTAACTAGTACAGAGGGTCAAGGGGCAGCAAGTCAGTACTGCAGTGCAAGCTCCCATAGAGTATATACTGAAATGGTTGCTGGCGTTGTACAAAAAGGGACCCGTGACTCATTCTCTTTAGGTAGAAAATTATGTAAGAAGTATACTTTTAAAAAAAAAAAAAAAACCAAACAGAACTTTTAAGTCCAGACAATGCTAAAATGTTAAACAGTGAAGAAATTGCTAGTTCTGCACTTGCACATGCAACTTTAATGTGGTTCTTTATCCGTTCAAAAGGGTGAGAATTGAGGTGTAGCGGAAACCTGTAATAATCTTGGTTTTCAGGTGCTTGAATCTATTTTTTAAATCTGAAATTAGCCGTCTAAGTCTGGTTAATTTTAGAATTCTGTTTAACATTGGGCATCTTAAGTAGGACTGTGTTTTCCTTGGAGAAAGCTGCCATCAAAGCAAGTTTGTTTTTATCATTGTGAAAAATGAGTTTGTATACTTTTATAGAATAAAGAAAAATAAACAACTTTTCTAAAGATGGTGACATGATGACCTCTGAGAAAGATGAGCTTTGGGTGGTATGGAAAATACAGTAATGCTTCAGGCTCTGCTGCAACTTTTGTCGTATATGACAAATCATAGAATGCACCAGTCTTATTTTCCTCCCTGGCTTGTTAGGTTTGTCTCTGTTTTAGTTGGTTGGTTTTTTTTCCCCTATTAGAAACTCTACCTTTTGTCAGTAATAGTAGACTGGACATAAAATAATATATTTAAGAGCTTGATGCTGTGTAATGGGGAGTGCTCTTGTTCCTTTTATTTCTGCTTGATCATATGCTTCAGTATCTGATCTGTGCCATCAACATCAATGGGACTGGTTTGTCATAGATGTAAATGTGCTTATTTATAAAATGCCTTCTTTAATAAAAAGCAGAGATGACACACTGCTCTTGCCTGAGAACCCAGTTCTGTGCAATTGTTTTGTTACTATCAGGACTAGCTATGTAGTATTCTGCCTTGATCAAACTAACTGTCTTTTATATCAATAAATAATACAGTATGCAAGGTGTTTGTCCATGCTGTCTTAAACTTGACTGTGGTAAGTAAAGTGTAAATACCCTGATATATTGCTATATACGTATCTGAACTTGCACAACAGCAGTATTTCCAGCTACCTAGAGTGGTTTAGAGTAGAAAATTCCGTGATTTGACATTGTTAACTGTAGAAGGCTTCTGCAGTTTTGAATTAAAATTATCCAACTATTTTTGGTGCTGTTCAAATCACACATCAAAATAAACTCCACTTCCAGATGTTCATTCTTACTATCGTGCTCATTTCTAACTTTTTATCCTACTCGTCTCTTCTTCAATACTGATTTCTTTTTCTGTTTCTTATTCCTATAGTTCTGTATGGTTTTTTTTTTCATTCCTGCTTCCTGTAAAGTTCTTCCATCTTTATTATTTTAGAAAACTATAAATAAATCTTTCCCATTGGGGCACTTAATTGGAAAGGAAGATCTGATGCTCCAGTTAGTATGGTGCTGGGAAACAGGAAGCTATTTAAAATACTTTCACACAGGGCAGGTAGCAACATTCTTCTCATTCAGGTTTCTTGATAAAACATGAAGAGATCCTAAATTAATCATTTTAGTAAGACTCAAGCTTTTTTAGAAAGAAGATTGATTCCAAAATAATGAAATAAACTTTTCCTCTCTTAGCATTTTAAGTCCTTTGACAACCAGATTTAAGACCTTGTTCTGCAGAGGCTTAATATTCTGCACAGAAGTAATTAGCTGCAGCTGTTAAATGAAGTTTCTTTAATCAGCAAAAAATCTGAAATAATGCTTATTTTTGATTATGTGTTAGTGCCTTGAGGCAAATCTAATTGTCTTCTCTTTTACATCGTATAAGCAAAAAGGATCTAAATGAGATGTGTTTGATAGAGCTGTAGCAATTGAAAACTACATTGTTGAACTTTATGTATCTATTGCTTTTCCTAACAAAGTATTTTCATACCTGAATTACACTAAGACACGAAAAACTGAATGCATTTGCTTATCTGGTTGAAAACTTGTGTAAAGCATATAATTAGTATTTTTTTTTATTTGTTCCTCACCAATGAAAGTTGCATTCGTTGCTGTTGTAGGCTTAAAAAGGGAAAAAAAAAAGTATCATATTTTTTCCTGAATTAGTTGATCTGGTTCTTCTGAAAATCTGTTTTGGCTGCTACTATAACTACAAACCTAAGAAAATTCATGTAAGCTTAAAATGCGTACATGGTCTCTGGTGGCCCTTCTTAGCGCTGTTTGTGTTTGTAGAAAACATCTGCCTTTCTTCACTGGTAAAACATAAGCTGACGGTGGTGGCTATGATGGTGCTTTCAGGTCCCAAGAAAGCTATTTGCTTGAGCTGCTCCTTTTTTGAATTGATGCTTGGGATTATGTGGGTGCTGGAGAGAGAGAGACCAGGAACAAATGCCTTTGCTAATGGTCACAGCACTTGACAGAATCTCAGGATAAAAAAATTTTCCCAGTTCCGTTCATGTTAACATTCATAACATCGTAAGCAAATAATTCCCTAAGGATGACCCTTTGCCAGCACTTCTCTTTTTTTGTCTCCTTCAGAAATTATACACATTCCACTTTTGATTGTAGAACTTGTACTGTTTTTAACTGGAAGAGATGTACTTATTATCATAGTGAAAGAAAACAAGAGATGTCTTATATGCAAATGCACTTTATTAAGAAAGTATTTTGTGTATTGCCTTATGATGATTTATGAGGATTCTGGCTATGTTCCAAAATCTTACAAAAGATACCTAGCAATACTAAGGATTTATTTTGTCTTTCAGTTTTGCAAAAGGCTTGCTCTTCATGCGTTAGGGATGTGCTTCAACTCTCCACTCCTTTCTGCAAGTTCTGTGTACCTATTCAATCTGTGTTTTTTGAAATTCTCTCTAAATGTATTCCCCAAGGGTTTTGTTTGTCCTCATTTGAGAGCTGCTTCCAAATGCCCTGCCTTAAATTACAAGACAAAGGGAAAAAAAAATGGGTATAGACAGATACAGGAGTAAGAAGCAGCAGTGGCCTTTAATGATCAGCATGGAAATCCGTGAATTTAACGTATTGGACATCTGGAAGAGGCCATGTTTTCTTTCTGTTGTGCTTAGAAAAATGCATATGATGAATTATAGTTTTTGCAGAGGGGAAAACAGTACAGAAAGGCAGCATAAGGATGCAAGTAGTTAAGTGGATTGCCTTCCTAACAGAATTGCTGGGGTAACAGAACGAGATCAAGCTCTGAGGGCTTCTAACTGTGTGGGTTCAGAAAGACTAAAATACGTGGAAAAGACTTAAAATACGTGGAAACTAAGCAGAATATGAGGACAGGCTGAGAGAGTTCCAGTTGTTCAGCCTGGAGAAGAGAAGGCTCTGGGGAGACCTTAGAGTGGCCTTCCAGTATTTAAAGGATGCCTACAGCAAGGATGGGGAGGGACTCTTTTTCAGGGATTTTAATGATAGGACCTGGGGTAATGGCCTCAAACTGAAAGAGTGTAGATTTACATTAGATATCAGGAAGAAATTCTTTATGGTAAGGGTGATGAGGCACTGGAAGAGGTTACCCAGGGAAGCTGTGGGTACCCCATCCTTGGAAGTGTGTAGGGACAGACTGGATGGGGCTTTGAGCAGCCTGGTCTATGGGAGGTGTCCCTGCCCATGGCAGGGGGGGTGGAACTAGGTGATCTTTAAGGTTCTTTTCAGCCCCAACCATGCTGTGAGAAAAGTTTAGGTGTAGTCAAGTTCTAGGAAATGGGAAGAATGCCCAGGCACTGGCAATCTGGGGAATGGGTAAGTTTCCACTGCTGAACAAAAGATGTGGGAGGAAGATTAAAGTTACAATTCCTTTGGCTTGAAGGTGACACCCAGCTATCTACAAAGAAATGTCAGACTGAGGATTTGGTTTAGGCAAGAGAGCAGATCCTGAACAGGATCTGTGAGCTTCCATCATAGAGGTGAGAATTTTTGAGAGCAGTGGTGAAGGTGGCTAAAGGCCTAGATTCTTGGTCTAAGATTTGGCTGCAGAAGAGATCAATTAGGGACATCATTTATTGCACAGAAATGGAAGGAAGTTGGAATGGAATTTAAGAGGGGCTATTTAGGATTAAAGGAGAGTCCCAGCATAGTCCAAAGAAGTTGAATAATAAAAGTGAGAGGACTGGTGTTCAGAGTGGTGGCCATGCCTTTATAGAAGATCAAGGAAGCAAGCTAATGAAGCCTAAATTGGTACAAATAATAGTAAGGGAAGTCAGGGAATAGGAACATTGAAAAGGTCAAGGGGAAGTGTGATGGCAAGAGGAAAAACTTCTGAAAATGGATGGAGAGGCATAAGAGGACTCAAATAAGGACTCTGTCTCATGTTCCTTGTGTTTGAGGAGCAGTACTCATGTCATATGCAAATCTAACTGCTTGCTAGAATAAATTCTAGTCACCTTTGTCTAAAAGAAACCACTCAAGGACTTTGAAATTTGGGTTAATTTTCTGTGCAATAAGGGGCAGTAGATACATATCCGGTATCCTTGTGTGTTGTGCATGTATTTTCTCCATATACTAGGAAAACATGATTGGTTTGTAGTATGTGTGGATGCTATAAAATGATGTATGCTGCAAGACTGGAAGGAAACACAACTTCTGTAGTTAACATGTGAAATGTTTTTTAGGCATTGACTCTCAAAAGATTTATTTATTTACTTATTTTTTAAACTAATGCCTATCTTTATGTTTCACTGTGTCTCTGAAAGTAGCCTCTGGTTGAAGATTAAACTTGACAAAAGGACAAGAGTTCAGAATTTCCACACAGGGGTTTGTTTCTGGATGACAGACTTACACAAAAACTTACGTGCTCTAACAGTTCTTGTCTGTCCGTATGCTGAAAAGCCGAATGATGACAAACTGGTTGTCCTTTTGCTATGGTGACACACTGCTCTGCTTTTCAGTGTGAGAGAACGGTTGCTGATGGCCAATTTTCCGTTCTTGACTCCCTTTTAATTTTGATCTTGGCTTTTGATCTTGAATCTTAGGTACATTTATGAAAGCATTTTTGGATTGGGTTGGTTTTTTTGCAAATCAGTTTCTCAAGAGCCTGTTGTGTCACAGCAGATAGGAGAGACTTATGTTAAAAGTCATTGTCTTGGCAAGTGAAGCTTTAGTAGCTGTTAAGTTCAGAAGGCTCACTACTGTGTGCATAATTACAGCACATTAAGTTTTGGTTAGTGATTTGGTTATCAAGTGTTATAATTTGGACTTTTCTGAATGGCATTTAGACAGCTTGTGGACACTTTTGAGTGCGTACAGTGTTCCTGCATAAGCAGCTGTAATAGTTAATTACAGTGATTGTTTAAAAAACTTGCACCTGTTTCTAGCCTGCACTTGTGTAGTTTCAGATTCTAATTATTAGGTCTATTTGTGGTTCTTACTGGCAAAAATAGTCCAATCACAGATTCTTTTAATAATACTGCTTGTTTTAAAGTAGCTGTTGCTGAAGTTTTCATGGTAAAATCTCTATCTTGAGATTTTAGAATAAGCTGTTGATGTGACTAGAAGAAAGCATCAGCTTTCTGTTAGGTAAGGTTTTTAAATTTTACTCAAAATGGTCTATATTTTAACAGTTTGCGTATGTTGCCTAGAAGCAGGGGGTGTGGGGAGAGGGTATTTGGAAAGGGAACTGACACATTTTGATGTGAGTGTTTGTGCTGGGATTCTTTCCATTATTCTATTTTTAGATTGATCCTTTTTGATGTCTCCTTAATTCAGAGTATTTGAATGTAGTGATATCCATGTGTATTAAACTGTTGCTGACTCTTTCTTATGCTGAATAGGCAGCTGGTTTGGGTGTGACTTGGGGGGGTGTCAGCTGCTCACATGATCCAAATCTTCTTATTCTCTTTATTCTGTATTTTCACTTATTTCTTGTTGCTTGAGAACTCAGAAAAAACATGTGGCATTGGTATTTAGGGGTGTGATTTTTTTTCCATTAGGGCCATATACTTGAATATATTTGGTAAAATATGTCTTCAGCTGGAATGTAGAATATGACATTTCTTGTAGCTCATGCTGTCCATCATTGGTAATTGCATAGAGAATATCAGTCTCCAGAAGAAGCTCTTGTACTGTCTCCTGTAAACTTCCTCAAATACCTGTTGACCTTTCTCTTCATCTTACTGTTTTCTTATGTTTGTCTCAAAATGTCACTTCCTGGAAGACTTGGAGCGGATCATACAGTTAGCACTAGAATTTCTCATCTCTATTGAGTCTCTGTGTGTGTTCTTCAGACACTTAGGTATTCTGCCGAGTGACTGAAGGAAAGCAGACTGTCATTCAAACCTCCTTAATGACTCTAATTGGATTATAGTGCTGTAGAAATCAACAGCTTTTGTATGTTTATATAGTGGTTCCTGCAGTGTAAACAGACGTGAGTTCAAACTTCTTTTCCAATTTATGACTGTTTCATGCAGTTTGAATGTAGAAATAGATGAAGTTGGTAGAGTGATGAAGCATTTATTATTGCTGTCGTATACAGCACCTGGGACTAAAAATTAAAAGGAAAGGTAAAGGCAAAATCTACATGGCCCTTGATCTTGATGGTGCAAAAATCCTGAAGGTGCACAAAGCACATCACCAGTGACTCATTTTAGTGAGTTAGACTCATAACTACTCAGTTGTCATTAATCTGTTTCACATTGAGGGATCCTGTTTAGGGATGTGCATGTTAACTGTGGGTTTCACCAAAACCATTTCTATTTATGAATAGATCACACTCATTATAAAGCATCCTCTTCAAATTAGGTTAATGTGAATATACCTTGAAAATCTTTTTATTAAGGTCTGAAATACATTCTTACCCCATTTTTCTAAAAATTCAGGATTTTCAGTGATGGTTGATCCTTTGCAAAAATAATACCTATTAAAAAAATGTTCGTAGATCCAGTCAGAAGGTAAAGCCTGCCGCTTGCCTCCAGAAACTGTTTTGAAAATGAGAAGCATACCCTCAAAACATAGTATCCCCACACTGAAGTATTTTGATTCTTAAACGTTCAGTCACACTTCCTATTTCTCATTCGGCTGAAAGCCATTTCTTTGGCTCCTGTACAACGTGCTGTCTCTTGGTGAGAACATGACTGTGGGGAATGATGTCTCGTTCCAGCGACCTCATTCTCATTCTCTCTAGCTGCATCTTATGCAGAGCCCTCTGTTAGCCTTGGAAAAGCTTTCTAGACTACAGATTGATGGTTTCAAATCTTTAAGTTGATAGAAATTTTCATCTGCTTTTGTTACACAGTGCTACCAGAACGTGAGTAACTTTGACGGGAATACAGGAAAGTTACTTCCCCCGTAAGTGGGTCATAGTAGAAGTAAAAGTTATCCTAAGTGGTATTGCTTGTATTTTCTTTCTTTAGACTAGCCTTTTGCCACTTTGAAAGCTGTTTCTTTCCTCTGCAGTGAAGGAAGAGAGGGACTGTTACTGTGCAACAGTGTTAATAAGCTTGGATTTGACAGTCAAAGTGAGGAGGTCAGCCCTTCATTTTTTTTTTATTGTTAGGGGGAAACACATGTGACATGGGTCATATTGAGGAAAGTGACTGAAGAACTTCAGTTTGAATGCCTCTCACTCAGTGCATCTGTTAAAACGTTGCATTGTATTTCCGGTACTGAAATATGGAAAGATAACGCTGCTATAATTTTTTTTTTTAAATGCCAACCTAATAGCACTTAAGAAAAATGTAAGGGTTAATAAAACACTATTTGTGTAACAAAGCATTTTGCTGAGAGCATTTATGTTATATTGTCATGGTTTCCCACTGCATGCTACGCACATAGGCCTCTAAACTGGGAAGTTATTTTCTGGGTGACATCAAGTGATGTCAGACTGTGAAATTGAGGTTAAAATATTTGCCTTAAAAAAAAGTCTCTCTTTGAGCTTTAGAGCCCAAGCTAAAGAATGGAGCAAAGAGGATTATAAATTTTAACTTAAAAATATACTGGATGTTTATGAGATGGCAGTCAGGGCTAGTGCATTGGGGGTTTGAACTGTGGATTTCTGGAACTAAAAGTTTGATTTATTGCACTTTGACTTAGAGAACCAGCTCTTCTTAGGTACAGGACTGTAACGGTCATAAACCTTGCACAAAATGGACCAGTCTGGTGGGATTGCTCTGATACTATTGTATCATAACTCTGTGCAAGTTTATTCACACTAGGTTAATTCTTTGACCTTTTTTGTAAAGGTGAAGCAGTACTCTACAATAGATATGACATGCTCTTGATCTGAGATGAATAAAAACAGTTCTATTAGACTTACAAAGCTCAGTAAGATCTGTCCGTATCCCTAAATATTCCAACACAGCACCCCAGCAACTTGAAATTTGTTTGAATCTCTGGAAATGTCATGGGTTTATCATAGACTTTGCAAATATTCTTAATAGTCTTTTTAGGAAAAAAATCCCAATTTAAATATGTAGATATATTTGTATTTTTGCTATCAATGTTTGGTTAATAGTCGTCAATGTTGTGTTTAGGTTTTCTTTAAACTGGATCAATTTTTAATTGCAGTTGGACTAGATGATTGCTGTAGGTCCCTTCCAACTGAACTATTCTATTCTAATTCTCACATATCAAATATTGATTGCTCCTTTTCATTGGTATGTTTTCAGTATACTGGAAAAACCATAACATATGGGTCAAGTGGTACAGTTCTTCCTAAAAGCAGTTAGTCCAAGCTTGATGTTTGTTTCATGGCTTGCCGCTTGCCTTCTTTCCTTTCATTTATCTGCTACTACTTAATGTTCTTTGAGGCAAAAGTATTTTTGCCTTGGGGAGGAAATAAGGAGGGAGTGTGTTTTTTGTAGCTAAGGCTTGTTTAAAATCCCTACAACTATTTTGGCTTACCTTAGTCATTGAGCAACAACTCCATATTTTACAGAAGCTTGAAAAGGTTGCGTTATATTGAGTGTCTGATGTGTATCTTTCTGATGCATTGAAATATTTTAGGGCTGGAATGGGCCATTCTAGTCTGTTGTTAGAATAACCTCTTTTTTAACCCAGGCTTTAAAATGGCACTCTTCTTTTTGTGTGTGAATCTCAAAACTTTTACTGATTGTTAAAGATCATGATGGAAGGTTGTGTTTAGAACTGAGATGACGTTTGTTTTGTTGATAGTGAGTTTCAAAACCGTGCTTTACTAAAAGCTCCTGTGGTCCTAAATGGCTTTATAATTAACTCTCCATTTAACTCCTGAGGTTTATGGACCGTACTGGTGGAACAATGAGTTCTGAATTCAAGACAAAACATGCTGTGGTGGGGTTTGCAGCTCTTACTAACAATAAGGTGTGAGCTGCAAAAGGGGTGACTGCAGTGTGTTTATTTTTTTGGTAGTAATTACTTCAGATCTTGACAATTTGTGTGTAATGTATTTACTGTGTAGAAGGTGAGGAAGAACCCTTGTGGTTTTGTTTTGTTCTTTTTAAAACTGAATGATTGCTAGATGTGCCTGTGCACGCATCCTGTAGTTGAAATACAGGATGTAGGGCTTTTCCTCTCTAAAGTCTACATAGGCAAGCAAAGATGCTGAGATATAATCTAGAAAACCCCTATGATAAGGTTCTCTACAACAGTGTTGCTGATGTGTGCACGGCTCTTTTGGGGTTCATAGCAAAAATAGTGTAGGATTGTCAACTAACATAATCCGGTAAACTTGCCTGAACCATTAAAATTACTTGGTTGGAGTAAACCAACTTGGGATATGGCTTCTGTTTTGAAGCTGCATTTTGTTTATAACCAATGTGTTTTTAGTAATGAGATGCTGACTAGCATTTGTGTCTCTAGAGAAGAAGAGGAACGTCTGAGAAATAAGATCCGAGCAGATCATGAAAAGGCTCTGGAAGAGGCTAAGGAGAAATTGAAGAAATCACGTGATGAGATTCAAGCTGAGATTCAGACAGAAAAGAACAAAGTAGTGCAAGAGTTGAAAAAGAAAGACAGCAAGCCACTGCCCCCTGTTCCTTTACCAAATCTTATAGGGATAAACAGTGGAGAACCAGCAGACCCGGATATCCGAGAGAAGAGGAACAAAATTAAAGAGGTAAAGTTGATGATATGGTGTTTAGTTGTTGTTGTGATTTATATTCAAAAGAAAACCAGGACTACAAATCTTTTAAATAAACACTAAGTCAAAAGTGTATGTCAAATATTAATGAACATCAGTATTATTGCATGGCTTTTTCCTGGTGTTGGGGTGTTAATATTTCACTGGATAACAATTTAAAAATTATTTTAAGGATTCCTTCAATGTAGGGATGTGGGTTCAAAATGTATTTATCATTAATACATGGAACACCAACAAGTGCATCTTTAAGCTGAGCCTGACTTTGTCAGGTTTCATTCAAAGACTGAGATATGTTAGTGTCACAGGATATTTTTAAATGTTTAAAAAAGTGGTTTGAAAAGATAGGGGAAAAGAAGAAAAGACCTGCTGCTAAAATTGGCAAATTACCAAACTATCACATGCTTTCCAAATAAAGTTTTAAATGGATGTAAAAATAGTAGGAGCTCTTTTAAGTAGGTTGCCTGATTTACCTGTGTAAGATTTGAATTAAGCTTAGGCTTTTGGTTCTGTGGCAGCCCATGCTATGGGAATTGCTGTTTCTGTTTTTATGCTTTCCGCTCCTGATTGACAGTGAGATTCATTGCCCTCTTTTGCCCTGGTGATGCCAATTTCCTATTGCTGTTGCCAGACACTGTTCTGAGTCTGTACTTCTAACTAGCATGGCAGAAACATTTTAGTGACTACTTTTTTTTTTTTTTCTTGCAATCTGAATAGCTTTATGCCTAAAAGTCAGGATAGGAAGCAGGAATGGTTCAGGCCAGAGGTAGACAAGCACAGGCTCTGTAATTAAAGAACATCCAGGACCACAACACTTAGTAGTTACATCATCTAAATCTTCTTTTAAATTGTAATCTGAGTTTAGTTAGCTCATAAAACCAAAAAATTAAGTCAGTCATACACCTGTCCTCATAATAGAGAGAAGCTGCAGCTGGAATATGTGCCATGGATAGATCACCCAAGTTGGAATTTTCCTTTGAATATTAATGATGACTAGATGAAATCCACTCTTATCAAATAATGAAAAACTGCTTATGATAACATGAGTGATACAGCATGGGGCTGTATCACTATTTGAATCTCTCAAGGAGCAAATCCTTTCCCGGAAGGTGTGCCTATTCTGTTTGTGACTACTGCAGAAGCAGTTTTGGCTGAGAAGTTTTGTGTGGAATGTTGGACTTCCCTGATGCTGCTTGGTTAGAGCTGTTGCCCAAAGGACAAGGCTCAAAAGGCTCTACTGCTTTTTAAAACTGTGTCCTCAAACATTTTCAGTGAGAATATGCAGAGAATATTGCTTTTCAAAATCTCTTCTGTGTGGTGAAGATGAACAGTGAATGGTATGGTCATGTAGTTGTTAACACTGCTTAATTTTAAATACAGATTACTACCTTTGAGTTTGCTACTGATAGATTCAGTGGGTAGAATAAAATTGAGTTGACCAAGTAATGTGAAAGTACAGAGCACAGCTAACAGTGAAGAACTAGCTGGAAGAAATCAAGTAAAGTTCCAATAGATTGTGTCTGGAATTGGAGGAAGGGTTGAAAATAGTATTTGCAATTCTGAGATTGTTTTGTCAGAATGTAGACTGAGAGGAGATGAGAAGCTATAGGTTAATACAGAATGGCAATTTTCTTGACATGACATGTGACATGAATAAGTAGTAAAGTTTGGAAAATTCTTGCTGATCTGAACCTGAAGGTATAGCAATTTGAGTGAGGAATCCAGGGTAGTCTAACTAATAACCCTGGTGATCCTTAGTTGCAGTTGCCACAAATCTCACGCTGTAAATGTGAGCCTACATGTGAGTCACCCTGAGAGGCTGGGGTTTTTATTGCATAACTTGTTGATGGCTCCTGTTGTGATTTCTGAAGTGTAGTGTTTCATAGCCAGACCAAAGATTGTATGGGACTAAATATTAGGTTGGTCAATACTTCAGTTAGGAAAATCATACCTTTGTACTGGGCAGTCTTCAACAGTGTGACCCTACTAGCATGACTGAACCGTGTCTTTGTGTGAACTGCCTTCATTGACTGAGCCTTGTTAGTACTGTGGCTATCAAGTGATCTCCAGAATTTTTAAATTCTTTGATTCGGGACAGCAAATTATCACTCTTACTAAAGCTAGATGTATGAAGGGGTGGAATACAGGAATGGAAGGCCTGCTGGTGATAATGCTGAAGAACCCATTGTTGGTACATTGGCACTTTTGTTTGGCCTCTGTGTCTGCTTCTGGATTTTGGCTTCTGCTATGTTGCAATAAATATAACGTGACTGAGGTAGAACATATATCGACAGTATCAGATGAGTAACGTTTTGCCCAAAACCTGGTTTTGACAGCATCAGATGTATCACAGAAGGCCACAGCAATTCCAGAGATTCGCTGTGCATTTTGAAATATGCTATGGTTGTCACCGAGATCTTATCTCACTGTTTTTATAATCAGTATAGACTAATGAAAATAGTTTTTACAGATGAGGTAGAGACTTAGCAAAACAAAGAACAAGTTCCAGGAGACAATATCTCTAAAATAGGTCTACACCTAGCTTATGTAGGGTTTCTGACATGCAAGATGTTATGGTTGCCTGGATTGAGACACAAAAATAGCACAGGGAAGCTCCTAGCTCTTTAGAGGTTGCATATCTGGCTTCAGAATTCCAGGTGGTCCTGAGAAGGCATTTAGTTCAGGCCTTGGTTTACTATGAAGTGTCCTGATACATATTTGGGGAACTTAATTTTCACAGAATAGCTTTGACTGCTTAAATTCACAGAACTAATGAATTTATACACCCTTTTGCACCTAGTATCAAATGGTGACAAACTATGTAGAATCAAGCGGACTGGGGGCAACTTGTAACACGCCCGTGGCTATCTACAGTTGTGAAAAATACTGGAAAACTTTCACATGGGAAATCTCATTTTCATTGTTTTTACAGAAAGTTTATTGCTACTTTTTCTTTAGAAAGAACAACTTGACAAAGTATTTTTTTTAACAGATCTTTGTATAAAAAGTAGTTTTGCAGTACTTAAGTATTTTAAATACATACTTTGTTTTGTTATTGTTTTTTCTCTAAAGTGCATGTAAAAGCAGAAAGTTGTATAAAGCTCTTAAGAGAGCTTTGTAAAGCATTTGAAAGCTTTATATAATAGGAGTGTTTGCTGAGCACAGAGAGGAGTGGCTTCTTAAGGTCATGGAATAAACCAGGAGCAGAATCTGCATCTCCTGGTTTTGTTTTTGTGTGTCTTTTGGTTCTGATATTTATATTTAGTGCTACATTGTATTCTCAACTGTAAATAACTCACAGAATTGTACAATTTCTCTGTATTCTTCTAACAAGGTATTAATTCAGTTATTTCAATCAGGACCATTTGTGAGTTGGTTGATTATTTTAGATGCACAGTAGCAACTCTGAGAAGTAAAAGTTTTCCTCCTGATTATGGTAAATGCTTTGTAGCACTTCCTTAGTATATTAACTTGCTCCTTTGGCTTTAAAAAAAAAAACGTGTTTTTTAATTAACTGGTATTTTAAGAATAAACACATCAGAAAATTATTGCTGCTGCTGCACTTTAGCTTTGTATTAATACTTAAGTGATTTTTTTTCATGCGAAGTAAAAGATGAGAAAATGGTGTTGTAAGAGAGTAGATATAACTTGTATAATTTTCCAAAAAGATTTTACGTTGTATCTTGTGGATAATGCAAAGAAATTAAGAACAAAACTAATCTTTTGGAAGTCCTTGACTTCCTTTCCAAGTTAAATTAGATAAAAATTGCATGAGCACTTGAAATTCTTTGGCACTTAATTTCCATTATGCCCTTTAAATGGTGTTTGGAACATTATTTTTTTTCCTGCAGTTTAAGTGTAATCATTAAATAGTGCTGGTTTTTTAATGAGTGTTTTGTTTCCTTGAGAAGTTAGATTTTACCCAGTCAAAAAAGGAAAATTTTAGTATTCTTTTCACCCTACTCAGGGTTCAGGTTTTCTTTCATTTCAGCCTAAGATTTCACAGTATTACCTTACTGCCAGTGTTCATTTTGGATACTTGCTAAAATAGCATATTTCACCCACTAATGGTACTAATCTCATGCAAGATATTCTATATACACCTTGTTCAAAATATTGAAATGTTTGGTTTGAGTTCTTGGATTGTTAAAGTCCACAGGTGTTTGCTCTGAGAAGAATTGAAGTTATGGATGTGTAAGTTTTACATGCAAGTCAGTATATATTGTATTACAGGCAATATCAGTTTTTCATATGTCGTGGCTGCAGAGCTCTGGGGGTGATTGTGAAGGACCTGGTGGCCTGGGTAGTGGTCTCCTTGGGAAAGGGTGTGAGGAGGAGGAGGGCACTGGCAGTGTGCATCAGCAGGTGGTTGTGGAGCTGATGTTGGCGACAGGGTTTTAGGTTCTACAAGCATGGAACCCTGTTTGCAGGGTTTGCCTGGGAGAGATTGGATCCACCGTCTTTGCCAGCAGGGTGGCTGATCCCCTAAGGGGGGCTTTGAACTAGGAATGATGGGGGAGGGAAAGAGTGACCCGCAGCACGGTGAAGGAGTGACTGACAGGGTGGATGAGCAAAGGGCCTCTGGTGATGTGACAGAAAGGCACCACAAAATCAGCAAAACAAGGCTCAAGCAGGGTCATATCTAGCATTTGCAATAAACAAGGGAGTGCCTACAAGGCACTATCATGGAGAAATCCCTAAAACTCTTTCTGGGAAATCAGCATGCTGGAGTGCATGTCCAATAACACGTGTGGTGCAGGGACTAAACATGAGTCAGGGATCTGTGTGCATTTGCAGGACTTCAGTCTTGTTAGGATCACGGAGATGTGGTGGGATGACTTGCATGACTGGAGTGTTGCAGTGAAGGGATACGGGCTCTTTAAGAACAATGGGCTGGGAAAACAAGGGGGTAAAGTTACCTTTTATGTGAGAACAGCTGGAGTGCCTGGAGCTTTGCCTGGGAATGGATGATGAACCGACTGAGAGCTTATGGATAAGGATTAAAGAGCAGATTGGTACGGATGACATTGTCGTATATGTCTGCTATAAGTTGCCTGACCAGGTGTAACAAGTGGATGAGAACCTGTACAAAGAGATTGGAGCAGGCCCTGGTCTTCATGGGGGACTTCAACCAACTCTGTATCCACTGGAGGCACAAAATAGCAGGGCATAAGCAGTTCAAGAGTTTCCTGGAGTGCATTGATGATGACTTACCCCTCCAAATGATAGTGCAGCCAACAAGGAGAGGTGTTCTGCTAAACCTCATACTTACAAAGAAAGGGAGTTTATTGAAGGTGGGAAGTTCAAAGGCAGCCGTGACTGCAGGGACCATGAGATAGTGGAGTTTAGCAAGCATGCAACCCTTAACTTCAAGAGAGCAGACTTTAGCCTCTTCAGAAGGTGGAGTCCCTTGGCTAAGACCCTGGAGGGAGGAGGGGCCCAAGAAAGCCAGTTAATATTGAAGGATCCCTTCCACCAAGCTCAAGAGCAGTTGTCGGGAAGTCAAGCAAAAATGCCAGGAGTTCTTTCAAAACTCAAAACACAGATAGGAAACATACAGAAGGTGGAAACGGGGACAGTTAACCTGCGAGGAATACAAAGATACTGTCTGAGCTTGCAGAGATGGGGTTAGGAAAGCCAAAGCCCAACTGCAAGTGAGTCTGGCAAGCGATATCAAAGGCAATGTGAAGCCTTCTCTAAGTACACTGGTGATTAAAGAAGATTAAAGAATATGTTGACCTGCTGCTGAACAAGGCAGAGGACCTGGTGACAGAGGACATGAAAGAAGCTAAGGTTCTTTTTTTGCCTCAGTCTGGACTGACAAGACTGGCCTTCAGGAATCCCAGGCCCTGGTAACCACTGAGAAAGTCTGGAGGAGGAAAGACATACCCTTAGTGGAAGAGGATCAGGTGAAGGAATACTTAAGCAAACTGTAAATACACAAGTCTATGGGCCATGATAGGATGTACCAAGGAGCGTTGAGGGAGCTGGCTGGTGTCATTGCAAGACCTCTTAATAATCTTTGCATCATCATGGTGACTGGGAGAAGTGCCCAAAGACTGGAGGAAAGCAAATGTCATGCCTGTCTTCAAGAAGAGCAAGAAGGGAGGACCCAGGGAAGTACAGGCTGGTCAGCCTTACCACAATCCCTGGGAAGGTGATGGAGCAGCTAATCCTGGAAACTACTCTCAGGCCCATGAACAATAAGATGATGATTGGGAGTAGCCAGCATGGATTGAAAAAGGGGAAGTCATGGTTCACCTGCTTGATAAATTTGTACAATTAAATGACTGGCTTAGTAGATGAGGAGTGAGCAGTAGATGCTGTCTACCTAGACTTTTGGCACTGTCTCCCATAAAATTTTCATAGGGAAGCTGATGAAGTATTGGCCAGATAAGCAGACAGTGAGTTAGGTTGAAAACTTGGCTGAATGGCTGGGCCCAGAGGGTAGCGATGTCTGTTTGGAGGTTGGTAACTGATGGTGTATCTCAGGGGTCAATTCTGTGTCCGATTCTGTTCACTGTGTTCATTAATGATCTGGATAATGGAACAGAATATACCCTCAGCAAGTTTGCTGATGACAGAGCTGGGAGGAGTGGCTGATACATCAGAGCATTGGGCTGCCACCCAGAGGGACGACGGGCGGGAGAAATGGGCTGACAGGAACTTCATGCAGGTCAAGGGGAAGCACGAAGTCTTAAACCTGGGGAAAAACCCCATGCCCCAATACATGCTAGAGGTTAACCGACTGGAAAGCAGCTTTGCAGAAAAGGACTTGGGAGTCCTAGTGAACACCAAATTGAACATGAGCCAGCAGCATACTCTTGCAGCAGAGAAGGCTTAATTGCATCCTGGACTGGGTTAGACAAAGTATTGTCAGCAGGTCCAGGAAGGTGATCCTTCCCCTCTACTTGGTACTGGTGAGGCCGCACCTGGAGTGGCCCAGTTCTGCACTTTCCGCTACGAGAGAGACATGGACATACTGGAGAGAGTCCCGCAAAGGTCGTTAAGAGACTGGAGCATCTCTCATCTGAGGAAAGGTTGTGAGAGCTGGGACTGTTTGTCCTGGACAAGAGAAGGCTCAGCGGGATCTTACCAATGTATAATAAATACCTGAAGGAAAGGTGCAAAGAGGAGGGAGCCAGGCTCTTTTCAGTGGTACCCACTGTCAGGACAAGAGACAATGGACGCAAACTGGAACACAAGGAGGCTCCATCTGAACATCAGAAACCCTTCTTTACTGTGAGGGTGACCAAGTGCTGGAGCTGGTTGCCCAGGTAGGTTGTAGAGTCTCCCTCCTTGGAGATATTCCTAAGATGACTGGACACGGTCCTGGGCAGCCTGCTCCAGATTACCCTGCTTGAGCAGGGAGGTTGGACTAGATGACCTCCAGAGGTCCCTTCCAACCTCAACCATTCTGTGACAGAATGATGTTTGTTGGCTGAACCTGTCTGCTGGAAGAAAGCTTCTCCAGAATGTTACACAACTTCAATAAAGTAAACTTCAGAGTGAAATTGTTTTTATGTTCTAGGTTTCAAAGACAGACTGGAAAATCTGAGTTCTCTGGAGCTTTTGTGCTACTACTGGTTCTGTATTGGCCGTGATATGCAGTTATGTAATTAAGCAGTGCTAATTGTACACAGGCTTTTTAAAATTCAGCTCAAAGGAGGTGAGTTCATGCAAATAAGCTAGAGTTGTGAAGTGATTGAAGCTGCGTGCCTACTTCTTGTGCAGTTTAAAAGTTGTTATGTTTAATGGGACGGGGTAGCAAGTAGACATCGTATTACTTTCTGATAAGCTGTTTTCAACACAGCAAAATTTTGGTTCTGTTCCTGCTTGTCATGGCTTTTGAGTAAAAAGAAAAAGCAGAAAGACATTTAAGTAAAAGTTGCTATGAAATGGGCATCCAGGGAGCATGGGGGCCACAGTTAAAGATCGCTTGCTTCAGCTGACACCTGCAGAATGAGTTGCTGTTAAGTTTGGATGCTTTGCACAAGTGAGTAACAAGGTCCCAGTTGGGAAGCTGGGGACATTCTGACTTGAGCTCTTTTGCCAGTGAACTTTGAACAATTTTGCCAGTGAACTTTCTGTGACCTTCAGCGAAACTTCCAATGTATCCTCTTTTAAAATGTGACTTCTAATATGTTACCTCTTAGAAGGAGAGGTAGGGAGATAATTTATTTAATACTACTAGAGGCAATTTTGGAAATAGTTAGAAATGTGACAAGAAGAGAAGTGATTAAGATGTATTTTCATCATGGTCTCTGGATGATGCTCAAGAGGCTGTTAATAATGTTGAAAAATAAGATGTTTTATAAGCAGCAAAACTAATGTTTTCCTGTGGATTTTTGACCTAAATCCCCTTGTACCACCCTCAGCTCCTCATGCATATGTTGCTGTGAATGCCCTGTTATCTTCCTGTTTGACTGCATGAGTTGCAATGTGTTCTGTGCCTGGTTGAGAGCTACCTGCATGCTATATGCTACCCCTCTGCATGAATAAAGGGTTGGATTATAACTGTCTGCCTCTCAGTTAGGGTGCTAATTTATGTCTGCCTCCCTTACCTAGCCTCAGATATTATTTTTCCTTTTTTTTCCCCCTGCACAAAAAGTAGAGGTCTCAAGTATCTGGTTCCTCTAACTCTGTAAAATCAGGTTTGAAATGAGAGAATGGATTCAAAGGCTACTGCAAAAGTACGTGGCAAATGATAGATGTACAGACAGCAAGATTGCATAAGCCTTTATTCTCTTAAGAAATCAGGTTGAAAATAGTGAGTAAGAGTCCTTTTACCTGAGCTCTGTTTTGTGTGCTGATTGAGAAAAGAGCTGTGCAGAAGAAATACTTAAGCATGCAGAGGTCTTTTCATGCTGCATAACTCTTCTTTTCATAGTTACTATTCAACTTCCAATGCTAATCTCGTTTATTTTTTTCATAATTGCAGCATTTCTGATCTAGCCAAATAGGCTGCCTTCTGTGACTGGGGGACTTCTTTCCAGCATCTAAACCCAATTTAGAACAATTTAATTATTGCTGATGCTTTACACTCTTTGTTTTCTTGGTCAAACTTGGACTTGTAGTTGGTTAGGACATCAGTTTTTAGTAATACATGTCTCTTTGTAGCTCAGTGCTCTTGGCTTTCATCCCAATAAAAATGAAGTGCAATTAAGTGTTATGACCTATCTTTTTCGGTATTTGAGATAACACTCCCTGCAGTGTGTGTGTGTGTATAAAAAAAAAATAGTATATGCACACATTTTATATATGTGTGTGTATATATAAAAATGTGACTGTATCTATATACGTAAACACACATTGTTCATTAAGTTGTTTTGTTTGCACAGTTTGTATTCACTGTTCTGGATTCTCAAATATAATTGAGCATGTTGAGAACACTAAGTTAACTTTAAATTAATTGCACTGCACTTCTTGAATGCTTATGTGACTTTTACTGAATGAGTGAAATGTGTGTAAAGTAAGCATGGACTCCTTTTAATCAAGCCTGTTGGTAAACTAATTTTCAATGGATATATTAGAAAGAAAACTGTGCAATTAGCACTTTCACCAGAACAGGCATATTGGGAATGGCCCTGCATGAAGTTGTGTCCCAGCATGTCGGGATGATTGTATAAAGAACTCATTTTACATTTGTAAATCTTTAATTTATGCCTGTGAGAAGCTTTGTAGCTTGGTGTATTTATTTTGCTTCGACAGAAGGATGAAAATAAAGCTTCTAGTGTGGATGGGTGCAGTATTTCACCTGGGTAGGTTGCTTTGGTTGGTAACTTAAAATGTGCTGCTAATGAGGAATGCAAGTTTGTGTGTTCCAGTATATTTTAAAAATGAATCAATTTATTCAAGTTGTAGCAATTACAGAATTCTCTAGCGCTCCTACATTATTGGAAACATGTTAAAACTTCAAGGTAGTCTTCATTATTAAAGATACCTTTTTTTCAGACTGTTGTGAGAACAATCTGTCTTTCAACAATGAACTAGCACATTTGCAGTATTTAAAATTCATAACTGCAAAATCAAATCAAGAAAACAAGGAAATATTTCACTTCCATGATATAATCAGCCAAACAAAAATGAGCAAAACATGGGTAAATTACTTATATTCAGAACTGGCTGAAATATAAAGGCTCCATGGTATCTGATTGACTTTTCTAATTTTTTTTTAATATTTGATGTGCAATTTATTCCTGTACTGCAGAAATTTTGGTAGCAAAAATTATGAATTATGGCTAGATGGAAGAAACATCTATATTAAATTATAAAAGTCTGTTGTACAAGTGGTAATGTATATTTTGCAGCTATGGAGACTTTGATTGGAAGGCAAGAACATCCTCTTAAATACAGTAAAATTCTACTACTTGTTAGTCATCTTTGCATAATTTCTGTTGTAGTCCTTTCTGTGTTTCTCAGAGCACCTCTGTAGAATATATGCCAGTCTGTTCTTTAACATAATTTTCTTGATTATGTTAATGCTTGGTAATGTTACATCTCAGAATTATTGTTTTTAATTATGTCATTGATACACAATGTGACCTACTTGGAGATGATGAGTAACCTCTTAAAGTTTGTTCCATTAAGACATAGGTCATCTGCATCCGATACTGTAATACCTGAAACTTGCAACAGTTAAATCTCAGAGCAAACCAAGAGTTTGATTCTTGATTTGCATTGCTGGCATCCATTCTTACTTGCTGCTTTCTTACCAGAGGACTAGGTGGCTAAAAGACATCAGGTTTTGAAAGAGGTTCAAGGGGACATCAAAGAATGGCAGACCCCTGTACCTGATGAGTGATGACATGATGCACAAAGCTATAGAAGATCCCTGGAAGAGTCAACAAGCATGTGAACATGGGAGATATGATGGTTATATACACAGCTTTTAAAAAAATATTTGGCAAGGTTCATCACTAATAGCTATTGAACTCAGCAGTCATGGGATGGAGGATTCTATCTCTGTTTGCCTGGAGAAATTGTCTAGAAGGCAGAAAATGGAGACTACAAATAAATGGTGCTGAAGGCCATAGAGGATGTGTGCTGGGGATCCATGTTCTAAATTGTACAAATAAATTATTTAGAATTGGAAAATGGATGAATAGTGGTGTGATCAACTTTGCTGCCAACATGGTGACTTGGAGTAGAAAACTGACACCAGACTGAAGAATTGCAGAAAATTCTTACAGGACTGAATGATTACACGTCCCCTTTTATTTCTCAGCTAAATGTAAGATGGTGTGTATTGGGGCTGGAAGGGGGATGGAGATTCCAGCTTCACACTTAATGTGAAAAGCTGTGAGGTGGCTTATTACTGCTTGAGAATGAGAGCCTGTGTTTACAACAGTTCCTTGGAAATGTAACTGTAGTGCTCAGTTGTGGGCAAAAGGCAAATATGCAGTATTTTAGGAAAAGAGAACAAAACAGGCAAGGCTCTTATGGTAGTGTGTGGAGCTAAGATGCTTCTGCATCTAGTACACTTCATGCAGTTCTAGTCTCTGGGCTTCAAAAAGGATACAGTAAAACTGGCAGAGGTGCAGGGATAAGCTGATGAAGATGACTAGATTGATGCCTGAAAAGGCAAGACTGGAAGGGGGCAAAACTGGAAGAAAGGAACTGCTTTCTGCTGGCTAAAGTGCAGTCCTGGTTGTTTACAAAAATGATCAGTGAGGTTCTAGGTTTCTGAACATTACAGGACCAGTCAAACCCCTGACTATCAGTTTCTCTTGAAACCATGAGGACGCACAAGGTCAAAAAATACCGATTCATCATCTTGCCAGGAAAAAGACATTTGGCTTTCCTATAAAAATTTGAGCAGCCGGTTCACTGCTGTAAGCTCTCCAGGTTTGGGTTCTTTACAGTTACTGTTCCAGTTCTCACCAGTCTGAAATATTTTCCTCTTGGTTCCATCGGGCATCTTAGACTTCTAGTATTTCATGCCAACAAAAAGGACAAGCTTCCAACATTTGATACACATTTTAGTTTTCTTTTAGTGGTAGGTTTATTACTGGATTCATTAGTAATAGAAGAAAATCCAACTTTCTGTGTGTGTTAACGACATGTTCCAAACAGGCTTTTTCAACGGCAGTGTTCAGAAATACATGACAGAGGCATAGAGTGGTGCGTGAAATAATTTCTTTTTAAGTAGAGATTTGTACCTCCCAGAAGAATAAAATAATCTGTATGAGTTTTCTGAGTTTTTTCAAAAGTCTGAGTACCTATAAAAGGAAAAAATCATTCTTTAATTTAACCTCCAAAAAGTGTTCTCTGCACGGACAGTAGGAAAGTGGATATTAATTTTTAATCTGCCAATTGAGCAGTAATCTTGTCCAGCAAGTCCTTGGTTATTTTTAAAACAGAATTTGAAGGTGGTTTGTATAAATCTCTTGAGATCATGCCCTTAACCAGAATAGGTTCCTTTGAAAGCAAAACCTCTTATTATGCACATTCCTGATGAATGGCAAGAAGAGGATACGTTTCTCATTTCTGTGCACAACCAATAAATACTGCAATTTGCTTATCATTTATTTCTTTTGCTTATTTCTCAGGACTCTTATTTTCTGTTTGCTAGGTGTCTGCCCTTTTACCACTCTGTCTTTACAAAAAATCTGATTTCCCAGTGACTACAGAGGATCAGATCCCATGAACATGTTCTGAAGTCAGTAAAAAATTGCTTTTGTAGGTACACCATCATTTATATAACGGTGTACGTCAAAAGCAGTTTCATTTGAGACCTGCACTGCTGCTTGGCATTCTTTCTCTCTTTCAGCAGAGTCCAGATTCATGTTTTTGTAGAATTAGCAAGCTGTACATGCTCAAGAATGATATTCAGTGGACCTGTCCCCTATGAATGATTTTGCCTTCAAAAGGAAAATCTGGCATTAATATTGTCAGTAAAAAGTCCATCACTAAAACCATTTGATCTCTGGTGGACAGACAGCAAGTTGTTTATGTGATATGCCATCAAACTCCAAGCGCTTCCTTTGGCAAACTGCTATCAGGTGTGGCAATCTACCCCTTGCCTTTTTCACAATTACTGATCCATGTACCAGCTTATTTTCACTCTGCCTGAGCTTAAGATGATTCTGTTTTGTGTTCTTTAAGGGTTGGGTGGTTTTTTAAAGTATTTTTTGCGTTCTTTCTATTATTTGAGCTGATGTTCAAGTTGGCGTGTGAAACATCCCTCTCTGAAGCAAGTTCACGTTGCTTGTACTTCCTGAGCTAAAGTGACATCCTCTGCTAAATTTTCAGCTGGCAGAGGCGTCTATCTTCTCAAAAGCTTCTGAGCGCACAACTGCTCCCAATAGTATAGATGTTGTATCTATACTGTATCATGATACCAGTTCTGGCAGTAACAGAAATCTCCATGTTGTTATAAGATCTCTTGGCCTATTTCCTTACAAATTGTAATACTGTATACAAGAGCTGTGGGGTTTCTCACTTGCATGTAATGTGCAGTTGTCTGCTACCATGATATCATGAAGCTTGCTCACTTCGTGGCAGAGGAGAGCAATGAGCTGTGTATGAGAGTGATGTTCAGCGTTCATCTGGAAATAATCAGTTGACTAGTTAGTGTAATAAAGTCAAAAGATTCTCAGGGAATTGCCATATTCTTTGTATGCTGTTTAGGGGAGGCAGAGGGGACAGGACAGACACACGTTTGTGTTTACAAAAGTAGCTTAGTCTCCTCAAAATATGATTTCCTATATCAGAACCTTAGGTGATGCAGTCACAACTGTATCTTAGTCTCTTGTGTTTGATGCAGTTTCTGCTCTCCGTAGTGTTTTCTTAAGTTACTTCTGCATTAATTCATGAATCTGGTGAAACTGACTCCTTTACAGTTTCTATCTTACTGAAATTTTATCTTAGAATAAATTTTATCTTGTGATCTTATGGATGTAAGAACATCTTATGTTGTGATGTATTCTGTTTTAGCCCTTTGCAATTTCTGTAGTTTTCTTGGGTTTCCTCAGAAATAAATAGTCTGTAACAACATCTGTACCTTCCCCCCAGAAGCATCGCAAATTGGGACAGTGAAATATTCCACATTCTGCTGTGAGACAACAAGTTATTCTTTTGGGATTAGCTAGTTTTTAATCTATAATGGTATTTGCCTACACTTTGAGAGTTTTACAAAGCTAAAACGTCAACGGTCATTTGATTCTCCTTCATGAAATTTTTAATCGATGCACCCATTTATGTGTAGATGTGGCGCTTGGGTGGACTTGGCAGCGCTAGGTTTATGGTTGAACTTGATCTTAAAGGTCTTTTCCCAAACGAAGTGATTCTATGATTTTAGATACTTGAATTCAAAGGTCTCAGAAACACAGTTTCCCTTATGTGGAAGCAGGTTGGTTAGATCTGCCATGTCTTGGTCATCTTGTTGTTTAGACATGCATTTGTTACCAAACTCACCTAGAGCTCTCAGGTCTGTAGTTCTTTAGTTTCATCCTCTAGTGCCTTCTAAAACTATAGGTCTGTGTTTTGCCAGGTAGAATTTTTAGGGTTTAAAAGTGGACTGGAGTTGTAGCAGGACACTTCATGGAGGCCCTGACTGCCCCATTCTGACTGGAGAAAGCCTTAAGTCCACCCTCACTGGATAAAACCTTAAGTAGCCCAGTCTGATCCCATTACTGATCCTGCTTTGAGCAGGAGGTTGAGCTAGAGACATCCTGAGGTCCCTTTCCACCTGAACGATGCTGTGATTCTCAATTCTGTGATTTTAAGTTAATGAACAGTTTTATATAAAAATGTGAAGGTTGATTCTGGATACCCTAAGTAAGAGGTCTCAGAGGAACTTCTATACTGCCTGTGATCAGGCTTTTATTGCATTTGTCATGTTATAGTTTTCTTACCTGTCAAGATAGTATCACTTTACCTGAGTCATCTTGAGGTTCTAATAGTTATTAATTGGTCAATTTGATAAGTGCTTTGTAAACACTAAGTAATTTGTGAATGCTAATGAAACGGCTTTTCTCTCCTCTTTTAGTATAATATTTGCATCCTTGTTTTCTTAATTACAGGTTGATGACACTAAAAGAAGCTATACAGTATTATTGCCTAATTAGGTGGCAGAATCTTTTAGTGCAACTAGCAAAAGCCACATGTGAGCTGACTTTAAATGACAAGCAGTAGGAGTGGGACCTCTGGCATCTTGAGAGGGACATCTGTACCGAGGTTGATGTTTGTTTAACCCGGGAGTGCTTCCCGGCTTCTGGGCCTGAGTGTATACTTTTGCTGTGGTTTGAATTTATTGTCTGGGCCTGAGTTAACTGAGTCGTGGGAAGTGTGGAGTGAGTTTGTGTTCAAAGGAATTACAGCCGTGTAGGTTGGATGAGGATCTCTTGATGGTTGTAGGGAAGCAGAGACTTAGTTTTGCATGTCTTGTCTCAGCAGGCAGTTTAGATGCAGTTTGAAAGGTTTGGGATTACTGGATGCGAGTTCCACTAAATCCTGAACTCAGTAAGACAAGAGAGCTGCTTCTGTGTAAGGCAGCTGGCTGCACCTTAGGTTTTAGGCAGCATCTGCTTGTTTGCTCATGTTTTCTGAATATGGTGACTCTCTGATTAAATAAGAAAACTACAGTCTTGTAAATCATAGTCAAAACCTTATTTGCACTGATCTAATCAGTTTCTTAAAGAGTTAGTTTTAGTCTGTTAGTTATGCTATTTTGCCTCTTAGTGTTTCCTCTAGCGTAGTTTCTCCTCCATAGAAACTTGTGGATTTCTAAGGCAATTACTACAACATAGTAGGAAAATAAAATAGGTTTAGCGTTGTGGATACAGCTGCATGGCTGTTGTTTTAGAACACATTTGTTCCTAACTGTTCTTGTGTCTCGGGCAATGTCTTTTGAATTCTGATTCCTTCCTGTTACTTACTTTGATTTGGTCTGTTTAGGTAACTAATAATATTTGATTTTAAATTGCATTTGCTTTGCAATTTCATCACAGTTGCATTTCGGATGTATGCAAAAAAGAAAGGTATTTAAGCAAATTAATAAATCCATAAAAGCAGTGCTTAGTGGATGATGCTAACTAATACTTGTGGGTCAGCAAGACCTTTTGTTTTTTAGGTATAGTTTGCTATAGTAGGTGATGGAAACATATATTAAAAAGTTGATAATGCTTTATGGAACAAATATAAATAATTTTATGTACTACTTTGTTCTTTATACTTTGGAAAGAGCAAAGCATTTGACATGTCTTTCGGTAGAAGCTGTATGACAGTGTATCTTGGACAAGTAGGTGTTGCTGATAAAAAAAATTATTATCCCTTTTGCAAAATTGTTTAGTCATACTTGGATGCACCAGTGTAAATAAATCCCTCTTATGCTTCACATACCAGTAGATTTTTTTTTTGCTTTTGGGTAGCGTCTTAGACATTAGCCAGTATTTTTCACGAATTCCTTGTTTAAATGCATTCTTTATGCCTAAATTCTTTAGTGTGTGTGCGTATGCTTAAGGGAAAAAAGATAAAACAAGAAAGCAACATAATGCAGAGCATTAGGCTCTATAGCTCAAGTCAAATAAACTTGAAGTTGTTCCCAAATTTATTCATACTGTATAATCTGATTTCTGTAACAGATAGAAATAGTGGCAAAGTAATTATAAGTATGCTGGGATGACTGTGGAAGATGAAGTCTCAAATATGGAGTAAAATATTGCATTCATACAAAGTAGTTTTATAATGTAATCGAATCCTATTTTTTCCATCCCTTAGATGATGAAGCATGCCTGGGACAATTATAGACAATATGGATGGGGACATAATGAGCTCAAACCAATTGCCCGGAAAGGACATTCCACCAACATATTTGGTAGGCTATATTTTCTGGTCTGTTTTCTTTTTTCTTTCTTTTTTTTTTTAATTTCTATCCTTCTTGAAAGTCTGCCCAAACTTCCTAGCAAATTCTGTTTTAATATAAATCTTTTGAAGTGTGGATGACAGAAGGGTGTTGATTATTCCAACAGTACTTCAATGAATTACTTTACTAAACTATCTTTTTGGGAGGGTAATATGTTATTGCAAAAGCTAAGCTGTGTTGATGTGCACTGTTACATTGTGTATGTATGCATATATAAAAAAAAATTACAGAGCATTGGTGATATTTTTGGGATGCAATGAATATAAATTTGTTTTTAAAAGAAACAATCTCATCTTGTCTAGATCTTTGTGTTTAATTCCACAAGAATGTGATACAAGACAAAATGCATGTGCAAGATGCCAAAAAACTGCTAGCACCACATGAAATTTAAAGTAGCTTCTAAAAAACGATCTGGATAAGGCGAAAGTGACACTGTTACTTGATATGACTTGTGTGTCCTGAACCTGTAGACTGAAATGAAAGAAAAAAATCAACATTTAAAGTACAGGAGTTTTAGGGTAAGGCCAAGTTCTGAAGAAATTCAAGGGATGGAGTAAAAATATTTGAGCAATGGAGCATGAATAGGAGTGTTACAAATGACATTTAGAACAGTATGAAACATGAGGAAGGTAAAGATCAAGGAAATTGAACAACCTTGTGTTGCATGCATGTGATCAGATAGATGGCTTTTCTTCCTTAAAATGTCAATGATCATCAGCAGCACTGCTTCTTTAGTGTAAATGCACTGGGATAGAATAAGTAGAATAGCGATCTGAAAGTGGCAAGCGTTTTACTGGTACACCAACCAGAAAGAATCTGTGTCTTGTCCCCAGTTCTGTAGGACTGAGGGTTTAAAAAACCCAGTTGTAACTGTAAAGGACTGAGCCTTAAAGGTTCTCAAGATTCATCCTGTGGTATAGCAAAACACATAACCTTGATGTTATTGATTAAGGTTAAACTTGTATTGGTCCAGATTGCACAGCACCTAAGATGACTGAACCATGGATTCATGCATTTGTTTTGAAACGCACAGAGAAGAGCTGCTGTAGGACTGGGTAGGGTTTTTTGAATTCTCTTCAGGGTTTCATGCAGTGTTCATCCACCCTCTGGTATCTGAGGAAGGTATAACCATTACTTAATTCTTTTTTTGAGATCTGATGCTATTCTTAATAAAAAGCTGCTCAACAGAACCTGTTTTTATTATTCATCTCAAAGATGATTTGACCCAAACTATTTTCTGCTGTTACTGTGGTCTGTTGTACTTCCATTTCAATTCATAGTATGTCTGTGAGATTCAGAAAGGAGATGGTATTGCTGGTTGACACTGCAACCCTTTTCATGCATCTCTGGGAAATCAAGTTTACTGATAACACTCAAGTGAGGCAAACATGATTCAATTCAGAAGGCAAATATGGCATTAATCTTCTCTGCTGAGCTGCCCTTTCCCTCTGAAGCAGTGTATATCTATGCCAAGAGGAGCACCAGTGTTCCCAGCATTGCAAGATCTAGCAGGGTTCAGCCTGGGGTCAGAGAAGGGAAGAGGAAGTGGCCTGCTCTGCTCTCATAAATCTTAGTTTTAAGTCATTAAAAAAATAAGGAAAGGTGATAAACTTTAAAGCAAGATGTTCTGTGCCTCACTGAAGCATGCTAGCAACATTTGTGGGTTGCCCCATTTATTAGTTTCTTTTATAACAAAACCTGCTGGGATGGCTTTAGTTGACCTGCAGCTACAAACTCTTGCCAGTCTTTTTGAGATGTCTGACCTGGTGACTGTAAATTGTAAAGGAGAACCTGCAAAAAGTGTTTCCTATCAATCTGTGTAGTCAGTCAGTAGTTAAAATCTCAAATCGTACGTCTTCAACAGCTGAGGCACAGCATTCCTAATACGGTGCTGCTTTGGGAAAATGTGACTGGGAATTGGTGGGCTTTTAAAGATATTTACATTTAGATAACATATGAAACAAACCATTATAGGTTCTGTGTTGGTGAAACAGGGTGATAACTTGCTCCTATTCTTGTGAAAGTTGCCTGTTTTTGAAAAAGGGCTGGTAATCTCAAGATTTGTTATTTATTTGTTATTTATTCCTACCCTAAAAGATAAAGTATAAAAGTCAAGGAGAAAGTATAGCAGAGAGGTATTACATCTCTTTGGAGTTTAAATTTCTGTTTGCAGCTTTGCTGGTGGTTGTAGCAGCTAAGCTAAAAAAAAAGGCTAACTTTTTTGTTAGGTTACTTAAATTGCTGGAATAATTTGATGACAGCCACAGGGCATTATTGCAGAGGTGGGGTTGTGTGGGATCTGGGTCAAGTTCTCATTAGAACATAAAGGGTGAAGAGAAAAGGCTGATGGAAAATGATGCCTGTAAGATAATGAGCAAGCATGACAAACACTGAGTCTTACTTCAGAAGGTTTTCTGGGTTTAGCTAAAACCAGAGTAGTTGATGGTATTGTCGAGGTCTCTTGCTGTAATGAAATCTGATTTGCTTTGCTCTTGAGAATCAGAGTAACATCTGAAACATGATCTTTAAAGATGATTTGTCCCTGAATTTTTAGGTGACCCCTAGGGGAACATCTTATGGAAACGCCATTAACATTACTCAGTCCAGATATGCTGCAGAGTTTTAAACTCTCTATATTTGTAGCATCTTTTACTTCAATATCTTATGAACTAATTACCGTAGCAAAAGCTTTGAGGACACTTTATTGTGAGTTAAATTGAGCAGTTTATACTAGTGGGTTTGTATCAGTCTTCAATCTTTATTTTTCTAAAACAGCGTTTATTTGAGAACTGGCATGACTTTAAAGGGGAGGTGGGAAGGAAAAAAGACCACAATCCTTGTGTAACTCAGAACATAGTCCTCAGCAAAACTAGAAATCATGAGCTGTCATCTTACCTGATGCTTTCTGAAGTGAGAGTTCTGGAATTTGTGGTGTTTAGGATTTTTTGGTAATGTTAACTATCTAAGAATATAATAAAGATGCACAGTTTGTCAGGTGATAAGTACATGACAAAATAATGATAGGAAAACTTGTAAAATTGTAAACATCCCATACTAGTAACAGTTTATTTCTAAACCTTGCATTTGGACATATTCTGTCTAGAGTTGAGTTGCATTGTGTGAAGATGATCTCATAATGTATAAATACATAAACAGATATGTGTCTAGATACGTTTTCAAGGGCGTGAAAAGATCTTTCCTAAGGCATAATGACGTGGAGCTTTAAAGTTGTAGGTACTTGCACATAGACATGCCTGTTCTCATGCACAAACATGTAATGAAACATTTACTTTGTATTTTGTCACACTGGAACTGTCTTGTGCATCAGTAGTGCTTTCATGCCTCTCCTGTTCTCTTATCTCGCATGCCATGCAAATGGTCAGGTTAATCTGTGATATCTGCAGGCTCTTTTGGGATGTTGTACGCTGGGAGGAAGTGACAACTGTCAATGAAGTCATATTGTGGTTGTGTTTATTACCTAGTGGAGCCTCAAGGCTGCAATGCAGTGCCATATCTCTTCATTAACACATGACCAAATACAGCTGTTGTCTCTCTTATAAGGGATTTTTGTCTGGCATTTTCAGTGTCATGTAACATAATATACTGCTGCTTCATACATATGGAAGAATGAAATTTTGAGGTGTACCTTGGTTAATGAGCAGGGTATGTCCAAGGGAACAACTCAGGGATCCAGTTGGGACACTTAGTGAGCTGAATTTTAACTTGCCAATAGACTGTTTGGTTTCTACCACCTCACTGAGCGTGTCCCTTTGGCTGGCTTGCTGCACAGCCCGTCTCAGCCTTCTGCTACCGGATAAACCCCCATGGTCTGGGAGAAAGTTGCTGAGGCAGCTGCCAACTGCCCACTGCCGCAGCGTGGGAAGCTCCTTGCTGCAGATCTCTGTGTTGCTAAGCAATGGAGATCTGACAGTGCATTTCTCCCTCGTGCCGGAGAGCAGGAGCAGCGATGCTCCCGAGCCTCGCAGAGAAAATGCATTTGTCAGACTGCAAGGACGTGAGGCTGTTGTGAGCAGGAGCTGAGTCAGGCAAAGGAGTCCAGTTTTCCATTATCTTTGGCAAGAATAGTATAGCTTGGGAGAGTAATGCGGTTTCTTTGTCCGGTTTGTGGTCCAGAAAACAAGAAGTGGAATATTTCTTGTAAGCACTACAAGAAAATGCTTTAACAGATGTTTGTTGGGTGGTTGGTTGTTTTTTGTTTTTTTTTTTAAATTACCCTGGGAAATAATCATTAGTTGATTAGACATTTTTTGTCATCTGTCATTGTAACAGTTATTGGGCTGCCTGGGTTGCTCTGACAGTATTATCTGAAGTCATCTGATTAGTTGTTGTTTACTTTAGAAATTCACATAATTGAGTGTTAGGGGTGTCAGGTTTATGGGCATTTTGTTTTTCAGTTTTGTTTTGTGGCTTTTTTTTTTTTAGCTGCCAAATAACCTGTAAATTTATAAACATTATGGAGACAAACACTTTTACTGGGAAGAAACCAAATCTTACACCCTAAAGACTGAGGGATGACCTTTTTAAAATATGACTAAAAATTTCTGGTGTCTTCTCATTGTAAAGCCCTAATGAAGAGAGAGACAGCAGAAACAACTTCTGCTCAGCATCCTTTTTCTGTGTATGTTTTCACCCTCTGAATCCATGTGGATGATAAATGAAAACAAAAAAGGAATATGAGGTATATGTGCAAACAAATATGTTCTTGACTTCTTGTTATTTTGATGAAAAAAACCCCAGCTTGATGAGGAGTAGTAGTTATCTTAACTATACATGCACAAGTAATCTACCCATCGTTGCCTTTTTCTGTGGCAAATAAAAGGGAAAAGAAAATCCATTCATGCTAAATAGTAAACAGAGGAAATTTCATGATGCAAATTTGAACACAATTTCTGTATTCCAGGTTCTATTTGATTGTAAAGTAAATGAAACTGGCCTTAGGACAGGCCTGTGCCGCTATGTCCTCTCCAAATTCAGTAATGAGTGACTACACTGGGACGATGTTAAATATTATATGTAAATTAAATGAATGGTTTTTTTGCCAGTAACACAAATTTTTTGTGAAGATAAAATTTTAACAAAGAACATAACTCTGAAGAGTTGCTGGCAGAATTTGGAATTAGAACAGTGTTCTGGTAATGCAAGAAAAGTTCCTTCAGGTCAGACAGAAGATCAAACGTGATCATTACTCATCCTCCAAAAATTGCTCACAGCAGGTACCTAGGGAAGAAATGTAAAAGCAGGAAAAGCCTGTACTGAGTGAGTGTTTCTCAGAGTACTCTCCAGGCTTAAAAAAGTTTGTGCAGTGTTAGTGCTTCGGCGGCCAGAGGCAGCAAGTTTTACTTAATCACTTGTAGTTTATTTTTCCATGATTTTGTCCAACCTGTTTTTGACTCTAAGCTAGTGCTCTTAAGTTTGCATATTATAAGTGAGCACCGCTCATGAGTGGTTCCATAGTTTGCTTCCATATTCTGTAGAAAACTTTGTGGGTTTCAAGTCTGTTCACTGTCTTGGGTGACTAGTTTCGGTATTGAAAAAACCAAACCCATTATTCATCTTTTCCTTACCATTCATGAGTTTGTAGAACTGTAAATGCCCTCACTTGTGTGCCTGCCTTTCATGGAGAGTCTTGGTCTGTTAAGTGGTTTCTCATACATACCCTATACCCTAGGGGTTTTTCATACCTTATACATTATCTTCCTTCTTTGTATGTTTTTTTTTTTTTGAGAGAGACGAAGACTAAAACTTTGTTCTGTTTTTCATTTTCTTTGCTGTTCCTTTCATAATAATTGTATTTTGCATCTTTTGGGCTCCTTATGGAGTCTAGAAACTCACCATAGGATGGCTTTTCTGCAGTAGCATTCCTTTTCAAAATCTTCATCCAGTATTTCTGATTGATTTATAAATATGATGAATTATAAATATTTCCGAATGATTTTATAAATAAGCATGTGCCCAAGCGTTCATCTCTGTAGGATCCGACTGATGGTTTTCCCTCACAGTGAGAATTGGTTGTTCATGCTTATCCCATTTCCTATCTTTTAAACAATTATTCATCTGCACGAGAACAATTTTCTCTTATCCTGTGGCAGGTTTGTCTAAGAAAACTTCAGCATTTGTTAAGGGATGTTCTGGCATGCCTTGTGTATGTATTCTCTGTCCGTATGCAAATTCACTTCTTAAAGACTGTAACGTGGATGCTAAGATAAAATGTCTCCTTACAAAATCTCTGAGTTTTCCTCAGTTCATCTCACTTAAAGCTGCCCTCTGATGCTGCCAATTGGGCAAACAGTGTTTTGTTTCACTGCTGTAGATGCAATGTCTATTCAGAGTATGGTTGTTCTCTGAAACTTGCAAATGTGTGCAGGCAGGAAGCAATCTGGCTCTACATTCCCTCTTAACTGTTTTACAGTACTGGTGCCATAGATAAAGACAACTGTGGTTAGCTAAGAATATTTTTTGAATGTTATAGCTATTTCATCCAACTGTCGCCAAGTGTGTCTATGCATATTGGGGAAGATTCACCACGAGCAGCTGTTGTCTTCTCTTCTTTTTAATAATGCAGTATTCCCACTGAATTCTTCTCACCCAGTTTGTGTTAGCTCATGTACAACACATCTAGGTCAGTTGTTCTCAGCGGCTTTTTTACATGTTTCTGAACTGATGATGTTAAATCCTATGGTGTTATTCAGAAGATTGAAAATCCTGCTCTTAAAAGAAAATAAAAAAAGATTCAGAGATGCTAAGTGGAATTAGATAAACACACCTTATTTCTGTAACCTGCCTTATAGAATAGTGAGGTAAGTATCTACATCAAATGGTAATGAAGAGATTAAGTCAGTAGAGTTCAGGACTCAGGCTCAAATTCAGGATTTTTATTCTGTCTAATAACGTCATATTCTGTTTTTCTCTTATAAACCAGATGGTTTGCTCTGAAGAAAAAAAAAAATATTTGTTTCCAGTTGGGGATCTTTGGACTTCTGTTTGTTTTGATTTGGGAATTATTTAGGTTGTGGGAATGCTTTTCCTGAATTTAAACTTGTTTCCTAGCATTTGGAATTAATAACAGAAGGTGTAACAAAGAAATGAAATTAAGACTGTGCTATCTGTTTTGGAGTGCGTTAAAGTAATGAGTAAATGGGCATGACAACTAAATAAGGCTACTGAGCTCTAAAACAAAATACGGTAAGGACAACAACATGGACCTATGTACCAAGCGGGAGGCAGGTGCAGGTACACGTTGTTGTCACTTGAAGCCAGCAGATGTGTGAGGCAGTTGTGATTGAGAAGCAGTTCAGCCACGCGAGTGCAGCGCTGTGCGTGTGCCTTGTAGGCTTTGTCTTCTGTGGGAGACTGTTCCTTCCAGTTGTGCACCATTCTGATGAAGTTTTATGGCTGCCAAACTGAAATTAGCTGCTCTTCAGCTGTCTTAAAGACAACTTAGAATGTAGTTTGGACCAAAATGTGTGGAAATGGCCCAAGCTTTCAATTATCTAAAGGTGGAAAAGCTTATGTGATGTGATAGCTGTTAGAAGTACATTGTTTTTTGTTCGTTTGTTTTTTTTGCAATTCTTTTCCTACTACCTAGACAGCAAAGAAAGAAGTTTAACTTACACTTATCTGTAAGAAGCTGTATCTTCACCATCTTGGAAGATCAGTACTTAGCTTCCTTCCTGCATAAGATTTCTGCACTCAGGTCACACAACCATACTCAAATCCAGATAACATCATGCTCTCTCTTTTACTGTTAAGTACTAATCTTGCTTTGCTTGCTGCTGGCTTTGACTGATTGCTGGCTGTCCTTAGGCTCTGCATACTTCTGAGTTGTCATCATTCGCAGGTGCTCTTCCCTTCAATCTTCCCCTTCCTCATTTCTCAAAATGAGGTTGCTCCAGATCTGTATTTTTCGTTAGTTTTGATTGACTGCTTCATGTGTGTAGCTGACTGCCATCACCATTCACTTCTAGCAGGTTATTCTTGCCTCCCTTCTGATACACTTCTATCCCCTCCTTTGTACTCAGTTTAACGCCATCTCCTCTCTTCCGTTCCTTTCCTACTCTGAAGCTCGTCCTAATCTTTGTCTCCTGACATTTGGGCCTTTTCAGTTATCACTAGGTCTTAAACTTCCACTGACTCAGATCATAATTCCAGTATTAATCTTAATTATGGTCTGCACGCTGTCCGCTCTTTCCTCCCGCTATCTACAGTAATTCAGTTTTGTGTTTGTACTTAAAAACAAAATAACAAAAAAGAAGACTGGAAAGAAACATAGAAAATCGAAACAGTCTGGTATTAATATGCTAAGCCCTTTTCAAATCTAGTTTTGAGGACATTCAGGCTTTGTAGTAGAGGGACTGCATTCAAGTCTTGCTTATGTGAATTTAGAATTAAGTAGATTTAGTCGGAGAGCAAAGTGAAGCAATCAAGTGAAGAGCAGAGAAGAGGAAGGTTTACAGTAGTACAAATTCTTAGGCAAGCTTTTAAATTAGGGTCTTAAGGACACAGCTATTTAAACAGCAGCTTGTTGATTAATAACATCTACCTGCAGGTCTACGTTTTAATAGATTCAAAGACTAGCATACGCTTCAGTCCTTCACTCCCATTACTACTTCATTTATATTATAAAATTAAGGCAGGCATTACAATTGATTATTTAATGTTATTTATATGCTAAAATACTTTACTGTCTGGTACAAAAGATTAGGAACTCCTTTTCATGTCATCTATTATCAGCAATTTAACAGAACTAAGCAATCAACATGCTTAGGTTTTTGTTCTGCTTTTTTAATTAGTCTAAAATGTTAAAGGCAATTGGTTTCTTCATGGGTACTTAAAGGCTTATTCATTGCATTTTATGGCTGAGCTGAAATAATACGTTGCAGTTTTGTATGAAATGTATGGTTTCATTGACTAATTTTGAGGCATTTGTTGTCATGGTGGAATTAAATTCTGTTGTTCAAAAGTTTAATTCATTTTCTTAAACATTATCTTGCTCCTTGTGAGTCATTAAGATATTTTACAAGTGGTATGCTTCAGTAGTGGCAGCTTTATTGCTGGAGCCTCATTAGAGATACAAAAAACTGGGTTGATAATTATTTGCTTTTAATTTTCATGTTACATTTTTTCTACCATGTGTGTTATTGTCTAACACGTTAAGAAATGCTGTTGCTACAGTCTGAAAACTTAAATTTTCAATTTTTTTTGAGTAGAAATTGCTGTACTTTCCCTAGATCGGTACAGTCTTGCCCAGTCTGCATTTTTCAGCTGCTCTGAAGTTGGGCAGGCAGGAATATCAATAACAAGAATATTTATTTTTTTAAGACCGTAATAACTCTGTGTTTAACGTCAGACAGAATTTATCAAGGAAGCATTTTTGCTCTGTTGCTAGGGATTAAAACACCTGCCTATGTGAAAAATAACTAATCTTCTATGTTCAAAGCGTGCCAGGGTATACTTCATTGAGGAGGCTTTACATCTCCTCTTTCGTTTCTGGAATCACAGTGAAGGAATAGGAAAGATCTGCTCTGTGCTTGGGCACACCCCAGTTGGTGGGTTACTCTGGCAGTAGTGCTGGACCACTCTGAAGTTCAGGTCACCTGCCAGAGCAGAAATTTAACTTAGGAATTAAGTGAAATTACCCCCTTGAGGCTTTGGTCCTCATAGATTCCTTTTGCAAGTTGATCCTTCACCCCCAATTAAACACACCGCTAATCAAAGATGTTGTACACCAGTAGGAGTAGGTTCGGCTTCCAGCAAATGATGTCTGTCCAGAGCCCTGGAAAAAAACAAACCAAACCAAAACGAAAAATGGATATGCGTGGCTATGAAACCAATACTATATTTGACACGTGATGTTCTTTTGAGTCTTATGATTTTGTCCATCAGAAGGATCATCCCACTGGCTGTGCTGTTTTGAGAGTAAAAGCCATTTCCTTACATCCAGATCCCTAGCCTCTACACATAACTAACTATAGATTCCGGCTTTCTAGTGCTTAAGAAGAGAAGTTGGCTTTCTGGATTACAAAATAACTTATTTCCATAGCAGGGATGTCTTGACACAGAGATACTTGTAATTTGTATGATATAGAGGCAATTGTCTTCAATAATAGCCCAAATGCTTTTCCTATATCCAACTGCTTGTTTTTCCTCGAGCAGTCTTGCCAATTCCTTTCCTTTTCATTAAAGCATAGCTGGTGGTAGTATCTGCAGGCTGTCCTTGTAGACAAGAATAAGAGTCTGTATTAGATTACCCGGTGTTTCTTTTCTCTGGTTTAGGAAATATTAAAACCCTTGGTTGTAAAGGAACTGATGAGCACCCCACTTCTGGGTCTTTGATCTGCTATCTTTTCTGCTTAATAATAAAGTATTTGCTTTCAGTCACTCCATAAGGTAGAAGGGTAAGAATGGTTCCATGTGCCTGTTGTGTATCACTTTCCTTGGAGGCAGAGTGGCCTCATGGTAATTTTTCCACTTGGACTGGTTTCCTTGACTTTATAGCAGCTCTGCTCCTATCTAGTGTGCATCTTGATCCATTTGAACAGACTGTATTTCCTTCAGGTTACTCCTGTAACTGGTCTCTGGATAGACGCCAAGCGCGTTGTGAGACACTAACACACTTGTACCACAAGAGTGACAGAGCACAGACAGACAGAGGGTGAAAGGGAAAGAAGGAACATTCTCTCCCCGGCAAGGCAGGGGAGAGAATAGGATGCATAAAAGCAAGAAAACCCACGGGTTGAGATAAAGATAGCTTAATAAGCAAAAGAAAGGGGTGAGAAGGGGAAAATAATGCAAAGGCAATCACTTGCTGTCTCCCATGAGCAGACTGAAGCCCACCTGGTCCCCAAGGGATGGCTACCTGCCAGACTAATCCCGCCACACACTCATCTTTTATCATTGAGCGTGGCGTTATAAGGTTTGGAGTATCCCTTTGGGTCAGCTGTCATGGCTGTGTCCCCTCCCAGCCTCTTGCTCACCCTGACTTACTGTGGAGGGGTGGAGGGAAAAAAAAAAAGAGCCTTGATGCTGTGCAAGCACTGCTCTGGAATAGCCACATCTCTGGTGTGTTATCAAAACTCTTCTATTCACAAATCCAGAAACAGCACCGTGCAGGCTGCTGTGAAGAAATTTAACTCGATCACACAGACCTGGTATACCTATGTAGCCCTCAACTTGGGCTAATGAAAGCCCCTCATGGAAGTGTTTTTCAGAAGAAATGAGATTCGTGTGTGATATATACTCCTGTTGAAAAAAGGAGTAGGTATGGGTGGCATGGCAAATAATCAAAGTTTCTGTGAAGCACCTATTTGATGATTACTTTTCAACTTGGAGTGTATGACTTAAGTTTTGTAGTGTAGAGTTTTAATTTGTCATCTTGTTCCTTGTTTACCTAATGTGGCTGTGTCTCAAATTTTCAGTCTTCTCTGATTTTAATTTATCTGTGCTAGTTCGTGTATATTTATATATATATATGTATATTATTTATATACATATATATATGTGTATATATATATACAATAATATATATATATTATTTATACGTCACTGCTCATAGTCCCTTCTGCTTCCACATAATAAATGCACCAGACACCCCTGAAGCTGGTATCAGACTCTCTAAATCTCTGTACTTATGGTATAATGAAAACGGGCTATTTGTTTTCTTCATATTCCTTTTGTCGTGGAACACATGACAATGATCTGTCTCCCCATACTTTGATAGTCTCTTGTGAGACTTTAAAATGGTATAAATAAACCAGTTCTTCATCTAGCACTTTGGCATACTGAAAGAATTTTAGATAGGAAGACCATTTTTCTTTAAATGGCCCTGCTGTTTACACTTAGTCATATGATTTGTTAGATATTTCAGGCGCTAGATTTATGTGCTACCAAGTGAAGGAATTATTTGTTTAATCTCAGGAAGGTGAAGTCTCCCTAAATATAAATCTGATTTACTATTTTGCAGTCCTTTGGAATAATAGTCTTGCTTAAGGAGAGCGTGCACGTTTTTGTTAATAGTTCAGCTATTTCACTGCTAAATTTCTTCATTAGCTCATGATGGATGTTCTGTTTTATTTAGAAGAATGAGCGTTGCATTCATTAGGCAAACTTCATTAAATTTGGAGCTCAATCAACTAGAACTATAATTATACAGAAAGGAACCTTCCTAATCTGACATTTGTAAAACTGAGCCCTTTTGGAATCAGTTACTATCTTATGCAACATGACCAACTGAGCCTTTGTATTGAACAGAGGCAGACCCTGGGAGGAGTGCCTTCAGCTAGAAGTGTTATTTTCTATTATAATTTAATTGTTTTATATCCTTTTTCACCACAATGAGACAGCTGCTCTCCCTGTGTCCTGAGCAATAATAGATCAGACTGGTTGAGGTGGTAGTAAGCAGTGTGTACTCCTCTAAACTATTATCTCATTGTTTAGAGTTACTTTATTACTTCTCAAATTATGCCTTCTGCAGTTTAAGTCCAGAAAGACTATCCTCTTGGCCTTTAAGGCAAAATTTATGGCTTTTAGCATGGCTATGAAAGGAAAAAACCATATTCTATTATGAATGGAAAATTATTTCTCTTTGTGACTTTAGACTGAATGGTTTGTATCGGTGTCAGGAGAGGGAAGTCCATTGTAGTCTGTGTTCCCTATAGCACCATGCGTGACTCTAACGCAGGCCAGTGATCTTTGCTCTTCCTGCTTCACATTTCATCTGCTGCCTTGCTGGTAGTGCAGTGCATTTTAAGGTGGGAGAAGACAGCTATGACAACATCATTGCCTCTTCTGGTTAGGCTGTGAGCCTCAGCAGATACAGAGGATTTCAGTGGAAGCTGTTATTTCAGGACAAGTTAAGAATGACATAGAATCACAGAATGGGTTTGGGTTGGAAGGGACCTTAAAGATCATCTAGTTCTAAGCTCCCTGCGACACCTCCCACTAGACCAGGCAGCTCAAAGCCCCATCCAGCCTGGCCTTGAACACCTCCAGGGATGGGGCATCCACAGCTTCCCTGGGCAGCCAGTTCCAGTGTCTTGCAACCCTCATAGTGAAAAATTTTTTCCTAATATATAATCTAAATCAACCCTCTTCCAGTTTGAAGCCATTACCACTTGTTCTATCTCAACATGCCTTTGTAAAAAGTCCCTCTCCAGCTTTTTTGTAGGCACTCTTCAGGTACTGGAAAGCTGCTATGACTCTCCCTGGAGTCTTCTCTTCTCCAGGCAGAACAACCCCAACATACCCTCCACATAGTCCTCCAAGAAAGAAACTGGGAGCAATTATTTAATTTTAACCTCTAACCCAGCCTAGTGTAGCCCACAAATGGTTTTAAATTGTAACTGCCTCGCAACATGGGGCAGCCATGGTGTTACCTTATGTCTGTTGTCCTCTGTGTTGCCTTACCTCCAGCTCTGCCCTCTGTTCTTGTAGGCACAAGACTTCTGGGCATGAACTCTGCGTTTTGGACTCTTCTCCCTCAGTGCCCAGGAGAAGGGAATTAGCTTGCTTTGTGCTGCCTGATTGAGATTAAAGGAAAAAGGCTGGGTAGACAATCTGTTGCAAAATATTGACTGTCATCCCTTGACCCTTTGGAAATGTGTTCAGCCAAAAAGATTTAAAAAACAAAAGTTGCTCATCTGAGTCTTCCTCAAGAAAGAAGTGCTGGTGTGCAGTTAAGGCTAGTTACCATGTGTTTAAGAGGAAAAAAGAAAAATAATCCAAATTTGGTTAGAATACCCTACTTACTCATAAGAAAGAAGAAAAATGAATACATTATTATGGGTTAGGATATAAATGCTGTCCTTAGGAGACTGTGGTAAGAAATAGTTAAGCTCTCACATGGAGTCTAGAAACTATAACCATACTGACCTGCATCTCAGAAACAGTCACGCGTCACTGCTCGGGGAGGAGGAATGTGTGAGCTGGAGGGGCTTTGCTCAGTAGTGTTTTGTGGGTGCTGCTTGTGAGTCTCAGAAAGAAAGATGTAAAGGATGAGAGAAAGGGGCAAAAAGGCAGCAGGAGGGAGAACTTGTACAAACTATTGTAGTGTGGCACAGACAAAAGCTTAGCGTATGAGCTTTTAATTGATTCAGAAAATGCTGTGCAAGTGTGTTTTGCTGTGGGCTGCGTTTATTTCTGGGGCTGCAAACAATGCTGGAGGATCTTGTGTGAAGCAGGTTGTCAGTCAGACCTTATTGAAGACTACTGGTTTAGGTGAGAGTTCTATATATGGGGTTGAGGGCTTACTTTTAACACTGGGAGGATGAAAGCAAATCTCCTGTCTGTATTTGCTGAAGTTGTATTGTTCGATCACTATGGATGCATTAGGAAACCATGGACACTTTTGGTCAATTATGAAGAGAGCTCTGTTCCAGCAATTCTAGCGTTGCCACTCTCAGTCCCTGTCTGGATGGATTGGTGAAATGGCAAAAATAATCATGGGCTTTTGCATTTCCAGGCCCTTCTTTCATGGTTCTGTGCAGAAAACTCTATGAAAAAGGTTGTTTAAATTAGTATTTTTGAAGACTTTCTGCAAGGCTGGAAAGTAGATATTCTTGTGCCCAATACATTGCTGTCCCCCACACTGCCCTGTGGACACTTGAATGTACTTCTGAGATATAGAAAACTGGATGATAGTACGGTGGTGTCTGAACTTTTTTTGGGGGAGGGGAGCAGCAATGATACACCAATCCATCGCATGCAATGCATTCTCCTCACTCCATGCCAATTATAGAGTATGAGAGCTTACTGGTGTGGTTATCACTGTGTTTAAGTTAGAAGGTTTTTATTTTTTAAAACTATTACAAAAGTAGCTTTCAGAGTTTCCCAAGGCTATGCACTCCTGTTTGTTCTAACACATTGTATATTTTTAAATGTTATCAATGTGGTTTAAATAAAGGAACAGAATTTACTTTGAGTGTCGTAGCAGTATAACGCATTCCAATTTTATGTCAGAAATACCTTGTCAGCTAATACTGAAGTTGGTCCTTATGTCGTGCCTGGTTTGCATAGTTTTGAAGTGATAAATTAGATAACTATCACCTTATGCTTATGAAAAGGTGTGAAGTTAAGCCCATGCTGTAGCTCTGCTCAAAGGGGCCAGTTCAGCACAAGCAATGGAATTTGTCACTTGGCTGAAGGTGTTAAACCTTACATTATTTAGACACCATGGTGAATTAATTTCCTGAGAGTTATAGGTGTGCTTGGTGGCCAGTTTGTCAAAGGATATAATATCTTTTAATTAATCTTAAGAAAGATAGCGTGTCCCCATCTGTACTTGAGCATGAATATAATGCCATTGACTTAAGACTTTACATATCGAGTTTAAGTTAATTAAAATAGATGCACAGCTATTTTTGAATAAATTAGTTGGTGATTACTTTGTCAGTGGCTGTTGTGTTTAATTTATATTGTTCGGGGAAAGAAATCTCTGAAAACAGAATTAAGCTTGTGTGTAAGTATCAGTCATTTAGGTGTGTAAAAGAAATACAGTGGTGGTGATGGCTCCATTCAGTTATTGTTATGCTTGAGGGGAAAAAGATATCTCTAAACATGTAAAAATCAGAGACGAATGAATAGAAACAACCAAGTAGGAACACTACACTGTAGAAATTCCATTAAGGATAAAAAGCACGTTAAAGAAAACAAAATTGGCTTAACTTGTTAGGAGACTACTGCCATTAAATTGCTAATCACATAGTTTATTGTACTGTTTTACAGAATACTGGTACAAACAGTGAAATTCAGCTACTTTCTTAGTGCGTAGGAGGTTTTATACACTCCATGAAAATAAACAAATCCATGGTAGCTCTTGCTTTCCTCTAGAAACAAAGACCGCTGCCTAATAAAGGCAACAGCTTAGGTTGGGATGGCCTCAGGAGGCCAAGGCTAAGCTGGTTAACATGGTCAGTGGCTCACCACCTCTTCAGCCTGTCTCCCGGGTCCAAAACGATGAGCCACTCGTCAATCAACTCTAAATCGCTGCTCTTTCCAGGGACTGGCATTTTAGGGTAAAGCACCATTGGTTTTTATTTGGCTCTAAATGCCCCACTTTAAATGGTGGCAATTCAGGAATCCATTAGCACCTCATAGCGTGGGTCCCTGCAGACAGAGACCTGAACATCTTGGGGCTGGGGCTTTATTACTCAAGCCGAGCCAGGACATCCCTGCTCATCAAGCCGTGCTTTTCAGCGACTAGGTCATTTCCACAACTGCAAAACTTTGAAAATTTCAGCAATATATGCTGGGAAATGCAAGACATTACTGCAAGTACCAATTGCTTTATCTTGCATGTGCTTTTTTTAACACTTCTGTCCTAGAATTCCTAATAGCTTTTTGAAGCTGAGCATCTTTCTGTCCTTTTTTTTGTGTCAAAGTACAGTTGCTCATGTTCAAGTTAGGAAAGCAGATGAGAGGGATTTTTTTCTATCTTTAGTTTTCTTTTCTCCCCAGAAGCCAACCTGCCAGAGGACTGATGGTTTGAAAGAAGAGTGTCATCCTTTTATGTGGCTGCTAATTCCTTGCTCATTTTGGTTATTCTTTGTACTGTCATCTTTGTAGTAACTTTGCTTTGCTACTGCTTGGGTTGTTTTCTCATGCTTGTGATGTTTAAGAAAAGTAATGAAATAATAACTTGTAATAAAAATCCTTCTTTTTGCATGTAGGAAACTCACAAATGGGTGCTACCATAGTAGATGCATTGGATACTCTTTATATCATGGGGCTTCACGATGAATTCAGAGAAGGACAAGAATGGATTGACAAAAATCTTGATTTCAGTGTGGTGAGTGAGCTTGCCCTAATATTTCTCTTAGTCCTTTTTGTGGGTTCCTCATGGGGTGAGACAGAAGAGGTCTTTCATCTGGAACTTATAAAACGTAGGATTCAAAGTTTCAGAAGTTCAGATGTAAGCTTTAATGAAATTTAAATGAACTTTAATGAACTTTTCTAATGAACTCTGTATTTGTAACTTTATGTACTTTGAAAAAAACCCAAACCACCCCAACCCTTTCACACTTTAATTATAAAGTAAAGATACCTGTATATATTGTGTTTTCAAAGTACAAATTATAACTGGATAATGGAAGAAAGGGAGAGTGGTCAAGGAGACCCAACAGGGCCTCAGAAATGAATGAATGCAGAAAAATGAAGCTTTATTATCTAATAGTAGCTGGAAATAACTGAACTGTGAAAGACAATTTACCCCTAAACCATGGTGTATAAACTACAGAACAATATAATCTCTTCTTCTCCCATGTCCTTAAGATGTTTTAACATGAAGAATGCCACTTGATTTGTCTTACTTTGCCTATAGGTTCTGAATCTATCCGAATTTCCCAGCTGGTCATACAGCAACTGACATTTAGGCATTCTTTGTGTGTGCAGAGTTTGGAATCATTAAATGGAAGAAAGTACTCTATTTTATCCTTGTTGATTAGTGTTCTTATTAGTAATTTTAGGGCTGTGTTAGTGACTGTGACAAAATTTGTATTTCAATTGTTGGACTTCCCTGTGGTTCCAAAAATTTTTTTTTTATTCGGTGATGCACAAAATAAAATGTAGGTATACAGTTAGAATTGAGCAGATGCTTATTGATGTTTTTATACTGTATATAATATGATAATGTTATATAGTATGTCCTACATTTCAGAAGTTATTTGAGATTTTTCTTAATGTTTTATACATTGGCTCTCTGGCAAACATTAAAGAAATTCTACTCTCTGCTTTTTACACTTAGTGCCAGATAATTATTCAGTCTAAAACTGAAGACCCTAAATACGTCGGAGACAGTATAGACATAATGGTACCATCATGAGGGTGAACTAAATTACTCCCATAAGTTTTGTCTGATCTGAGACAATCTCAATATAAATTTGCAGAATTAACCTAGCATTTGGGTGGAAGAACTTTGCATGACCCACTGAGGTTCAGTTACAATTTCCTATGTATCAAAAAACATTTGTGAATGTTAATGAGTTGTCTTAGATCTACCGGACTCGAGTGATTTCCTAATATGGTTTGAAGCTTATAAATAAATAAGTACATAAATGTGTTCCTCTTGGATTCTTTTACTGGGAAATAGAAGTCCTTGGTTTCACTCTACACTGTGCCATTGCTTGTGTGAGTCATGACTTTCACAGATATTGAGTGGAATCATGCACTGTGTTATTGATATCTTTCTCATATCACCTGTATATACCGCACCTCATATCACCATCTTTTACTAAAGTAGTAGTATTTCAAATATTTCAATACTCTTACTTTAGTAAAGTAGGAGTATTTCAAACTTTTAGACTTCTAATCACCCATTCTATTTGAGGAAATCTTTGAAGTATGGACCTACGTACTAAACAGTACAAAGCCTTGGATGCATATTGGTTTAGGATATGTACTTGCCCCTGCCTGGATGACATTTTTTTACTACTTTGATTAAGGAGTTGTTTAATTATTTACTTTTTTCTTCCTGTTCTAGAATTCTGAAGTGTCTGTTTTTGAGGTCAATATTCGCTTCATTGGTGGTCTTCTAGCAGCATACTACCTTTCAGGACAAGAGGTAAGGAGGTTGGAAGGTGTCTGTGAATTTTATTGTATTCTAGCAAATGTTGCATATGAAGAATTTTCTAGAATCTTGGTTTCTCAGTAGTTTGCAAACTAATTTTACAGCAGCAACTTGTACAAAGTAACCAAATTCTTACAGTATGCAGTCTTTAAAGCTTGTTTCTGTGCAGGTCTCAATCAATTTAGGACCCTTTGTTAGAGGTTTGAAGTGCTGCTTTTATCAAGATGTTTTCAATAGATATCCACTAAAGTAAATATCAGCCTGAAATGTCAAGTCACTAGCTTCTCATGCCAACAATAACTTGTTTTGATATTCTGTAACTCCGTGAAGGTAGAAATAATGGGTTTGTCATTTGTCCTACGAGGCCATAGGTTTGCTTCACAAAAGCACCAAGCAATCTTCTTACTATTTTCTCAGTCACAAACTGAGAAATATCAAGCCAATTTTATCCCACTTCTGAAATTTCTATTAAAAAAGATCGGATACTTCTGAGTACTTATCCAAAGGCGTGCTTAGATTGAAAGGATGTATATACTCAAAGACTTGCAACTATGGACTTCTTTGGTCTAGCAGTAACATTGTTGTGACCTCTTACTTCACATAATTTAACAAGGCTGGAGCCTGACCCGATCTACAGATAAAGTTGTAGCTGTTTCATGTCTTATCAGCTAGCTGTCTTTTGATCTGTTGCCTATGTCTTTGATTTGTTTGCTTTTATCTTTTTTTTTTTAAATATAGAATCACAGAATCATAGGGTTGGAAGGGACCTTAGTAGATCATCTAGTCCAACCCCCCTGCCAGAGCAGGGCCACTTAGAGCAGGTTGCAATATAGCCCTTCTGTAGTCCACTACCAAAACATTAGACTTCCAGCCCATTTCATGGCTTCAGGTTTGATACGCTTTCAGGTGTTTATATCTTCCCCCTCTCTTTGGGGGAGCACCACATACATATCAACGAGTTATTAGGGTTTTTAAGCCTGCAGCCCTAAAATTAACGAGGAGAAACCCCATATTTGTTGGCTGTTTAGGTCTTTGACGTCCTGGGATCTGTGAATTTTCTCTTGTAGAAGTGTCTTCTCTTTGGAAGAAGAGCTTAGTGGCAAAGCACAAATTTAGTGTATATCTTGAAAGAAATTGCTAGTTTTATTTTTTCAAGTACTACTGCTTTGCCTTTCCACACTCTGCAACCCCCTGTCTGCAGAGGGTTCAGCTGCAAGCAGTCCTTCCTGCTGCACTGATTTATTTGGTTTATATTGGAGGCCCAAAGGAAAGGAGAATCACAGAATTTTGCTCTTCTTTTTTCTTTGTACCAAGCAAAGAACTGAGCTTGGCAGTGAGCCTTTCTCTGCCTCCAGAACCTGTCAGGCTTAGGTTTCCTCACAGCTCAGTTAGGCTTTTACCCCCAGGGAGTGATCCTCTCCCCCAGTGTTCCAATTCAGACTTTTAAATTGATTGCTGTGGCACCTCTTCAGGAAGACAGCCTTTGTAGCAGCTATCACTTGTCTTAAAGTAGTGGTGAAATTCAAGCCCTGTTAGTTTACACTTTTGTCCTGACAAAAGATGGCATAAAAATCACTGAATGATCAGCCCAAGTATTAACCTGAGGCAGCTTCTGAATTTCATCTAGGTCAGCATTATTAAACCACCAGTGCTCTTTTGAAGACCCTCAGAAGAGCAGCTTTCTTCTGCTGTCAAACATAAGCAAGGAAAACTGCTTATGTTTTGATTTCTGTAGCAAAGGAATTTCATGGAGAGCAGTCTGATCTGCGTGTGCTTTTTGACTTATGCCAAGAAGCAGCTAAAATAGCTAATCTGGAACCATTAGGAGTAGTCATGATAGTTCCTACTGTAGTGCAGTGACCTCAGCAGCATGTTGAAGGATGCTTCCTTTCCAGAAATCTGTAGTTCTGTTGCTTGGAGCTCAGATCCCATTAAGTACTATGTGATCACTGAAGCCTTCAAGCATTGAGTGGAACAGTCCCACATCATCTTTTCAGCTAGGAATGTTGATCCTCTCTCTGGATAACTTACTCAAACTGGAGTGTGCTCCTTGAAGTCATCTACCATGAATAGGAAAAACCTTAGAGAAAGAGCAAAGATCACTCATCGGTAGCTGGATTGTTTGTATAGATCAATGCCACACCTGTGCACAAGTGCCTTACAAGAACTTTTTTGCCCCAGTATGCAGATGGCTGCAGCTGAACACTGCTAAAACACATGCTTTGCATGCATTTGTGAAGCTGAGTATTCCTTTTCCTTTCAGTTGCTTCTAAGAATTTGGTAGAGTCAGAATAAGCTTTTTTGCTTGAAGAGTTTTTATCAACACATTTTCTTTCTTTCCTTCTTAGAAAGCTTTTACCCTCTGTGTTTCCTAAATTTTGGCCACTGGGATAACCCTTTTTTTTTAAAAAATATTTTTATGGCATTGGTCTCTCCAGTGGACTTAAATGCTTCTCAACTTGTAGAAGATTATTCTTGTCATGTGTTCATATGTATTGTCTTTATTTTCCAAAAGAACTCTTAAAAAAGCCATTCAGACTGCATTTCTTTCAAAATTTTGTGGCAGATAGGACCGCTTCTGCTACCTGAAAAACTACTTCATTTGCCAGGTTGGTTTCTCTGCAATTTGTCAATGCGGATAAGACAAGGGAACTTGAGGCTTTTCAGTTATTGAGCCCAGGAGAGAAATACCTACCTCTGATGAGAACTTCTTGGGAGTTGGAAACAGGTTTGTTTTGAAATGTGATTTCCAATCTGGTCTTCTCTCTTCTGTTCCTAAGAAGGGAAGGTATTACTTGACTCAGGATTGGGGCATACTTAATTTCTTTTTTTACTGCATTCAGACGTGTGAGGAGACACTTCTTAGCCAGCGCTGAGACAGGCAAGGCTGATCCCAAGTGTTTGGATATTTCGCCTGATCAGGTAGTGAATGTGCACATGGGCTTATGCCTCTAAGGGAGTCTGTATCTACTGATAGGTATCCTTCCTTTGTTTTTCAAACTATCATTTACTCGTTTATATTGCTTTCCCATGCCTTCTTGATGTTTCAGTCCCCGTTTCCCCCTCTCCTAGCCTCTACTTCTGTGAGATTGTTGCTAGATAACTGTTTAGAAGGTTATCATACTAATTTCCATAATTTTGCATGTCTTGTTTGATGTATTGAAAAATAGGTCCAATACTAGGAACGAGGCTGCTTGAATTAATTCTGGCTTTTCTTTTTTATATAAATTCTGCTTAGGTTAGCAATGCAAGTTATTGCTGTTTGGTGAAAGTTATAAAAACCATTCTTACTTCATTTTGACTTCTGTCACTTAGTGCTGTTAAAGATGCTGTAGTGACAGCTGTAAAAGAAAGTGTCCAAGACTCAGCATCAGCTGTGGAAGTTCAGTTGTTTTTAAGTGGCCACATTTGGAGAATTCGATAGCATGGTTTATCTATATGCTTTTGCCCTTTGTATGGAAAAAGTAATTGTGATTGATAGGATTTTATCTGATTATGAGTTATAATGCTAGATATTGATCATAGTTTTGAAATAAGTATGGCTGCTAATTTAAACTGTCCTGTTTACTGCTTTTATTATAAACATTCTAATTTTAAATAATTATTTAGCATGGCTAGTGGCATGACTGTAGTCTCAATTTTAGCTGTCATGTTACTGGTACTGCTTAGAAGGAGCATTAACTGTGGTCATAGTTTTAATGAAGCTGCTTACAGTTGATGGTAAAATTTTAAACCTTTCATATTAAGATTGTGTGTATTGCTGTCCCTTTTTTCAGTGGGAATTTCTTCTTGCTCACTGCAGTGGATGGGCGAGTAATGAAATATGTCTCCTTTACAACCGGAAAAAAAAGTGCTGCTTTTTTTAGCAACTGACAGTTTGGCTTAAAATGCTGTAGGCTTTTCCTGTCCAGTGTTGAGTCACAAGCTTTTCTTTGTGAAACGTGACACTTGTGAATTTTTGAACAGCTCAGCCTTTTACATGTGGGAATTTCTGCTGGACTTCCTTGAGTGATGAGCGCATAAAGTTTGGTGAAGATGGGTTTTCATGTCTGTCTGAATGTCTTGGTTGTCTTGCCTCCCTGTACCTTTCTGTTGATGTAGAGACACAAAATTGTTTCTCTGTCTAACAGGCAGTTTTCCTGATTTGGGGAAAATCACTATTTTTCCTCCATTTTTCTGTGTTGGAATGCCTTTTGAATTGAAGAAAATCAAGATATGCCTGTGAAACTTGACACAGTGGAAAAGCTACCTGTGCATTCTGTTTTGGTCTTCTCAAGTTGAAACAGCACTGAGGTTTATCTGGTGGCAGGAGTAGTAGGTCTGCAATCTGGTAGGGCCCTTATTTAAATCCCTTGCACAGTTAAGTTTTCCTGATTGATCCTGTACAGGCCATCTGGTGTCTGACGAGGTGTATATTATCAGATCTAAGAGTGTGCCACCTTTGTCTCAGCTTCTGCATAAGATGAGGTCCCAATCTGTCATTGCTTTTGAGATTCTTGGGGTTTATTTTTGTGGTTTGGGGTTTTTTTAAGCTTTGAGCCTGTGGCTTTTCTCCAAAGTATATTATTCATAGATAAAGAATATATGCTAAAATAGTGGAATATAGAGTCAGAATGGTTGGAGTTGGAGGGGACCTTTGAAGATCTATTCCAACCCCAAACTGCCATGGGCAGGGACATCTTTCAATAGATCAGTTTGCTCAAAGCCCCATCCAGCCTGGCCTTGAGCACTTCCAGGGATGGAGCATCTAGAGCTTCTCTGGACAACCTGTTGTGATGTCTCGCCACCCTCATTGTAAAAAATTTCTTCCTGATACCAGTCTAAACCTACCCTCTTTCAGTTTTCAAACCCATGCCCCCTTCTCCTGTCATTACAGGCTGTGTTAAAAAGTCTCTCTTCATCTTTCTGATAAAGCCCTTTGTACGTATTGAAAGGCCACTATAAGGTTTTCCCAGAGCCTTCTCCAGACGTAACAATGCCAGCTCTCTCAGCCTTTCCTCATAGGAGAGGTGCTCCAGCTCTCTGATCGTTTTTATGGACCTCCTCTGGACCAGCTTTAACAGGTCCATGTCTTTCTTGTACCGGGGACCCCAGTACAAGTAGGGTGTACTGTTTCCTGAATTTGTTTTGAAATTCCACTGTCAAACCAAAGAAAGAAAAAGAGATTTAGTAAAAAGCAGGGAAAAAAGCGTGAGATCACCTGGGGTTGCACTATGTCGAGGCAGGCTCTCTTGTATTTTGCTGTGTGCCAGAGGTTTCTTCCCAGTTTCCACTGAGCAACCAATACAAAGTGTTTACTTCACTCGTTCTTATTCCTTATGAAGCTGTACAGTTATAGGCATAATCTCAAAGTACCTAAATCTCTACACAGGAAGTGCAAAATGCATTGTGCCTATACTCAGTCAGGAGCTACTAAGTAAACAGTTTTAGATGTACAGGGTTTAGGAGAGTTGCTTAGCAGAAAGTGGCTGGGAGGCAAAGTGTGGGAACTAGGCACTCCTTTTCTCCTCCCAAGGTTATGAGAGAATGGATAAAACTTTTACACTTTGCATTTTGATCAAACAGGGAAGCATGATCTTGTAGTTAAAGTGTGTGAACTACAAGTTTTCCACTGTCTAAGTTCCCAGGCACCACTGTGCTTCCCCTTTTCCATCTGTCAAAAGGAGTTACCAGGCCAAATTAACGTACCGGTGGTAAAATATATAATGACTTCTTATCTAAATTGAGCCAGACTGTTTCTCAGTAATCCCTGCAACAGTCCTTTAACTTCTGTAGGAACTAGACACGGTCTTCATTATGCTTGGCAGGGACATTGTGATACAGTTGATAATGTAACAGAAATAAGCAGAAATGTAATGTTCCATATGCCTACTTTGGAGTAAACATTGAGTGTGGTACCTTAGGATGAAAATCAGCTTTACATGAATTAAAAAAAAAGCAACAAAACAAAAACAACAAAAAACCCACAACCAGAAAACCCCTCAAAAACCCCAAAATGAAAAAGCAACAATTTTTTTTTTGTGGCTGCATTAAGAGATTTGCTTTCTGTTGTGCATCATACTGGTACAAATACACATTTTGTCTGTAGTTATGAATCTTTTTTTTATAGTTTTCAATTAAGTCTATCAAGGCATTATTTAGCTTTTTTCCTAGAACTCTAAGTTCCTTTATGTTTACTCCAAGTTAATTCCCTAGACTTACTGTATGAGAGTGTTTTGTGTTCTTTAGGGTTATCTTTAACTTCTTATCCAACACTAATAAAATACAGTATCTTGATATGACTCTATTGTATGTAATATCATCAGGATAGAAATGCTTAATGAAAGAGTTATTATGTATACACAGAGATCAGAACAAGATAAAGCACTTGCAATAGCATCCTTTTTTTGAGGAAATGCAAGTTACACTTTTATTATTAGATTAGAGCTGTCTGTTCATACAGTCTTTTAAAGTCTCTTTCCAGGGAGATTCCTCTATTACCTGGAAATCAGCCATCGTGTATATCTGGTTTCTCAGGATGGGGCTCTGGAATTCTTTCATCTCCCAAGGTGTCTATCCAGTTCTCTGATTTAAGGTTTTGTTCAAGATCAATCATGTTTGGTGTTTGCTTTTTCTCTGGGTAACATGAGGTTTTTTCTTCGCTATGTATATTGGTAAATTCTTTTTGTCAACACAAATTGTCTAATTGGTTTTTATTGGGTATATGTTCAATTGTATATGTTCTTTTCCTCCTTTCAGTCACATCTATGGATCTGGGTAGTTTTGGGCATCTGGGTAGCTGATACTGATTTCTGAGGGAGGACAGGAGGGCTGCTTTCTAAAATCACTGCCTGCCCAAAACATTCTCGACTCCTGGCGCAAAAAAGCAACAACCAGGCAAACAGTAAGAATGAATGGCATCAAGTAGAAAAGAGCTGGCTGATCTTTCTGTGCTGATGCTGAAACAATAAAGCTTGCCAACATACCGCGGCTATAAGCTGCAGTAGATCTGTGATGAGTGTGCCTGAATGGCAAATCTGTGAGAACAGGCTACCAGGAGACCGGGAATTACAATGTCCTCAAGGTCTAGGACAGTAAAAGGTCTGTCAGAATCTGATGTAGTGTCCTACACTGGAATCTTCAGCATAAATAGCATTTTCCTGTCATGTGCTGAATCAAATGGTCCAAGAGCTAGAATTTCTATTATGCTGTCCCCACACCTCGTTAGTGAAGAAGTGATAAGTACAAGAAAGACATCATAGACCAAGAATCCATCAGAAACAAGCTGCAGTTCTTCATATTGGCTATGTGAACTTCTTTGAGCTCATAAAAGCAGATGGAGATTCCTAGAGCGTTTTGCAGGTTCCAGGTTGTAAAGAAAGCCAAGTGAATGAGAATTAGGATTAGTAAGCGATACTTAAATGCTCTGTGTCAAGCTCATTTGCTAGTAGTGCCTAAAGAGATTTGTAAGGTGTGCAAAACTATCCCCATCTTGCCTTGAGTAACTAAGCATCTTATCTGGTGTGAAGAGCGTTTGTCTGTGGAGAATGCTCACAAGGTATTCAGTGACTGCTTGCTTTTTTTCATGAAGTACGGCTTCACAAATCACTGAAACTCCTGGTGTGGCTGCTAGTAGCAAATAAAACATTCCTGCTAGCAATAATGGGTGGAATGATAGAAGCCCAAAGATGGATAGAGGGACAGTTGTTGTGCAGAGTACATGGCTGTGCTTGAGAAACAGCATCAAGTACGGAAAACAAAGTGAATATTATTCACTGTTGTGTGATAGTGGCAGGAAGACACTTACACCATTGTGACAAAGTGTTCTTGCCTGCTGCTGATTTATTAATACAATAAAAAGGACAGCTTATTGCTTTATTTTTGTTGAACAAAGTTATTTATGGTACTTGCAATATAGAAAAAAGACTGATGATTCACTGTTTACCTTTGCCAGCCTTACATATAAAGTAGTTCCTTTACATGATTGTCTTTCTCATCATTGCAAACACCATCAAAATGACATTTGTTTCTGGGCAAGATAATAATATAATTCGCATGGGTAAATCCAGCCTGAAATCTGTCATTTAAAAAAACAAGGGCTGTTAAGTACTTGATACTCTATTAACAGATAATCAAACTAATCTTTTCCAGGAAACTGACAGGCAGCATCTCTTCTGTTCAGGAAGACTCCTTAGGCATATATAACATAGTTTTACTATGCATATCCCCAATAGCTGACCTAAATATATGAAGTATAGGTCTTCAGTAAGCAAGACAACATATTTTGTGAACTGGTTTTGCAGAAGTCTTGACTGTAACTGCAAAGGGGCTTATCTAAATTAAGTTTTCAAGGCTTTGAAATCTTGGAAGGGGTAACAGCATTGTGTAGGTCCTATCCAATAAAGATGAGATTTCAGTTTGTTGCCAGGAGATGAGCTGCTTATTCATAAGTGGTTGTGACAGCTCACTGGTCTCCTAACAGGACACAGCCTGGAAAAAAAATTTTTTTCCTTGAGTTTTAAAGCATTTTCACGTATTGGGCATTGCCACTGCTCGCTGCAGCGCAGATTGTATTTCTTGTGCAGTTTCTGTTTGCTGGGCTTGTACTAAACATTTTCTTGACTGGCAAATGATAATTACCCAATTTATTACTGCATCCTGCTACCGCATGGCACCCGAAGAGGAAGAGAGGAGGGGAAAACTGAATTCATGACAATTTTGTTTCCTCTAGGCCAGATTGGGAATAAGTTTGCCTGTTGGTATAATGTGCTTTAAACTAGTGTAAATAAAGGACAAGCATTTTGGCAACAGAAAGTACAATAACTACGCGGTAATAGCCACTCTTAAAACTCACTCTTTGGTGATGTTTGTGTAAAGCGCTATAAAGAAAGAAAAGATCATTTGTAACTAGTCGCATGCCATGTATCTCCTGATGACCATGTCTATTAGTTTTTGGCTCCCTCTTCAGTAGTGTAACAGTCATACTGATGCTGATGGGCAGCAATGACAGCAAGCACAGTACCTTGCCTGTTATTTTTCCAGACGTTCATTTATTTGCATTATTGTTGACACAGTAACATACTAATTTCTACCCACTGAATTTACCTATGTTCTTTCCTCCTACGTTAGTGTCTGCACTGAGGGTTTTCATGTTTGATCTGACCCAGGGAGGAAGTATGGCATTTTTTTTTCATCAAACGAAAACACAGTTCTTCCAGTAGGATTTTTTTTTTCATTTTAAAACAAAATAAAAATACAACTCTGGCCATGACAGCACTTTAAAACCAGGCATCTTTGGCTGTTTTTGCCTTTTGGAATTTGTTTTCATTCAGTGCTAACTATTATGCTCTTAAAAAGGAGTTTGAATATTAAAAACTGTTTCGACAAGAACAGGTACTGTGAGAGAAAAATGAAATAAATGCCACAAATGCTACAAAAAACACTAAAAAAAAAAAAGCAAAAACACTAGCAAAAGTCATGTTGCCTCTAATGATGTGTCCATGTATCCCATGATAACGATGGTGAACTCTTCTAGTCTGCCAGGAATCAAGAGGATGCTAAGATGTCTGCAGTAGTATTTTATTAACATTTATGAAATGGATAATCAGCTGACAGATCTTTGAAGAAATGACCAAGAAGCTCTTCAGCCTATTAACATTTATTTTTTTAATTCAAAAGATAAAATTGCAGATAAGCACCTAAACCAAAAGAACACAGCTTTGTCCGTGTTCAGAAAAGGTGACCTAGGTATATGTGAGACAGTTAGTCTGATTTCACTCCTCTTCCCCGTCCCAGAAATTAATTCAGTTAATGTAAAACAAGAAGTCATCAGTATAGTAGTAATTTGACAATAGAACTATTCTTATAAGAATTTATAGCTGACTGTAGATTTGCTCATGTTGAAATGGCAAGTAAATAGGAAACTCTGGGGAGATCTAATGAATAGATCAACGTGGTCTTATAAATTAGGTACATTTTAATGTTGCCAAAGGTGCAGGCTGTAAGTTACAAGAAAAAGGCAGGAACCCATGTTGTCCAGACCAACGCTGGAACAGATCAAAGGAATATGTTTTGAGTAGCTGTGGCTTCAAAAGTGTGTGGAATGAAAGGCAAGCAGCTCAGTTTGAAGTTGTGGTGTGAAATCCTGTGGCAAAAGACCTACGAGCATTTGGATTTATAAATAAGAGTTTTGAATACAGGGAGTAATTTATTTCTGTTTAAGTCATTAATAAAAGGTCAGTGTTTGTATGCTTTAAGTGACTTGGCCATCAAGTTCTTAAGAGTATGTATAAAAACAGCAGAAATGTAGGAAAACCACGAAAAGAGGACTGATAGTTATGCTTCCTGGATGCATGAATAATCAGTATGTTGTATATGACTCAGTCCAGATATGTCTCTGGAAGAGAAGTTTCACTTAAATGCTATTTATTGACAGAAACACAAAGGTGGCCTGGTAATTATGCTTTATTTTATACAGAAGATCACATTGTTGCTCTGTTGAACCTTTTTGATTTCTGTTTGCGGGGCACAAAAGAAGAAAATTTGTCTTATTTCTGGCCCTAGGATCTACAAATTATGCTGCAGGAGTTTTAGGGTGTTTATCTTACCATTTTTCAAAATAAATGTCTGGTTTTTCAAGTACCTTGCAGAATTTATGCAACTATGGAGATCTGGTGCTTAGTAATTCATTGCTCATAGCTTTTGTTTGCCAGCTAATTTTCTGCCAGAACTTAGTCCTATATATATTAACTGTAGATAAGCTAAATATGTCTGTAAATCTGTGAAAACAAGCCAGTTCATCCATTTAAAAAAGAAAAAAACACAAAACGCTATTTGCTCACTTTCATTAGGTACAATTTAATGAAACATATTTTATGTCTGTCATTGTGTAAAGGATAAGTTTCTGAAGATGTAAAAGCTATGGGATTTTTAATTATTCTTTTCTAGACTGACTGTGATTTTTGCATTGTAATCTGTTACATCATACCAATGGAAGGAGGGAGGTTGTGTGTATAATGAGTGCACATAGCGTGCAATAGTATGTAATTTCATCTCTGTTTAACTTTTTTGTAAAGGCAAATACAATCTAAAGGGGACTGAGTAATTTCTGGCAAAGTCTACGGGGGGAAATCAAGATTAATTTAGAATGGAAAGCTTGGCAGCACATTCAAGAAAAACAAGAGACAGAGGAATAACTGAGAAACAAAGTAGAAATTGATACAATGTGAGCACAGAGCTGAAGGACAAAAAAGATGACATGGCAGAGAAAAAAATATGGGAAATTAAGGAGATATTTGACATGAAAGGGGAATGCATTAGGAGCAGGTGTTAGCAAAAAAAGCAAGTGTCAAGAGAGATTAATAATCAGAGAGGGTAGGTAATTCTTATTGCATGAAAAGGATTCTCCGAAGACTTGTAAGTATGGCACAAGCAGCTTAATTACTTTACTTCAGAACAATTTCTTAGGGTTCCTAATACACATTTTCCTCCTTAAAAACCACAGAGACTGGATCATCAGTTGGGTTGGGAACTTCAGGAACATAATATGATCTGTTACTCAACTCAGTAGAACAGCTGGTAGTAGCAAAATGCCAAGGATCACTGATTGATAAAAAAAAAGATTTTTTTTTTTTACCATTTGCTTTGCCTGAGCGTGTTTGGCTGCATGTTAAGAGGCAACATGTTTGGCATGTTAAGAGGCTGATATATTAGGGTCAATTCTAGGACTGAAGAATATATTCAGGTGATGAGAAAGCATTCTTCCCTTCTCAGATTCCCCAAGATGTTCCTCATGCTCCTGTTCCTTACAACTACGCTCTTGGCACTCCCTCCGTGGTCCCTTGTTATGTCTTGTCATCTTTAGCCTTCCATTCATTCCCTGTCCTCCTCTTGATGACTTTTGTTTCTTCCCTTCAGCTCCTATTCATGCTTTCTTAACTTCTCCCTGGTACTTCACCTTGTTTGTATGAGGTGGGGGACTGGAAGCCTCGTCTCTTACCAGTTTTGCTTCCTTGCTGGCAAAGCTCCATACTGATACAAACCTCCATATCCCTTGGTGGTTCTTCTGTCTGGTTTCCTGATGACCATTCAGATTCATCTTTCCCCGTTCCCCTTTTCCACACTCTTAAAATCAATCTATCTTGCTGCCAGCAACCAGTGGGAGAACATTTAAGCCAGATGCCAGACATTGTCTTTGCTCTCACATCTGGTTCCCTGTGCTGCAGTAGCTCCTGCAGCAAGAAGAAATCACATGAAACCAGAGTCTTTTAAAAGCCACTTACATCCTTGGAGCATGCTTAAGCATGAGTGCCTGTGATTAGTATGTTGTTGTGCAAATTAAAGATTGTTGCTTCTAGTCCTGCGACAATTTATTTACAGAGGTAACTAATCTGGCAGGTTAGTATTGCTTTTTGCAGGGACACTTACAGTGAAGAATCAGAGATATGAAAAAAAGGAAAGATAAAGCACAAAAATTGCCCGGGCTGAAAACAACTTTCTAATAATAATAATAGAAAATGAATTCAAAACTGTCATGGTTTTTTGGCTCAGTTAGACAGGATGAGAAACTGCATTATATCTTCCTGGAATGATCAGATCAAGGAGGCATTTATATGCCAGATTTTCATCGCATTTATTCTGAATTGGAAGTGATCTGTGATGTTGGCTGACTGGTGTAAATTGCCGCAGATTTGAAGGCCCTTTAAAAATGGAGAATGTGTAACTTTTCTACTCAGATGTGCATGAAACCCATGCCAAGGAAGCCAATATGACTATTGAAGTGAACAGAAATTATGCAGTTTAATTGAGGTATTATTATCCAGTGCCAGGTAGTTTAAATGTGATTAGTTCGTTGTCCAGTGCATGCCAAATTTCTATGTTTAGATCTTCTAGAGAAAAAAATTTAAATATTTCTAATAAGCTAATGTATGCAAAAACTTTCTCATGTGGATTTTTCAAAAATATCAATAGTGTGAAACCAATGAATATTTCATTAAATCCTAAGATGCCTCAGTCAACAGTAGCTAAATTCCTCACGTCTGTTGTCCAGGAAAGCAGCTTTGGAAAACTTTAGTAACAGATAAAGATAGTATCACTTAAGAATTCTGCTTGCAAATCTTTACCTGATGATGGTAGAATACCACCATAGTATTTAATATCTTATATCTAAGAAGCAGCATTTGAACGTATAATTGCTAATTTGTAAAATGTAAATAGGGCAAGTTGTAGTCAAACAGATAATATCTGTCTTGTCTGCATTTAAGTGATGCAGTTTAAGTATTTTTCTGTGTTTATTTTTCTATGCATTTGTAGACTGGAGATTGTAGTTGAACAGTATGATCAGATAGGGATTTTAATGCTTTTCAATAAAATTCTAATTTAGGAACTACCACAGGGATAGTTTTTCTAAGTTGCTGAGTCCGTCCAGATCAGTTGATATGATGAGGTAATTTCTTGCCATCTCTTTTGCCAGTGCTTTACCTGTCTATGTATTCAGTATTCCAAAAACCGTGACCTTTATATTTATCTCGGAACAGTCCAGAGCTTCAAGGGAAGAGATGTCTGATTTTTTTTTTTTGAGGATCAAAGATTATCAAACCTACAGAACGAGCCTCATTGCATGACCAGGGATAACTCACTAGTTAATAACTATCAGATGAAGCAGAAGTCTGGCGTTTGTTAGTGTTTAAGAAGAATGACTCAAAGACTGATCTATGCACATAAATCGGAGAGTTTCTTTATTTGTATAAAACATCCTCAGATGTATAATCCCCCTCAGAGTTAGGAATGGAGGCCATTCAAGCCTGTTTGCCATTCAAGCCTGTTTGCCATTCAAAGTGCTGGAAGGAACACCTCACAACAGTATTAGCATAATGTGCTCTTCTAAGAGTTGCAAGCATGCATCTCAGCAGTCACTGGATATATCAATAAGGTTTTTGAAGAATCATCTTAATCTTTAAGAGCTTTTCTGCTGAATATGTTGGCCTTACTTGGAATAATAGGCTCAGGAGCAAGCTTTCATATTGTGGAGTGAGTGGCAGGTTCGATATGTTAACCATCAGTTCAATGGATGAAAATGATTCAGACCCTCACAGCTGGTCTGCTGTACACGCTAGTTTGTAGATACTGATTGATTTTTAACTTAATGAGGGATCTGCTTATCTGATTTGGGGTTTAGGTTTTGCTTTTTCTGCTAATATCACTCTCTCCCCTTCTAGCTGTAAACAGCTTGATTTGTATTTGATGGCAGGGCTGGGCTGGGGGGGGAGAATCCTTCCATTGCTTTACAGCATTTGCAGAAAGAAGGATTAGTCTACCAAAGGCCATGTAAATTCACGGATTTAGTGTATTAGATTTTGCCGTGTAAAATGGAAATACTTCCAGTCTATGGTGGCTTCTGAAAGCTTTCTGAAAAAATTGAGAATATAAGGCCGCTACATGCCTAATTAATACAAGTGTGAATGCATATTTGAAAAAAGATTGAGTTATTGTCATGGCTTCAGCTGGGATGAAGTTGACTTTCTTAATAGCAGCTGGTACAGTGCTATGTTTTGGATTTGGGATGACAAATGGTGTTGATAGTACACTATTGGGTTTGGTTGTTGCTAAACTCTCAAGGCCTTTTCTGCTCCAGCAAGGGCTGGGTGTGCACAAAAAGCTGGGAGGAGACACAGAGGGGACAGCTGACTCCAACTGACCAAAGGGATATTTCATGCCTTGTGATATCACAGTATATAAAGCTGGGGGAAGAAGGTAGGAGGGGATGTTTGGACTTACAGCATTTGTTTTCCCAAGTAAGCATTACGTGTGATGGAGCCCTGCTTTCCTGGAGATGGCTGAACACTTGCCGGCCGATGAGAAGCAGTGAATAAATTCCTTGTTTTGCTGTGCTTGCATATGTGGCTCTTGCTCTACCTATTAAACTGTCTTTATCTCAACCCACGAGTTTTTCCTGACTCCTCTGATTCTCTCCCCCATCCCAGCTGAGGGGAGTGAGCGAGTGGCTGTGAGGTCCTAGCTGCTGGCTGGGGTTAAACCATGACGGTTATCCTGCTGGAACAGCGCTTCCTTGAGAGCTGTTGTCTTTGTGGTTTCTGTGACTCCCTCTCTCTTATAGAGTCCTATACTTGTGCAAAGAAACTCGGGAATGCATGGTCTCTCTGACTCACGCACCACTTACAAAGGTGCTGTGTGGATCTACAGAGTAGGTACAAGGCTCTGAGAGAGACAAAGAACTTTCCTCTTGCATGAATGGAATGTGCACAAGCCATTTGATTAATTGGCAATAGGGCTGGAAGGAGTGGTAAGAAGCTGCATAATTCTCAGTTATTCTCCTGTTCCCTGGCAGAGAGTCAAATTGTGTCAGTCTTCGTAGCTGGATGTGATGTCGTGCAGTGATGACTCTGCAGCAGTCACAGTCATGTTTCATTATTAGTTATCCTTATCACCAACTTTTCCCCAATAACTAACTTTCTCTTGCTCCATTTTGGTGTTATTTTGCATTCTCCATGGCCAGGGAAAAAATTATTATTTACTTTTCCTTTTATATACTGAAAAGTCATTATCTTGTCCCTCTTGAACATCTTTTTTCTGGATTAAATAACCCTAACTCTTTTACTGTTTCCTAATGAGCTTTATTTTCAAGGCATCCATTCAGTTTTTGTTCTGTCGGTTCTTGCCTGTGTGTTTCTTGAAAGGCATTGTCTGTCAACAGGGATCTGCCAAGGCTAAAATAGAATCTATCAGTTCAACCTGTTTAAAAAAAAAATAAAAATACTTACTTTGTGATAAGTAATCGTGTTGTCTGATGACAGCACATTATTTAAAAGCTATACCCTGATGCATTTATTGCTGCTCTTATGGTAAGTCTGAAACTTAGTAAAAGACGTCACTTCAGTGAGCTCCGCAGAGCACTCTGGTTACATCTGCAGGCTCCTATAAAAGGCATCTCGTCCACCACTGCTTGCTACATTTCTTTCTCTTCCCTACATCTCTCCAAATATGCTCTTCTGGACACGTTGATAAAAACCTGTGCAATTGTCTCTCAGTTCTCACTCCAGTCTGCATAGCTAAACACTGTACTGAGTGCTAGGTGGTTTTGTTGCCCAGAAGCAGCAGTGAGATGGGACTGAAATGGCAGTAATAGAAAGTTAAAAGCAGGTCTTCAGCCAACTTTTTACGTGTTTCCGTGGGTTCAGTCTTGGATGAGAGGGTTACAAAGAGGTCAGAGTTTTACCTTCTCATGCTGAATCAGTGGTACATAGAGTCCTCAACCCTACAGAGGTGACAGGAGGGCACCTCTAATCACAGCAAGTTTTTGCAAGTACTGGTTTGCTCACATGATGAAATGTCTGTCACAGTGACTGCCTTGCTTTAGCTGCCTTTGTTTAGGGTTGTGCATGTTTAGATCAGTTTAACCTTTACTTTATACACTCTTCCTAAAAACTACATCCAATGCTATAGTTTGTTCCCCACATCACCATAGTACACTTCAAATTGATTAAAAGCTGGATAGCGGTACATAAATAGTTAGCCATTAAGAATATTCTTCTAGTGAGGATGTTTCTAGGGATGTTCTCCCATTGAATATCCTCACCCTAAAGTTTCAATATCTTTTATTAATGAATAAGATAATAATGCATAGCACTTCCAGAGGGTGCAGGATCAAAAAGCTGAAGCTAAACAAATTCATGCCGTAAATGTCTTTCCAAACTATGTACCATTTGACTGGATGTCATCATTCTGTTCTGGATTAGGCGTTGACGCTTGCCTGCACTGTAGGGCAACTCCTGTTAGATGACTCCCTACGGATAGTTCTGTCTGGTCTTGACCCATCTACTACTTAAAAATCTAGAAGTTCAACATGAATTTTTGACACTTACTTAAAGATGCAAATCAAGTAGTTTTTATGTAACTGGGCCAAGATAGAGCTTTTAGTTCTCTTCAGTTTCTTTTTCCCCGGTTACCATAGACCCCACCTGTTTTATACCTCTTACTTAAACTATGCCTTCCTATTTTGACATGGTCCTTTATGCAAGGTCAGAGTATTATCTGAATTTTGCTGATAATTTTCTGCATATTTTCTCAAAGGCTGTCTCTTGTCAGTACCTTTGCTAAAAATCGTTCAAGCCATATTTTGCCTCTGTTACTTCAAAATTCGATCAGATCATATTCTGAGATACCCTCTTTTTCAGTTTAGACATATCCCATCTTAAAATTCATTTAGAGTACCTCTGTAAAAGTTCTTTTTCCTGGCTCATTGCTTTCAGATCCACCTCCAACTCTCCATACTCCACTGCATCAAATACAATTAGATGTCATCTTTAATATTCATTTCTGGTTTATTTCATATCTCACTAGTCATCTCCTCAAATGTTAAGATATTCATGTGAAAAATAGGATCTTCTTGATTGCTTACTTTTCAGCTACTTTTCAGCTTGCTTTTCCAGTGAGCATCTCTTCTGTTTTCTTCCCGTAGACTTTACAAAAGGGAGAAATCCTTTTTGTAAAGCTAACAGAGCTGTTCTGTAGTCCTTCTTGAAACTCTTGATCTATTCGATTACAGAATATCGCTCAGGTAGTTCGTAGTAATGTCTCTATGGTATGTCCATGTTGCATAAGTTATTTTGGGGGTATGGTAGCTCTTTTTGCTATGTATTTGTGCAGTGTTTTAAACTGATGAATAACGTTATCTCCAAATTAAGAAGATACTTTTGCGAACACGTAGTGAATACTGACAATGAGTTAATTAAAACGTATTCTAGCAACTAGCCGGTAAAAACAGTTTTATGTCATGCGGATGTACTGAATGTGCCTTCTTGGAAAAGATGGTTCCTATAGGCTTAGAAGGAACTTTCTCCCAGTTGCTCATTTAACTAATAAACATTAGGCTCTGAACATATTTATATTCCAAAAGTTAGCAGGAACAATGTTAGAAATGAAAGATACTTTGTCCTATCAGTAATTTCTATGAATAATCAGATTTGAGAGGGAGATTAAGCCTATAATTATTTTTCTTACGCATTATCAATGAAGGAAAAGCTACAGGAAACTGTGTATATATGTTTTTGCATAGATGATGTTCATAAAAGAGTAGTAACCCTGTCTGCACTATAAGCATGTGTTGTTAAAAAGATACTGGAAGTTTGTAAAAGTTAAAATACTTGTGTGGGGGAGTTGTCTCTTGATTTTTAGCTATAAAGTATGGTTTAAAGACTTCTTTAGAAAGCACTTGAAATTCCTAATATTAGTGGAGGGAGGTGGGAGGAGAATTGATATTCTTCTTTAATAGGAACCTAAGCACTGTTGCTGGAGAGCATGGAAGGAAAGAAATGAAAATTACAAGTTTTCTTTTCATGTTCAAATCTCAATGAAATTTGTAAAGTGAACAAGTGAAAAATAAATTATAAGTTAATATATTTTTTACAACGTAAAGCTTTTCTAATACAAAGAGGCGGGTGGGGCAAGGAAATTTCAGTCTTTATAGTTCTTGGAGATAAATCAGACTTTGTAACTATTTGCAATTGATCCTACTATCTCAGGTTTTCAAGATTAAAGCTGTGCAACTGGCAGGAAAACTTCTTCCAGCCTTCAACACACCTACGGGTATACCATGGGCAATGGTGAATCTGAAAAGGTAATGAATGTTCTTTTGTGGAGGAGTGTGTTACTCCCCCTCCCCCAACTTAAAATTAATCATGGCTTTCATGGCTTATGTCAGGGTTTTTTTAATAGTGGAACTGTAGAAGATGCAGACAAATTGGCATTTATGGCTCTTCAGAACAATTTTAATAGAGTTCAGAGCATTCTATCTCATTAACTGCAATAAATTGTGACCATGATTTTTTTTCTCCTGATTCAACATGACATCGGAACATACCCAGTGTATTATGCCACGTGTTGCCCTAGAGCTTAATTATTGGTTCTTTAGTCATTAAAGACCTATTAAAAACCAAAATTGTTTGCAGGCCATGGTTGAACATACTCGGTTTTATGTACTGCGTGAGACGTATGTTACCCTTAGAAGACTCACAATGTTTGAGAAGATGATGGGACTCTGAAGATATTAATTAATTTTACAGTTCAGCTTAGGTATAAAGGCTAGTGTGCTGAAGTTCACTATGGTCCATGGAGAAGGAGAGGCTCCCTTAGATGGAGGTTCAGGTCAGACACTGAATTAGATGATCTGTGTTGCTTTGTGGAAGAGACTTGCCGTGTCTAATTTATCTTGTATTGCTTGTTCAATGTTGCAATTTCCCTTAGAGTTTGAGAGAACATTTTTGATGCCAACAGCTTTTTAAATTTTTGTTATGTTCTTAAACAGTAGCTGAATTGGGGTGCGTGTCTAGATTGTGTGTACACTTAGGAATTCAGGACAGTAAATAGCAGAGAGTTTTTGAATTGTTTTAAATTGTTTACCTTTTAGCTAGGTATTTGTTGCGCTTTGTTAGGCTGCAGAGAGGTTTAGGACTACTTTGAGAGCATTAGCTGTAGGTGCCATTTTGTGATCAGTAAGTGATCCTCACTTTGTCACTCCTTGGGTGAAGACCGTGGAGCTGTGGTTTGGAAGAATATAGAAGCCTTTGCTAAACAGTTGTTATTTTCATGTGAACCTTCATATTTTGTATGAACCTTTACTTATTCTAGGTTAATGGTTGGACTCGGTGATCTTAAAGGTCTCTTCCAACCAAAATGATTCTACAATTTTTTTGGTGCAGGGCCTCACCAACTTTTCCCGAGTTTTCTCTGCTTTGCCTGTGCTGCATTTTCCATGGTTTTTGGGCCTCTGTACAATGAATGTTATTGGGTTAAATTTCCCTACATGCTTTCTGCACAGCATTATGGTTTATTTAGTCCTGTGTTCTTCCTGCTGTTTCATGCAGCTTGAAATTCCTCTGTGCATGAGCTTTTCTTTTATTTTTGCTTTGTTTAGCTCAGGCCTGCGCTGTGATTCCAGTGTGTTGGAATGGCCCAGGTGGCCATACTCCTTGGGCAGCCCAGGCATCTGGTTCACTGGCTTGAGCAACATAGATGGTGAGGTTTAAGAAGCTTCAAGCAGTAGATGCATGGATATTTATCAGTAAAACATGTAGGTCGGGCACAGTCAGGAAGGCAGGAGCAGGGAGGATTTGCAGTAGGCAGAAGGGAAAGGATTGGAATGCCAGAAATTTCCTGTGTGCTGGTATTGTTTATGCATTTACTGTATCAATCCCTTGGTAGCGTACAAATCTAGCCAGCATCACAGCGGTGACAGAAAATAGTGGCTGGCATGCCAGGGGGCAGTGATGGTAGCAGGTATATATGAGAACGCTTACCATGAGGCTGACATGCAGAAAAAGAGAAGATCTGAAAGAAATATTTGCAAAATTATTGACTTGTGTTTGATTAGCTTTTGTATTCTTAATTAAACGCTTAATTTCACTTTTTATAAGACCTGTACCTAAAAACACTGTCTCTCTATGTTCTGTAAACAGTGGTTACTGTGTTTTTAAAGGGGGTGGTCTGTCTCTGGTCAGAGCTACAAATGCTCCTCCATTACCAACACTTTTCCTTTACATTTCCTCTTTCTAATTTATAATTCAAAAAATACGTAAGCAGACATTCATAACTGATTGTAGTCTTACTGATAACTGTCATCTTTTATGAGTGGAATTAGAAGTAATCTCCAGGAAAATGTATTTAACTTCATAAATTAAAAGACCTGATCCTGAAAGGTGGAGAAAACTCCCATATTAGATTAAACCAGAGGTAGTTTAGGAGTTATGAATTAGCAAGATGGTATCTCTTAGAGTGCAAAAGGTATGAGGTGTATGTTATTTTCTGTTGATTCTTTGGAAGCCTGAGGAATTCATAATTATTCTGCCTACAGTAAACATACTGTTTTCCTATGTAGATACAGATAGGGCTCAATCCCAGTCTGCTGGAGTGTCTAATACTGACTTGAAGCACACCCCACACAAGTGAAGAGAACACAGCAGATGTGTGGCAGAACAAAGAAGCAAATGCTGCCACCTTGAGAAGTATACTCGTCTCGTCTAATAATTGCTTTTGATTCTTGTTCTTGGGAACATACAATGAACAAACAACAATCGAGACTGGGCCAGTGCTAAGTCACTATATTTCTGTGACATCAAGATATTACATCTTTTAATCACAAGACTTTTTTGATGAGGTTAGGGTATCTTTATTCCAAAAATACCTAACCAGTGAACCAACTGATAAATCAAACCACAACTCCTGTAATCATAAGTATGGGTTAATATTTTGCTGTTACTTGTTTGATTTCATGTGGTGGTTGTTACTAGTGCTGTGCACAGTAATTCTGAATTTTTTGTTCTTTTCTCCCTTTTTTATGCATCCTTGTTGGAATTCAGTGGCGTGGGTCGAAACTGGGGCTGGGCTTCCGCTGGCAGCAGCATCCTTGCTGAGTTTGGTACTCTGCACATGGAGTTTGTCCACCTCAGCTATTTGACAGGGGATCCCGTATACTACAACAAGGTGAGTCTCAAATTCAGTTTTTAATCATACAAGTGTCTCTTATACTGTTTCATCATAAATTGCATTAATGGGGAAGTACTTTCTGTATTGCATTCTATTTGCATTCTCGGTAGCAGGTAAATTTTTTCATACTGGTATTGCTGTTACCAAATAGGTGACTTTTTCAAGTAGAAATTTATGACAGCACAAGTTTTCTTATTTGTTTCAGCATACATTTAAAAATCATAATTTTTAAACATGTTAATGTGAACAGTCCTTTAAAAGCAAAAATGTACTAATCTGCAGGAAGCCCTCAAGAAAGTGTCTGGGTTCAGATTAAGAAAATTTACTACTACTACTAAAAAAAAAAAAAAAGATTAGATGAACATTGTTAGTGGTGATCCTGATTCTTGATTTAATTTAGGTCATGCACATTCGGAAGTTACTTCAAAAAATGGACCGTCCTAATGGACTTTATCCAAATTACTTGAATCCAAGAACAGGCCGGTGGGGTCAGCGTAAGTATTTTTATTTTATTCATTTCTAATTAAAGCTCTACTTCTTATTTTGTTGATGAGTTGGAGATCAGAAAAATTATTCTGTAGAACATAAACAGCATTGCTTGAAAATGTGCAATGTAGGATTACTTAGACTTGAGATCTCCTGAAACCAATTTTTTGCCTGTCGCTCTCTGAAGTCACACAGCTCGATTTTTATGGTACTTTCTGGGAGCAGCTTCCTACTAAATCTGATTCCTATCGGTACTTTTATCAGTCAATAAAATCTTCAGTAAAAAGGATGCGGCTGAAAATAGTTTCCTCATTTGATTTTATTCCTGGTTTTGTTCTACAAACCATCTGGTTAGTGGATTACTGTAAGGTAATGTATAAGTAATGCATGTCTGTGGTGGTTAAATTTGAGCTGGTATTAGGGACTGACATTTACAAACATCATTGTTTACTTAGGAGCATTTGAAATGTTATGATGAACCTCCCAATAGATCATGCTGTTATCAATGCAACTGGTTTTAAAAAAACTAAATATAAAGGCTTTGGAATGAAAAGAAAAAAATTGGTTTTGTTGCTGACAGTGTAAGTGGAGAGATAAAACATGAAGACAGACACAAATATGATTCCTTTTCTTCTAGTGGTTCTTCCAAGAAAAGTTCAGTGCTTTCATAGTGGGTGTAATAAAAGAGAATTCTTTTTTTCAAGGTTTCTGTTCCTGTTTCTTTTATGAATGCAAGTTTATTTAGGAAAACCAAGCAAGATTATCTGTTTCTGTCCTGTTTGACATCATTGACAGGTTTCGGGGATTTTAATAGTTGGCTGTAAATATCCAGCAGAACATGTTCTGGCTTGCAAACTGAGAATTTGCTTCTGACTTTGAGTCTGGTATATGAGGGAAATGGATGCAGCTGTCATTGCAGTGACTGTGAAGAGAGTTGTCTAATCTGATAATTCAGGCCAAAAATTCTCCCCAAATAGTCTAATATCTTTGAGTGAATAGTGACACCTTCTGAGACAGACACATGGATTGATGAGTAGAGACAAATTTAGGTTTAACGATGCATTCAGAAAAAAGAGAGTGAGCAAATACAAATACTCATCTATTATTTATTCAAAAGACAATTTTACATTGTTGTTCTGAAATACTTTTTATGTTGCTTTTTTTGTATTCCTAACCAATTGCTCTGCTACTTCTATCAAAAGTAGTCTAATGTGGCATATCACCATGATTCCTTAGGTGCTTTTTGTCATTTGTAAAAATAATGCTCAGAATTAGCAGCTCTTGGGAAGGATCTTGGTCACTGAGAATAAATGTACAGTGAAAATTTTAACTTTGCAGAAGTTTGATGGTGCTCAAATGTACTATTTAAATTAATTTTGAAAGATAATACATTTGGGATGAAAGTTTAGGATTACAGGCTGAGACTTTAGTTCTTAGGGTAAAAAGAAATGCAACTTTATAGAGCCTTTAATTTCTCTGTGCTATTCATTAGCCACAAACTTATTTCCTGGAATTGGGTGGTTGGTTGATTTGTTCGTTTGTTTTGAGCAAATAAGCTTCCAAGTGCAGACACAGATATTCTGGTAGTGTTTCTAAGATATCTCCAATGCAACGAGCATTTGTAAGCATATTTTGAAAAGTTTAGTGGTGATAGAAGAACAACAATCCTTACATATGTTTTTCCTGCCACAAAACAGGATGGAATGATAAGAAACTGTCTTTGTTGTATCCCTGATAGATTACTCTTCAGTGAATCCATTTGCAGAAATTTAAGAAGTTACAGTAAAGGTGCACAGGCACTGAAACACTGGATGTATGAGCTGGAGCAGCTGAGGCTTAGACAGGAATTTTTCTTCTGATTCTGCTGCTGAGATCACATCCTGCATCACAGAAGTCAGTTAAGTAAGGGTGATGCCTTCACAGGCTACATCTCAGTTCACTAGAGGACTCATGTCAGAGTCCATAATACTGACTTGAGTCACATTGTTGGTATTAAGGGCAGGCAGGGCTTTTGTGTCCTCCTCAGAAGGTAATTTCAAAGACCATTGTGTTTGGCTTGTTCTGAACTTTAGTACTGGAAAGACTGAGACAATGGAAAGAGTACCAAAGCATAACTTTTCTTCTTTCAGCTTCTGGGAAAGCTGCCCTTTTCGTCTTTGATGTGACCTTTGGTTTGATGCATCTTACCTTGTACAAAGTACTTTCTCCAGATAGTTTCTGAGAATTATTTCAGAACTCTATTTGCCTAGATACCTGTAACTCTTGAATCTGACCTTTCTGCAGTTTCTTTTTTTTTTTTTTTTCCTCCTTCCTTTTAACATTCTTTTCCCTCCTTAGACTTTTTTGTCTCAGTTCTAGTTAGGTTTTCTGTTAATCTGTACAGTGTTCCAACTAAATCATGAGGGGTGGGAAACAGGTAAAATAAATCTACATAAATACATACATAAATGCGCTGTTGAAGAAATATGGGATTTAGCTGCAATATAGAATCTTTCTAATGGTGTGTTTATTTTCTGTTTCTGTACCCATCATTCTAGCGGTGCGTATATTCTAGTGCTGGGTACCTTTATTCAAAGTAATAAAAATATCAGTGATATGCACATAGCAGTCAGACTAATTAATGTTATTACTACCAGCTAATTATCCAGATAGTATTAAACAAAATATATAATGGGAGAATCTATTTAGGTCATATTTTCTTAGCAGTTATGGGGATTTTTTTACCTTCTGATTTTTTTTTTTAAAGAAAAGAGGTGTGATTTGAATAGAATAAAAAATATACCTTTGTGTTGTTTTTATGTTTAATTTTGTTCTAACTCGTTGATAACTTGAATACTTAAAGATAATTCCTTTTGCAAGGCAGATTGTGGAGGAAAAGAGAAGTCTCAAACATTTTCTGTGGTTTTGGTGTGGCCCCATAGGACTGTAAGCTGTATGTATCTCTACTTGCAACAAGAATTTTGTGGAAAGTTCTTGATATCTTCTACTTTGATACTTGATGCAGAATTTTGATACCTTGTTAGAGATATTTGGACAAGGAGCCTAGGCATATCCTCATTTTGTGTTTTTAACCAGAAAAATTCACAAGGATTGCATCTACTTTGACTAACAATCCCAAGTATTAAATGTGCCTTTGAAATACCCCATTTAGAAATCTTTCCTTCCTTTTTCCTGTTTGCTCTAGAGATCTGTTCAGTATTTTATGCTGCCATGTAAGTAACTCTTAGCACATGTAAGGTCTCACAACATATTGCCTTTTTTTTTTAAAATCTCAGATTTTGCACAATCTAAATGTCATGTTGTCTGTCAGAACCTTGTCTGAACTGGATAAAACTCACAAATATGAAGTTCATATCTCAGCTACTGGTGCTGGTAAAGTAGATAGTAAAATTCAGTGCTAGGTTTTGTGGAAGGGGAAGGTGATATTTATTTGTTTACAGAGTCATTAAACCAGTTGATTTTTACCTACTCTCATTTCCTTGTAAGTTTAATTCACTCATGCTTACAGGTACCAAAACAAATCCAAGTTGTCTGGACTCAAAGGAGAAGGGGACACTGGCTATCCAATCCTCGTCACGCATCATTCTTGAATGACGATGATGAGCTAGTGTTTGGGCAAATCTTTTAGTCTGATTGTAGATCACCAGTTGTTACAGGGTTTTTCCATGCTTCGGAATATTTCTCTCTTTAGCCTCCATAGATCTTAGGCCATGTTGCTGTGTCTTGTCTGTTTCTCCTCATTTAAATATATGTTTAAAATACGTGCCTATGGTCTGTTTTCTTCTTGGGTGGGAGGAAGGAGAATGGTGTATGTGATGTGCCGCAACCTTGTTGCCATTCTTCTGGTGTTAGGATGCAGGGTCTTCTGCTGAGGAGTCATTTCTGCTGAGGTTTGATTTATCAGGGTGTGCAAGCCTTTGGGTCTTGATACCAACAGCATGTTCTGCAATTTTGCTGCTGGGGAACGATGTTCTGGAGACAGCGCCCCATGACACACAGACTCTTCTTTTCGCTCATCGTTCTGCTGGTGCTTGCAAAGAATGTTTTCATTCAAACAGGACCATGTTTCTGTTAAAAAATATCTAAAAAGGTATGATCAATAAAGTAACTTACCAGGCAATTAGTAATTATCGTTTCGTCAAGAAGGACGTGACCATAGTTTCCAGGTTATTAACAAGATGGAGAGATGAGTAGCCATACAGTGTCACATAAACCTAATCTATAGCCAAGTCTTTGTATTGTTTACACTTTTATGAATATAAATTTCCATGCGTTTGACATAGCACTTGAAGAATTGTTGTGGTGACAGATTACTTTTTTTTTCTTCCTGCCTTGTGAAACAGCAGCAACCAGGGTCAGGAGCTGCAGCAGGCAGGGCTGTGCAGGGACTGCTGTTCCATCCCGTTGATTTTCTTCCATCTGAATGCCATAAAACCCAATCCTAAAAACTGCCGGGTGAATGGCTTACTCGTCATTGCTAAATCCCCATGCTTTCCATTGGAAATGCTTCATAATACAGCTGTACATGACTGGGCCCTGACTGCTGTGTAGCAAGAATTGAGTTTGTTATACCCAGGAGGAGGAAAATGATGTCATCTGTAGACTAAATATTTGTGTTTGAGCATATAATGTGCAGGTATTATTACAGCATGAGTGGCATGACAGACAGCTTTTTAATGGGTTCAGCTCAGGATTTGTCATCTCACTGAGGCTCTTGCTGGAAGGCAGAGCTATAATGCCCACAGGAATGTTGACAGATCCAATTTTTACTTACGAACTGAGATGATGGTCCAGTAGGAACAAGTGATTTACAATACCTCTGCCTTGGGGTTTCAGTTTCTGCAAGACTGAAAGGAAAATAGCTGGCAAGAAGCATATTCTAACCTCTCACATCAACCTACAGTTAACTTCGTTAGCTTTTGGTTTCACTTAGTGAGTGGTTGGTTTGATGTAAGCATCAGAACTTTGAATTTAGATTATTTTCAAAAACACTGACAGTGCTTTCTAGAGAAGCCTGCTGCCAGATGTAACGACTAGAATTTTGATGAAAAGCAAGAGATTTCAGAATTATGGAAATCAATTTGTAATGAAGAAAAACTATTTTTAGAAAAATGAAAATATGGTGAGAAAATCTAACTCTAATTCGCACTTGCAAACAGCTTACGGGAGAATACCAACTAGAAAGCAATAACAAAGAAAATGCCAATCTGCATGTTACTGCCAAGTCAGGACGTGCCGCACATTTCTGTAAGTGGCGCATTCTTCCTTTCTACTTTTCAATACAGAGAACAAATTATTGCATTTCGTCTGGTTCCAACATCTCTTGCAAGTAATAATGTTACTGAAGAGGAACTCGAATCACTCTGGTTTCACATCTTGCTTCCTACAATTGGGCTACCTATGGAATTACCTGGCTTGGTTACATAAGAAAGTTGTGTCAGTTTAACTAAAATTGTGGTTTAGTCTATATATGGCTTCTATATGCAAGAAAATAAGCAGAGATATCTATTCTATGTTAGCCTTCTGTGTTTATTACACCTTAGTGATATGAGAGCACATTAACAAGTTACTGTAAAGTAAGCTAGTATGTGAATTTATGGTGAATGAGCTGAGCATTACTATGAGGAATGTAATAGCAGATACTGCAATTACCATCCACTTAATGCTGATGTGATGAACATTCCGACTGCGGTCTGTTCTACAGTGCTTTGTTTGTGTCTCCTTACCGGAAAAAAAAAAGCCCCTTTAGTCAGACTTGCAAGTGGACTAAGTTAAAAACCTGACGAGGGGGTACTCTGTCAGCACCTAGGACTCACCAGCAATGTGTCATTGGTCCACGTTTGTGTATTTAATGCACTAAATTCAGATGCTGTCATTCATGTACAAAGTGATGATGAGTCTCTGTACAAAGTGATGACGAGCCTCTAAAGACAAATAAGAGAATTCACACAGGTATTTAGCCTGCCTTGTTACACACTGCCTTAGCACCTTAAGGTGATGTTCTCACTTTCTTGCTGTTCCCTGCATCTGTTACTATAGGCTAAGTAGAGGCGCAACCGAGGTGGCTGGTATATCCTCTCTTTCCCAGTTGTTTGTGCTCTAGATTAGCCTTTAAGTAGAACAAAGTAAATTTCTTTGTGGACCTGCATATTTCAAGTTTCTTCAGGTAGTCTTTCATTTTCAACACTAACTGCTTAAATTAAACCAAACCAAGCACTTTTAATTTTAAAATACTATTTAGAGAAGGCTTCTGTGGATTTTTATTTAATTGGATTAGATTTACACTTCCATTAAAATGGTGCAATATTCACAGGTAGGAAAAGCAATAAAAACAATTTTAAATTACTGTCATTAAATCAGAGCAAATATTGGGTGAATACTCCTAATTTTTTATGCCTGCCTGCCTGTACAGCTGGTTTTAGTCTAATGCTCTTGGGCTGAGCTACGTAATTAACTGAACTGCTTCATTTAAACTCTTGCAAGCAGTAGACAAACCATGAGTAATACACCCTATCTATTTTCATTTGTGATATGACATTGTAGCAAATACATAACACCATCTGTCTATATTTATTTGTCAGTATTTAAAGGATAATTGAAAATTAATTTGATGTAAATGTTTGTAATGCACTTTCTTAAAGATATTAAGAATGCCACTGCATCCAGCAGACTCTGAGACCTGGGAATTCCTCCTTCCCACCTACTGAAGCTCAGCCAGGTAGAGGTGTCTCCATCCCAGTCCGATGGATGTGGTTTGCTGCTGTTCCTATTTGCAGGTTTGGGCAGTAGCAAGGCTGAGGGATGCATCCTAGAGAGCTGCATATGTACAGTAATGCAGCTGCCCACACAGACTGCCACCGACAGCCTTTGGTGGCACAACTCACATGAAATATACGGACAGGTGGACAGGTCTTGCTCCTCCTCCTGATGTTCACTGTCAAATAGATGCATGCACTCGCACACTTTTTGCAAGCACCCTCACGGATCCTTCAAATATTAGCAAAGGCTCCCAGTCTGCCTAATACCCATGCTTGAACCCTGGACGCTTTATGCAGCCATCGGCTCAGAGCTTGGGTCTTTTTCAGACACAGGTCTTCTGCTCACCAGCTCAGCCAGTTTGAAGTTAGCTACTGAATTCCACATACACACATGCATCTAGGTTTGAATTCACTGGGGTAAAACAAATGCATGTGGGTCTTTCTGGTTGCTGACGTGCAGACCTAGGGGTCTGTCTGACACACACACACACAGGGGCTGCCCTGTGACCTGCAGCCCCTCTCTCCAGCCGCCAGCACTCTGACCTTGCAACACGCATCCCAGTCCCTCCCGTTCCTGGCACCCAGACCTCTCTTGCATGCCAGTCTCTCCAAGTGCTGGCACCTAGACCTGCAGGCTCTGTGACGCGTGGTCTTGGCTCCAGCTGCTGATGTTTACACCTTGTTTACATCCATAGGATAGTGAGTGGGATTACACACAAAAAATACGGGATTTAATATGAAGATAAAGCAGACTGTGCTGGTAGGGTGCAGGGCTCAGACAAGTGTGTTGATTGGCAGCCTGTTTACGTGCAACCAGGCCCTTATAACCCACCTCTCCATTTTTCCCTTGCTCCTTCCTCCCCAATCCACCCTGATCCTTCCCTTTCACCCTTCCCCTAAATAGCCCATAGTAAATTTTGTCTGAAGCCGCAGGCCAGGCCCTTTCTGCTGTTCCGTAAATATTTGCACAGTCCTGCAAGTCCCCTCAAATACCTCATAATGCTCGTGACAACCCTTCTTATCGGTGACAAAGTTCAGGTTGGCTCTCCGAGGCTGTGCCCCAGTAATTCCTTTAATGGCCCATCAATCAGCAGCTGAAGAGTTCTGGTCTGTGTTACTGTTTGGTACCACCTGCTCGTTAAAGCCTGTGTGTTTAATTTACCAATTTCCTTGTCATTTGTTATTTCTTTTATGCGGAATAATCCTTAACCAGATAACTTGATGAAGGTGCTCTGGCATTCTGCTTATCCCCACATGTCAGAGTGCTAATACTGGGAATAATCGCCATGTCAGCTGGAGGGTACCGTCTTGGCAGTGTGAGCTCTATCTAATACGTAGGAAGAGTGGCTCTCTTGAATGCAAACATTCAAAAGTGCTGCAGAGATTGGTAAATAAATGACTATTTGGATCTCTCTTCTTGGAACTTTCATTGTTAAAATTAAGGAAGGCCACCTTTCTGTCAGTCTTTACCTCTGGGAGATTAAACCCCTTGCAGACTGCAAGGTGAATAATACTGAAGAATGAAGTGGTCTTTCAGAAGATCAAAGAAATATTGAAAAGAAGTATTTTAGATAAAAATATAAATATAGCATACGTTAACAGGTTGATAGTCTGGTTATAGGTAATGAGAAAGATGCTAGTGTTGGAAAATTCCTGTCTTTGACAGCTGAAGCTGCTGCTGCTGTTCTCCTTTAACTGTGAAGGTACTTTGCATTTTTTACCCCCTCCCCTTACATTGTTTGTTTATTTACTAGATGCCTTGTTTAGCAGAAGCAGTTTCTTAAATTATATCTGTTAATACCCCCACATGCTCTAGACAACGCTGAGAAACCAGAAACACCAAGAGTCGTGAAAAATCAAATTGTGATATCTAATGTCAAGTTCTGCCAAAACATCCATAACCTAAGAGAAAGTGAAGGGAATCAAGTAAGCCTGTGTTTACCAAAAAAAAATCTTACAAAACGTTTCAGATAAATACCTTCAATTTGGACTTGTGGATAATAGTTTCTAATACTTTAATTCTTGAGTGATTTTTTTTTTCTCCTTTCGCATAAGGAAAATAATTTCTCTCTCTTAAATAGAAATGGTGCAGGATTAAAATAATTATTTTTATCCATTGTAAAAGTACTTGTAGAAGTAGTTCCCAGCCTGACTTCATCTTTGCACATTGATTTAGCAAGTAAATTTCTTTTTTGATTTGTAGTTGGAAGATCAGTTTTGGAACTGGAGATATATGATCTATGTGGTGGCTAGTTTGGAGATTCATGCAAGCATTTATTGTAGTCAAGTTTTTTATTTTAAATCTGCTTTCAGTTGAGTACATTATGAAGAAATAAAAATACAACATGATTTCCAGACTTCCAGCAGTAGGCATGCGTGTATCGGTTGCAGATGAGGAGGTGGGGGTGGTTCTCTGCTGTTTAATTTTCTTTCTGATCTTGGCAGATGTCCTGAATTTTTCTTTCAAAAATATTCTGGCTTGTTCTGTATTTAGGAGCATGCATGTGTTTTGAATATTAAATAATTATGTAATCTCTGATGGGGAATTCCCCTTGCCCTTCTGCTCTATAACCATGTACAAATGTAATTATCTGTGTTCCAAGAAAAGGCTGCATTCAAATTTGATATTCGTTAGAAACTAAGAGAAAATTAATCTGTTAAAACTTAGTTTTCCTGAAATACATCAGAGCTGTGTGTTACAGGAAATACAGTTTTGTAAGTGTACAAGGTTAGACGTTTTGCTGGTCTGTTGAGCAAGATGCTGAAAAAGCTAAACAAATAAAAGCTTTGTTTAGTGTGTTAAAGGTTCTAGTGTTATTGAAGGTTAAACATGTATATGAATTATGCATTTGAGAGGGAGTGTCTATAAATAATTTGTAAAGATAGGATTTGGATATGGTGTAACTGGGATATGAAAGTGCTTGCATGCATTGCTGTGGAAAGAGCTGAAAATTCTCTTTTGTTGTACCACCAAACTGTAATTTTAGAGCATGATCTTGGTGGGGAGTGCATCAATATCTAGAATTTGAAATCTGTCCCACAACAGCTTTAACATTTATTTTTCTGACTCTAAATTCAGTAAATTAATCTGTATTAATAGAGTTCAACTGTCTTAGAGTACTACCTTATATTCTTGAGAGTTTAAATTGTTGGCTTTGAAGACAGCTAACTTAAATGCTTGGGGACTAAAAAGGTATCCTTTGACACATACCCTGTGAGTTTTTAAAGTCTGAGCTCCTGTGTGATCTTGTTATTTCTTTAATAATTGATTTTTGTACTGACGTCTCTATATACCTAAACTGGTTTTTTGAACTGTTCTTGACTTACTCATTTCCTGTCAAAGAAAAGCCTATCAAAGTCCAATTGCAAAGTTGTTACGCCTTATTACAGTTATGTGGGTTTATTTTATTCCTTCTATATCATTTATTTGTTGGAGGCTGTGCAGCAAGCTGTTTATATCGACATTCTTTAGAGCACTAGTAGATTTCAGGTGACATAAAGTAGTCTATTCCTTTTCATTCTGTCTTCAGTATGTGAGACTTCATACTCTGAATTATGTGTGGAGATGTACCTTTTGGTGGTCATGGGAGAAAGATTTCCAGTTTGGTGACATTGAGGAGACAGGGTCAATAGTTCCATTCAGTGGATGTTGAATATATTTTCCTGATGGGTTTCATTTAATCGTGAGGTTCCCCTGGGAGGTGGACTGTCCTGTAGCAGCAAGGTAAAATAACATCTTGTTCTGGAGATCTATGTGAAGACAGAGCTGATCTTTGATTGCAGATCACACTGTAGCACTTTTTGGCCTCTATGGTCAAAAATAAGAGCGGGATGGTGATGAATGCACCCCAAATGTAGGGTGTGGTAACTCCGTCTCAGTCATAGAGCATGGACTGAGTAAGTCTTACAATCAGCACAATTTCCTGGTGCCTGCAGAGTGACCAAAAACTTCAGCTAGCTGTGTGCGCAATTTCAGGCATATGTCATAAGAAGAAAAATAAGAGATACAGAGATACAAGTCTAGGAGAAGGGAACATGCAGAGTAGCCTGGATTTATATTTTGCATGTGGCGTAATCCACAAATACATCAAAAACAGGGAGTGTCTTACACTGGTTCTTTCAGTCTCTTTTGACTGTCAGCATTCATGTGTCATATATACACGTATGTACATATATGCATATGTAAACTCCTGTGGTCTTGATACAACTTGAAGGGAGAGGGCGTAGTTGTTGACAGTGGTTTTGCCAGCTACTTTTGCACAGAGGGATGTTGGTCTAGATTTAATCTAATAAAACTTTCTCCCATTTTCTTGATTTTAATCTGTAAGAAGAGAGTTGAGATCTTATGGGAAGACTAAGGTGAATAAACTCAAGGTTGTAATGACATTAAGAGCTTGTCAATCCCCCTATGTAGAAACTCTTATTCAAAAGGGACTCTTTGGGTTGTGGGCACATACCTACAGCAGTATTAGTGGTAGCAGAAGGTGTCACCATGCCTTAGCTGTTTCTTCACAGCCACCTTGTCAGTTAAAAAAGTCATGAGAGGTAAACAGGTACCTGACTTCCCATCAATCCACTGCAAACTCCAGCAGCTTACTTAAAGCTTCCAGTACAGGTGGGATTTACACTGACACCAAACTTGGCAGAGAGGCAGGAGTGCTTCACTCGGGTGACTCTGTTGGTGATGTAGTATTCTGGAAAAGACAACGTCAGGTGATAAAAGGTAACTTTACTTTTCACTAAAAGCACCAGTGCAGTGGTCTAATATGTTTTTAATTTTTGCACGTGGACTTGATGTATTGAGTTGATTGATCTTTAATTTGTGAACCTGTCTTCTGAGAGATGACATAAATATTTCCAGAGTTATAAATAGTAGCTGGAATGTTTTGAAATTTCAGGGAGGTTTGAGTACAAAAAGGAAAATACTTGTTCCAGCTGTGAATTCCTGAGTGTGAAAGGAGAGCCTGTGGTAAGATATCAAATTAGGGTACTCCTTTGACATTACAGAATCATAAACTACATTCAATTTGAAGATGCATTTGGTTTGAACAACATGAGTTGCCTAAATATATGTGTTAGTTGGGCTAGTTGTACTTGCTGGTCTGTTATTTCTATTGTCATACACTTATATTGTGCAAATTTGAGAATTTTAATCTTTAGTTTGATAATCATTATAGTTCTAGGAAGTCATTTTGTTTAATTTTATTATACAAGAAAGTGGTAGCAGTTACAGTTAAGATTGCTCAACACTTTCCATTAAGTGATTGTGTTCTCAATTTCTTGTAGCTGCCAAACTTCAGCTTTTCCAACTGGAATATTCTGTCTGCCTCAAGCTGTTTTGTTGTTCTTCTTTTTTTTTTTTTTTTTTTATAAACAGCTCTGACAAAAATGCTTCAGCCATTTCTAAATGAAGCTAGAGGTGGAATGTGATTCTACCCATATTAAAGTTTGGTTTTTCCCAAGTGTACAGTCAAGAAACTCAAGAACCATCATGTCTGGGATATGAAATACTGTGGTAATTACATGTTTCACGACTGCTTGAGGAGAAAATAATCCATGTTTTTTCAAGACTGAAAAATATTCATGCCTACTTTCTCCATATGGAATATTTAGCTGCTACATTCTCTCTAGTTGTTGTGTGCTGAGCAGGCGTAATCACGCATCCCCAGGTTGGGAGGAGCTGAGCTGGCTTTTTTTTCTTGTTGCTTGAATCTGTTGCGGCACCAGCGAGTAGAACGGGAAGCAATGTCTGTTCAGCTGTCTCCTAACTTATAAATGCTAGGCTTTGCCTCCTTAAGTGTTCTTTGGACATAGTTCTGTTATGTGGCAACCTGCATGTTTTCAGGAAAATTCTCATGCTGGTAACGTGTTCCTTAGTTATGAATGATTCATAGCTGACTAAAAATTGCACCTCTACCTCCTTTTATCAGGGCTGCCTCTGCTGCAGTTAATTTACAAGTGTTTGCACTTTTAAGCTACCCACTATGGCTTATGGCATCCTTAGGTTAAATTTCCACTGTGAATTTGCAGCAGCTGCAATTTCCAGGGCCTCAGCTTTCTGGATTAAAGGATTAGAAAGGGAGCTTGCACCTATTTAGAGCAGCTGAGGGGCACTAAGCCCAACTACATGAAGTAAAGATTGAACTGAAATTTAATCAGAGCCACTCTGCAGACAAACAGAAAAGCAATTCTTTAGATGTTTCCTACACAGGGAAAGAGGGCTCCTGCAGTGTAAGGCCAATTGGTACCCAGAACAACTAATGGCGATGGGCTGTGTGGATTTCTTAATGAAGTTTAATATTGGCTTAATCACTTCACTACTCCCTTCCAGTCACTTACCTTTTCCACTCTTGAACTCTTTTGCTGACATATTGCAATAGCACTTTGTCAAAGATACAGTGTTTGAGGTCCTTAAGGAAAATCAGCCTCCCCTTTTACTACATTGTTCTTTTGTTGCAGAGTACTTCTGCACTACTGTTCTTTTGGTTGAAATGACTCAGTAGTTGTTCATCTTGCTGTTTCCAATCTATTGGATATAGCACTGCAGGCAGGTTTAAGTTAGTTTTCCTTTACTGTAGACTCATAACTAACAATTCCAGTTCTAAGACTTGAGTTTCTTTTATATATTGCCAGATTTCTAATTCTTTGCTTGGTTGTTATCTAGCTGTCTGTACTTGAAAATATTAAATGAGTGTTACGGTTGCAAATCCATGAATTAAAAATGCTATTGGAATAGTTGATTCTCATCTCCTGCTTGTGCTTTACGTACTGCTAGAACGCTCTCTCACCCCACCGCTTTTCAGCGTGGCAGCCTGTGCCTGCCAAACATACTTCTGCTCCGCATTTTATTTCATCTATTTCATTCCGTGCGCAGTAAATGACGCGTAAGCTGTAGTGGGCGCAAAGGCAGGAGGGGAGGACGTGCCCTGGGGTCAGGAAGGGGCAGTGGCTCACTGTCCTCTGCTCAGGGGGAGCACCAACCCTCACCCTCAGGTGTTGTGACTGATGCATCGGTTCTGGCATAAGCCTCTGCTTTTAAAACGCCTGGCTTCTTTCTTTATTCCTGCTCATTGCCAAGAAATGACAATTGGAACAATTAAGGCACAAAGCAGAGAGGGTTTAGCAAATCATGAACTGTTTTTAATTTGCCTCGTTTAGTTGCTGTTAACTACTTAAAGCCATCTGCTTAAAAATAATTTATGCATCTTAAGATTGCCCTAGAGAGCAGGTAGACCTTCATTAGAGCAGGTTTTGTTATTAATGTTATCTTTAGGGGGCTTTCAGTTGTTGTGGAAAATACGTTATTGCTCACTGAACCAAACTTTCCCTGTAAACAAAAGGAGGTGGCACATATTTGTAACTTGCCGTCTGCTGCCATAACCGTATTCTTGGGAGCCGCTGCCATTCATTTAGAAACTGGCTTGCTGTGGAGGCAGTTATTTACAGCCATTAGGTAGATCTGGGTAGGAGAAAGGAGAATGAGCTCTGTGAATGCCTAGTTATCTGTATTATCTACTACCCTCTCTCCACAAAAATTAGTCTTGGAGAGAAAAACAGTCAGATCCATCACAGCACCTCAGCTGTAATTGAGGAGGGGGAACCCTGAAGAGCTAGCTGAGGAGAAACAAGTTTATTTGTCTCCCCAGATTTGTAAAGAAACAATTCCACTTGCAGAGAACAAATCACCAGAGAGCCACAGGCTCTCCCTCCTATCTCAAGCTGAGATTCATTGTCATTTCAGTTCGAGATAGCATGTAGGCTCCTTTCTGACCTCCTATGTGTTCCTGCGGTTTGCTGTGAAATAATTGTTCTGGTTCTCGTCAGAGGAGGCTGCTTCACAAGTGAGCTAATGGATTGCTGATACGAATAAATTAATTTGGAGTGGAATTAGCTTTAGAAATTTTAGGTAATAATGGTGTGCGAATTTAGAAGAAGGTCCTATAACCAGTCTGTGGAAAAGAGGTGGATGGAATTTTTTAAAAATCAGCAGAGACACAATAATTGACTAAATATAGATCTTCTTTTATCAATAAATTAAAAACTCATTAAAATATTGCTATGAAATGGATTGGGGGTTTTTTCCCAATTGTTTGCTGTTCATTAAGAAGAAAAATGCCAATATTTGCCAAGATGTAAATTTCTTGAAGTATCTGAGCAAAAATGTTGCTCTAAGCTGTAAATAGCTTTGTCTTTCTGTTAAGATTTTGTCTCTGTCTGGCAAGGAGGAAGCTTACAAACAGACTGACTGCACAGGTTTGCACACAACATGCTTTCAACTGTGTGACAAACCAGAATAAATAGAGTGCTTTTTGTAATTGCATTTGGTTGCAATATTGAAGGTATTCTTTGCAGTTACAGCTACTGTCTTTTAATTTAAAATAAGACTCCCAAGGAATCCTTGACTGTAATCCTTTCATGTTTGCCCAGTCATCTGCGCCTACATTTGAAAAAATGGGGAATGCAAAAATATCTTAATTTGTCTTGATTGGGAGAAATGAATGTTCTAAAAACATATACATGTCAATGAACAGAATACATGCCTTCTGCCATATTTGATATGCCTTCATACTTCTGTTCTCTTTGCTATATTTGTCTTTATCTGGAAAGAATTTTACTTCAGGATTTCACTGTGAAGTACATCTTCACAGTAAAACCCTTTAAATGATATAATAGAGCAAATTAAATAGTTCTTGTAGATCAAGTATGTGAAAAATTAAATCAATTTTTAAACTTGCAAAATACTTACATTTTAAAACACAATACTTGCCTTCACAGCTGTCTACTGAAAAGTACCTGGTGCCAAGACACTATTGTAAACTCATGGGTACTCTGGATTGACATGCAAGGTTAGGGCTGATGGAAAGAACTTCAAAATATTTTATGTGCAAAACATTTTGATGAGCAAAACATTTTGAGTTGAGCTGATTTAAATCTCTGAATCCATCTGATCTGTAGCTCAAATAGCAGGAGAGAGTGATAACCACCGTGGATCTTCTGATGATAAGTTTGTGTCAGGAACTTGGTTTATTGGAGAAGAATGGTGTCTGCTGGCCCAAATCTTCAGTTTTCACCAGCTGTATATTTGCTAAGGAACCTTCAAAAATATTTCTTTTGCATTTCCAAAAGTTGAGAGCAAGTTGTCAAAGTCCTGCAATCATCACAAGAAGTGTTTTAATTTTCAGTCATTTCTAGTTATAGTCCTTACACAAAATGCAGGAAATTCTGTTTTAGCAACACTTTCTGATGCTAGCAAAAGACCTGAAGAAGATCTTGCCAGGGGTGCAGTTAATGCAGCTCTAGAGGTTGGAAAACTTGCGGTGCTTAAACCTCCGCTCATGTGCTGTGGTGGCCCCCTTTGAGCTCCCACCCTCTTTCTACTGTTTTTCACAGGTGGAGAGGGGTCAGGAAGATACAGACAGCAGTATGTCAGTGCAGTCAGCTCCCTGAAGTACTGCTTCCCTCCTGTGTGAAAAATCTCCGTCTATGATGTCTTATCATGTGGGACCACCAAAAATATTCCATCTCTCCCTTTCCTGCTGCTGGAAAGAAGGAACAGAATCAGTTCCTTCTTTCTGACAGGTCCACCCTCTGGTCCATCTGTGAAGGGCAGCTGCTGGGTAGTGGTCGAGCACAGTGTTTATTGAGAGAGGAGCCTTGAAAAATGTTAGGAGTTCAGAGGTGCAGTGAGGTACGCGAAATGGGAATAAAGAAAACGCTGCTGCTAGGAGCTGCGAGGCCCTCAGGAGCCCTTAGCCTTACCATGTTTTCTTCTCGCCAAATGGGAGGAGGATCTGTATCTTGTGGAGCTCTGTTCTCTCCATAAAGGCGCAAAAAAGGCCATCTAGGGGATGTCTCTCAGTCCCATGTGTCCTGGTGCTACTAGTTTCTGCGTTCCCTGCACTTTGCACCTAAGGTGACGAGCAATGTGGAGGAGAAGAGCTGCTGACAGGACAGAAAGACAGTTCTCCAATGACTGCCGGAACAAGTAGATGTGGAACAGGGTGTGTTTCTGATAATTGGCTTTGGAAACTCACCTGGAAGGTGGATTTCTGTATTGAGGAAATAAACATCTTCCGTTCATCTTCCTGCTCTTTCCTGCCCCGAACCTAGCTGGAGCTGCTACAAGACGAACGCTGCTGAGGGATACTCAGCAGCCCTGTCCTGGCGGGGTCTGAGCGTACCTGTGAAAGAAATCCGGCAGAGGAGCAGCGCTGACTCCAGTGACACAGCTCAGCTGGGGAGGAGACAGCAGCTTAACACAAGTAGTTTTAAACTGTGTCTCTTGTGAAGACAGTCCCTGAGTAATGCTGACATGAGTCGTAGCTTTGAAGTCTTGGGGTGGTTGGTTTAGTTTTTTTTTTTTTTCTGAAAACCACAGATCCTTAGTTCTTTTGTCTACGTGAGAATGTAATCGTGCATTGAAGGAGTAATTTTTAGCCCTTGGCATTTGTGGAAGAAAGTGACTCGTGACCAGAGTGCCCTCTTACAACTCAGAGCTAGGAAACTAAGGAAAACTCACAGTTGTTAAATCACTGATTTGCTGGGTGTGAAAAGGCTGTCAAGGAGATACTGAGATATAAGAAAAGGGCATGAAGTAATTTGCTCCAAATTCACAACCTGAAATCAAATGGGAAAGCTACAGTCTTTCCACTTGCCCCTTCCTTTGTTTAGAAATCCATTGGTACATAGCAGAGGAATCAAGAGGCAACTAGGAAAATTAGTATAGAAGCGTGTACCACCTCTGACCTCATATTCACATCTTCAAAGACAAGCAGACATGCTGGGGCAGGATCGTGCTTGGAGGAAAAAGGAACAGAAGGAGAGCTCCAACCTCTCTTTTGCACCTTTATCCCAGAAACACTGTGAATTACCATTTTTTGGATGTACTTTAGGAAAGGAAGCATCGTATCTTTTATTTGAACCAGAACTTGCATGACATGGACCAGCATGACATATGCAAGGGAACTTGCATAACAGCCATGCTTCGGGCAGTGGATTTCTGGCATTGTGATGAAGTTGGTCTTAAACATTTTTTTCACCTAGCTTCAGCAGAATAAGACTGTTCTGGTGCCAGCATTTTGGGGGCTGTAACGTTGGGAAAGAAACGGTTATGTGGCTGGAGTCGCTTACTAAATCTCATAGACTCTGCTGCTTTTTGAATGAAGGATGTTCTGAGGGAGTGCTTACCGTGGGTGGAACAGAGCTCCAAGACTGAGTGAGACCAGTAGGATTTTTGTGGGGACATACGACAGTTCACCTGAAGAGAAATGTAGGTAGTTCTCATGTGGTCTGTCAGCACAGAATAGCAGTGACACTACTGGTGAAAGGCAACCTCTGCAAGGAAGGAAGGTGACAAAAAAAAAAAAAAATCTGTGCGTTAAGAGGTCCAGCTTATGTGGGGGTGGATTCTAATAGTCAAGCAGCCTTGCCCTGTAGCCCATGGCAAGGGTGCTCAGGCACAGGGCAACAGAGCTAGGATTGTGTTGTAACACGGCAAAGGCAATTTGCCTCCCTTCTGACTGAAAGAATTTAAATAAGAACATTTACTTTGAGATATTCATTAGCCTGTTAAGTAACTACCCTGTTGGAAATAAAAAAGCCTCCTGTAAAGTTTGGATTCCGTGTAGTTCATGGCAGTTTAGAGACAGACACATGACGTGGTTGCATCCTGGATACAGAGGTATCTTACGGGGTTTTTTATATATACTTTTTAATAGATATTTTAAAATCCCAAACCCTAGCAACAAAACAATTAAGTTCTGTGGAATGAAGTGAAAACAGAGGTTAAAATCATAACTTTGATACGAGGGATAGCCTGTGCAGAATGACAAGTAGGGAACACATACAGCAGGCTCCACACCTATGAAGTTGCTTGGAGGGGATAAGGGATACAGTGCAGCTTTGTCCTGCTAAACGGGCTTAAAATATTGATAGTTCTACAGTGGTAGACCTTAAAAACATAAGTTTATATTTTGAATAAATTTAAGGTGCTATTATGTAACAACTTAAACTTTTTTTTTTTTCCCTCTTTCCCTCCTACAGATCACACATCCGTGGGCGGGCTGGGAGACAGTTTTTATGAATATTTATTGAAAGCCTGGCTTATGTCAGACAAGATGGACACAGAAGCAAGGAAAATGTACGACGATGCAATTGAGGTGATTATAATTCATTGAGTTTTACAATACAGTGGAATTTAAAAAACATCTTTGATAATTAAAAAAACCGAACAAACCACAGGACTTCTTTTGATTATGTAAGTTTTAAGAAATCGAGTGATGAATAATACTAGCTTTCACTCTGAGTAGTTTAAAAAGTAATATTGTGGAATACATCTGATGCAGATTATTGTGCTAAAAATAATCAGCTTTTCCCAAATGGTATAATATAAAAGCCCAAGCTATAGTTTATTAGAAAGAGATCTAACAACCCTAAGATATGTGCAGAATGACCAAGTCATTTTTATCCAATGTTCAGAATCATTCTAGCAGTTGAAGTCCTGAATTGTTTTTTTTTATTCTTAAAATTATTTCCTAAAACATTTAAATGTTATATTCCATATTTATCTTGTAAAATGTAGTTCATGGCTATTCCTTGCTCTATGGTTCTTTTGTGATACAGTCGTACTCTCGCAGATCAAGTAGTGTTTGCCCAAACGGAGCAGTACTGCAAGGTGGTTCAGTGGGATTTGGCGTGGGGGCCTTTTTGTGGTGGCTCTGAGCTTTATTCTGCTCAGATCTTACTTTTTAAGTTTCCCCATACAGGCATCTTTTTTCATCAGGCTCACTTGTGCCCATATATGCCAAGACGCCTGTGCTACAGTTAAGACAGATAGAGAGTAGTAACCAAGCTGGTTTTAGTCAAGTCAGCTGTAGTAGCAACAGCAGCACGGGCCGTGTACCCTTGTCCAAGTGTAGATAGGTGCTTGGTGCCTAACTTGTTCCATGCTCTGTGCATGCGGTGTTTCTTTCAACAAAGGCTTTTAAAGCTTAGTTTTAGTGCAGTCAGTCTCCTAAAGCAAAGCGCCTGTTCTTGGGGTTCTCAAAATTCACATTTTAAAAGATACGTAATGAAAGTTCTAGTCTGAAATTGCTTTGAAACTGTAATATGTCTTATTCCTGGCCTGAATATGATTACATTTGGCTTTCAGCTGCTTGAACTTTTTGCTTCCCTACGTTGTTTTAAAGGGTTATCTGCATCATGTAGCTGGTTACTAATAAAGGTGCTTCTCTTGAAGGAGAAATCCATTATTTTCTTTAGTCTCACAATTTAAAACAGACTTTCATTTCTTTCTTAAGCTTTTTTTTTCTAAGAATTTTCCAATGTCCTCAGTATGTAGACAAGAACGTAATGCTTCTTCTAATGATTTCTTATCAATATTCTCCTCTTCATCTAGCCTAGAGCTGAGTTTGCACTATCGGCCTTTGCCTCGCGCTGTCATCCACTTCCCAGTTGGTTTTACTCTGAAGTTGGTTATAGTCCTTTTGATTTACTGCTTTCCTACTACTGTGATTTACATTCCACGTTCCTCAGTGTGTGACCTTATGTTTAAATTGTTTAGGCAAAACCCATTTTGTCACCTGTTCTGAATGATTTTACAGGACTGACTTTTCTTTATCACTATCTGTACCTTCTTCAATTTTTGTGTCATCTGCAATTTTTTTTTTAGTATTTCTTTCTTGTAGATCATTGGTAGAAATGATACCTGGCATTGAATAAAAGTATCTTTGCAGAATCTTCATGGGAGGAGGATTTTTCACAATTTTTTGTTTCGGTCTGAACCGTTCTAGCAAGCCAACTTTTAATCCACTTCACATGTGTTGCCTTGAATTTGTTTAGGACTAATATTTTGTGCAATACCAAGGAAATTCCTGAAATTCCTAATATTCATAGTATCAGCATGCACTTGTCAGTCAAACCACATAATTAATTTTATATGATTGTTCTATTAACCGTTTAAAATACTATTAAAGCATTAGCTATTTCCCAGTCCTTTTGAAGCTCCTTAGCTTTCCAGGGCTTTTTAAACTCAACATTAGTAGTTCAAAACATTAGTCAAGTACTTTTAATAGTCTGAAATACAGTTTATTGGGTCCTGTGAGTTTAAAAATGTTTAGCAGTTGATGTTTAACATCCGTTGTGGTTACTGTTGAAATATTTTATTCTGATTCCTAAACTGTGAGCACTTTAAGATTAGAGGAAATAAACTTCCCCTTTCATTCTTTTCACTGTAAGCCCAGTCTTGGAAACATTTTGTATGGGCAAATCTCTGTCTCTGAATGGAGACACAGCAAAGCAGATTTGGGACCAGATGAAAACACACCGTGCATAGGAGGCAGAAGGAGCTGAGCTGCTCCCACTTCATGTGGGATATGACCTGCAGTGCAAACATCGGATGGTTTCCTCTTCGGCTTTCTCTCAGCTAAACCCACCCGTGTCCATTTGAATCTGCACAAACTATACTGATATATATGTGCATTGTTGGAACATCCTTCTAGTTCAGGGTTTGTGTTTATCCCAGGTCCTACTTGACATTGAAAGACATGGGCAAAGAATCAATGAGTAGGATTTTTTTTACATAAATAAAAATTCAAAATGCAATTAATACCTCTAAATATTTTTAAGAACACAGTCCCTTACCATTCTTTCGTTGTTGGCCATAACACAGGTCTTCCTCCATAGCTGACTCTTCTTACTCTTTGTTTTTCAAAACCCAGGGCAAAACCTCTTTGTGTTATTTATGCAAGCAGAAGGGGAAGGGTGTAAATGCGTTCTTCCCACTCATAGCACAGAGTTGGAAACATTCTCAACACCCACCAGTCTAAAAGAAGATATGTATCCAGCCACCTTAGCTTGCTACAGGGAGGAGAGTGGAAGATAGACAACCATACCATCAGTCTCAGGTCTTGCGGTAGGCAGAGGTGTCCCATTCCTTGGAGGTATTAAGAGAAAGAAAGATGACAGCATCTGTTCTTCAGATGTCATGGTTTCCAATCTGTGGCATATAAACCTTACCCATGTTACCACATACTTCATGACAAGAATATGAAGAAATTCTGTATCCGTGACCTCTGTGTGCTATATAACGTTAATGCAGCCTTCCACCCTAAAGGACACTTCATTTCGATGTCCTAATACACAGATTCACAGCTGTGGTAAAAGATGAAATAGTGACTTTTTTGGGAGATTTTTTTTTGTGTTGATAAATACTGAGGGTGGTCCTCTTAAATTTGTTTTCAACATCGTCCTGTGGACCTCCTAACTGGTCTGCTTTAAAGTGTCTTTTCTCCATCTCACATCAGCCAGATGATAGGGAAGCTTCCTTTGGGCCTGTTACCTTGAGTAGTCTAATCTGTTAGGCTTACAAATTTGATCCTCTCTCTTTCTTATTGCACAGCATTAGACAGCTAAAAGAAGGACTGAGCAATGTGTTTGATTATTACAACAGAGCAAGTACTGCTGCAAGACAGCTCAGAAAATGCTATTTTTTGTTGCATTAAAACCACAGAAAGCATGAGCATCAGATAGAGAACATTCTGTTTTCACATCTCAGACTATTATTTCAGGCATTTCACAGACCAAGGAAGCTTCTTCCATCAATTAATCTCTTAGTTGGCATGAACTAATTCTTTTCTTTGGGAGCTTAAGTATATATGTCCCCTCTAGTGCATGTATACACCTCATGGTCCAGCTGGATGTCATTGCTTACAGTACTTATTGGGATGCTCTGTGGCCCTAGGCATCCAGCCCAGGATACAAATGTCAGATATGTCCCAATCTGCTCAAGCTTTTCTTGCTCCCAGCAATATCCATCTGTTCCTTGTCAATTACTGTAAATATTAATTGTCCTTTTTATACAGTTAGCAAGCAGTGGTTTGTTGAACGATAAAGTATTTTGAGAGGGTTGCATTTATTTTCTTTTGGGGGATGCTTTCTTTGCAACACTTAAGATGCAACTTAGTTATTAAGTTGCCAACAGAACTTGATTTTCAGATTTCAGAATCTACCTCTTATACAGGACAGTGATACTCTAGTTCAGAAGATGTATTCTTTTTAAGCCTTCTTACTCCTCATAGCAAAAGTGTCATTCCTTTAAAATGGACCCCTCAACTTTTATGTACCACATGGGCAAAAAAAATCCTATAATCATCATAATGTCAGTCTTGTCACAGTCTAGGATAGTTGAATCAACAGAGCTAGTGCTACAGATCTTGATATTATCTTCAGTTGCAGAATTTTCAGCAGATACAACCTTTTCTGTACAGGTACTTTCAGGACAAATGAGGCTTGTATGGTTAACCACATCAGGCTCCCCAGCAGCAGAAGCCACGGTATCACACCAGTCCTCAATGCCAATTTGCACGATGGTTAGGCAACCGCTCTGGCAGCTGTCAGAGACGTAGTTTCTGCTCTGTCAGTTATTTCAGCATTTTTCTCACCGCATCCTGCCGTAAGCAGAAACTTCAGATCTGTCAGTGGTATTGTTATGGTTTGAGAAAGCCCGTAACAATTTACTGTTTTTTAGACAATTGTAACGGGTTCTTTTTTGGAGAGATTCCAACGTACAAACCAGAGCCCACACAAAGAAAAAAAAAAGTTAACTCTGCTTTTATTGTGAAGCCTTGCTAAGCGGTTCCCAAATGTCCCAAAATTTACTTAAAAGAGAGTCTTACCAACTCGGAGATCATAGCAGCACCACCGAGCAGCAGGATAACGAGGAGCCACATTGGTACAGCCGAGGGAGGTAGGCACAGTGCCTTTCAGGGCGTCCCTGTATCTTCAAAGTGCGCTCATGTCTCTCTCTCTCTCCTGCCCGAAACAGCCCCCTTATAGCCTGCACCAGACTGAGTGGGAAAGTATGGGCTAGAGTCGCTGCACGCGTGGCCAGTGCATGCAGCGAGCCTCACCAGACTCACGATCCAGCTTTGCTAACAGCGGCTGTCTGATCCGTGACTATATTTTTATATTCCCTTCTTGTTATCTTCTTCTTCGAAGGTCAGGGTCTCAGGGAGAAGCACATAGTTTCTGCAACAACAGTACTGAGTTTTTTTCCTCAGCACGTATACTGGGTTTGGTTCAGCCAGTAATTTTCCACTGTGTCTCACTTGGACCATCTTCTGTTATCCCTTACACATTACTCTATCACCTGATGACCCCTCCCCACCCGGAAAGGGGAATCGGAAAAGCAAGGAAACATGAGGGTTAAAATATAAATAGATATAGTAAGATAAGACCCAATAATTAACAGTAACACTAAAGAACCAGTATTAATCCCGATACTAATATAAGATATACAAGGATTATACTCAGCCAGTTCTATCAGCGGGAAGCTGTGCACTCCCACCAGTGGACAGCAAATGTCGGACGCTGCGAGCGCTGCCGCTGCAGGAGGAAGGGAAGGGCTCGGGGGCCCAGCACCGGGACAAGGAGTTTCTCTGTACTGCCGCCATAAAGGGAAAGAAGGACTACGCAGCAAACTTTCTAATTTATGTCAAATGTGATGTTCATGGTATGAAATAATCCCGTTGGCCAGCCTGGGTCAATACCCAGGCCTCACTCCTCCTGATCCCTGCACCCGGCAAGGCTTGAAAACACTGGGCCCTTGAATCCCACATAGCCTAGCTGCCTATAAAGTAAATATTTTCCTAAATTCAGGCACTAGAGTCTTCCAAAAGTGGAGTTTTCCCCAGCATTAGAAGAGAAATTGGTCCTGTGTCGCTCAACCTAGGACAGGTATTAGTGAAGAAACAAACCCAATAGAAATGCAGACCAGCGCTTCTCTCTCATCACCTTTAGAATACACGGGATCAACAGAGGATAGTGGAGAAATTGCACCATCTGAATGATGGCTGGGTCCATAGTGGGAGTAAGGAGCAGGGCCCTACTGATGGTAATGCAGTCTTCTCCCTGTAATCCGCTGCACTGGCTTTTAGCTAGTACGTTCACCTTGGCCATATGGGGGCTGCCAGATCTTCGCTGGCTACGTGGCTGAGGAGTAGATTCACATCACTATAACCATCCAGAAAAGTTGCTGTGAGCACTGCAGCGTCTCAGAAAACCACACAGAAACACATACATATTCAGAAACACAGCTATTTCAGATTACTGTTTATATTATCGTCTTCCCCAGACAAGGCTCCCAATTCTAAAAATTCTGCCTTGTCTAACTGTAATTTTAATAATTTTGATTTTAGAAGAGTTTTTTGTTGAAGAAAACTTTGGAAGGCTGTCAGATGTTATTTCAGTACCTAAATGGAGGACTTCCATGTTATCAAATATTGCTGGGTTCAATGCAACCGCTTTAACAGTCCTGTACCATTTAGGCATCAAGCTTAAAATAAGGAAGTTGAAATACCTACTACAGTCACAGGAGAGCTTGAAGCTTTTTGTTTGTCCATTTCTTGTAAACAAAAGACAGTCTCACTTTTTATTTAGAGGGGAAAGCTATTTCACTGTCCATTTTGAAACCTGAATTACAAGTTGCAATCTGATTGTGTATTTATTGCTTGAATCTATCTTGTAGTGAGCTGCATAGCTTGCGCTGTGTAGACAGCAAAGAGGCAACTGTGTGCGGCAGATGTGACCTCCACATCCACGATAACAGCTTTAGTTATATGTGGGATCCTCTGCCTGTGTGTTATCAGTATATCTAGTTGTAGTGCAAAATACAGTTATGGACATTTGGAGTGTAAGTTGTTGTAGATACCAGAAAGGTAGTGGAGTAATGAAGTGATTCCTTCTGTAATAGCTCTTGTGGATGGGAGGGAGAGTAGTAAATGACTTTTTAATGACACTTTAATCCTTCAATTCTGATCAGCCTTGGAGTACTCTGACCACTCACAGGTCATGCACTTTGTAGGAAGTCGTAAACCCGTCAGAGGGTTATGTGTGGAAATACAAAAGAGATTTCTGGAAGGAAGATAGGCATAATGTCTCCATGGTAAAGACGATAATTGTCTTTATAATTATAGGACGTAAACTGTTGCAAGATTCTTGGTACAAGAAAAACTGTCCAATGCTAAAGACAGTAAGTACTGCAGTAGATTTGTGGGAATTGTGAACCCCTCTGAAAAAGGCTTAAGTAAATGTGGTGTTCCATGTAGTTTGCAAACTTTGGAAAGTTAGGTCAGCTATTCTCCTTCCAGAAGGATACCATTTATAAATCACAAGCAACAACATATATTGATACATATGTACAAACAAAAAGCAGCAGTTACCTCACCTATAAAATAATAATGTTTTTTGCAAACAGCTGCTCTAACCCTCACCCATCCTTTGACCGTGTGCAATCAGAAAGCTGCTATGGAGAAGCAGCTAGAAGGTGGCTGGAGCATTGCTGTCACTTTCTATTAAAGGCTGACTGAGAGTAGAGGTGCTGCCTTTACATATGTTGCTGACCAAAAGTATCCGACATGGATTGTTTTCTGAGTACACACAGACTGTACAGCAGAACAAATAGATCCTCCTCAGAGTTATCAGGTAGCCAAATGTTGTTTGAGCCATAAAATATGTGCTGAATTCTCAGCTAAAAGTGCAGTGTTACCTATTTTGTGATTTTCCTATGATTGATCTCATTATCAAGTTTTAGCAGTTAGGGTATCTTTTTGTGTGCGTTGAAATTATATTCTTACACCTGTTTGTTCCTGTAGTGCTCAGAATTGAATTTGTCAGAAGAAAATTCTTTTTATTTTGAAAAGAGTATTTTATTCTTTGAAGAACAGTTCATACGTAAAACTTGCATGTGAAACAGTATTTGAAAGTTCTTTTAATCTTCTTGTAGGCCATAGAAAAACATCTCATTAGGAAGTCCAATGGAGGACTGACCTTCATCGGGGAGTGGAAGAATGGGCACCTTGAAAGAAAGATGGGCCATTTGACCTGTTTTGCAGGAGGAATGTTTGCCCTTGGAGCAGATGGTTCCAGAGATGATAAAGCAGGACATTATTTGCAGCTTGGAGCTGAAATTGCACATACGTGTCATGAGTCATATGACAGGACAAGTAAGATATTGCTAATCTAGTTATTTCAGTAGTTGAAATACAGAAATTCTTGTAATTATTTTAAAGATTTGTTATGGACCAATGCCTTGTCTAACATGCACTGTTTATGCTGGTGTAATTTTTTTTAACATCCGTGTATTTACTTCTAATCTACATCATAATAGATTTCCTAAATGTAAAACCAGACTTTATGTGGTTCCTTCCTGCTCATTCATCCGACTATTTTTGGAACAGTCAGCTAAGGTTATACAGGTGCAGGGAGGAAGGAGTGTGTCTGAACTCTTGTCCTCCTGGATACACGGGGCAGTTTTTCATTTCATATGTACTGTTCTTACAGTTATGTAAAGTGAATAATTTGTAAATATGCCTTTCACTGTAATGCTTTCTGGGTAAGTACAATTAAACTAGTGAGGATGAAGATTGGTATGCAGACTGTGAGATAGCCAAAGACCTGACTAATGAGGAGGCAATATCAGGCTTCACTGTTGGATTGGAAGTTTCTCAAGTTCAGACTTTTGGACCAGGTTTATTTTACATCTTTAATAGTGACGTTGATGCATAAAGTTGGAGTGTGCGGATTACACTTACAGTGGCCATAAAGTCGTAAGACACAATTAAAACTGAAGAATCTCAGAATAGTATACAGGAAGATCTTGAGGACTGGACTGTCAGAAATAAAAGGTTCACCATAAAAAAGGCAGGAGCTCTTTCTTCTAAATGGGGAGTTGAAAAATGCCAGTGCAGTCCTAGTCTGTATCAGGTGAAGAATTTTCAGCAGACATTAGAGAATATTAACACTGGTTTAGTGGACACGTATAATTTGTCATCCAGAATACACTGTACAAATCTGAATTTCAAGCAGAATAAATGCAAAGAAGGACCAACAGAGTGATTAGAGCAACAGAGCTTTTATCTTACAGTGGGAAAATAAGAGAGGTCAGCCTAATAAAATAATGCCAAAGAAGGGAATTAATTTTGTTGTCATCTCAAGGGATACACATTGAAAAGAAATATAGAGTTATTTTAAGATATAAACAACACAGTTGTACCAAGAGGAAGATTTGTAAGCTCGCGGTGAATAAATGCAGGTTGGCATTGTGTAGCTATCAGAGAAGTGAGCTTCTGAAATAACTTCCTAGTAGAAGTAATGGAAACTAAAACTCAAAAGCAGTTTTAAGATGAGAATTGATGTATTTATTCACAGGATTGCATAGTATTGTATAGTTGCCTGTAATTTTAAAGAATTCAATTTGATGGTCGTGAGTGATACTTTTGCCTGGGTAACAACATTTAACAAACAGAAAGAAGAGGGGAAAATGAGGATGATTAGGGGAAAAAGTAGGACATAATAACTATTACTGCATTCTGAAAAATTGAACATTGCAATTAAACTTTTGTATGTTTAATTTGACACTTAAAAACAAGCAATACTGAGTTTACAGTTGTTTGTGCAGCAGTCCTAATTTTATTCCTTCAGATGTTTATTCTTTACCCTAAATAAGTCAAGAAAAAGGGGAATAAAAGTTTTAGTTACATATTTAATGACTGTAGACTGTATAAGAACACACACATGAAGAAAACAGACTGAAAGTTGTACAGACAGCTATAAATTTGCAATGTCCTAGTTTTCTTTTTTCTGGACTAGTTTTTCAAAGAAAATAAAGATCTGTTACGTGCAAAGTTTCAACTTCTTAATTATGCTTTAACAGCAATATTTGAGACATAATTGTACACCTTAATGACAGGACTAGCTGGTTGCAGAAAAAGACTGTCTTTCAGAGGGCAAACAGTTTATCAGACAGCTGATAGGTTTATGTTTCAAGTCACAAAGGGGAGAGCCTGATCTCTCTCTCCGATAGAGTTGGGAGAACTCTTGCCCCAGTTGGTGTCCCCAGAGAAGAGAGCAAGGTGTTGAGAATAGAGACATCTTTTCTTCAGATAAACCATCCAGAACTGTCCTTTCCTGTGTCTTCCCAGGGTTGCTTATAATAAACTACCGTATATGCCTGGGTTTATAATATGTTAGTGTAAAAATACTACTTTATGAAGCAACCTAAATTTCCATAAGAGCTGAGCATGAGAAAAAGGAAAAAATAAATGCTATTTCAAGGTCCAGTCTCAGCAAAATCAAAGCAGAATTTCGCAGAACAAATGCACTTCTTTCACCCTTTCAGTGAAGAATTTTTTGCTGCTATCAATCTAAACCTCCCCTGGTGCAACTTGAACCCGTCCTGTCACTTGGGAGAAGAGCTCAGCCCCCATCTCTCTACACCCTCCTTTCAGGGAGTTGTAGAGGGTGATGAGGTCTCCCCTCAGCCTCCTCTTCTCCAGGCTAAACAACCCCAGTTCCCTCAGTCGCTCCTCGTAAGGTTTGTCTTCCAGACCCCTCACCAGCTTCGTAGCCCTTCTCTGAATGCAGTCCAGCACCTCAGTGTCTTTCCTGTGCTGAGTACAGGGAGACCATCACTTCCCTACTCCTGCTGGCCACACTATTCCCAGTACAGATTGGCAGCATGTGCTGATTTACAACATACGGTATTTTTAGTAAAATATTCCTTATACGTAAGAATTTTCTCAGCCATCAGTCGATAATATGTGAAGAATTGACTGACTTCAGATTATTTTAGGATAAAGTTTTTTGCATGTCTTTAAAGTTTCTGACAGGAACTGTCCTCAGAATCTGGGTAAAGCATTTGCTGTTTTTTATGTGTGACAGTTCCAATGCAGAATAAGACAGATGACTAAAATTTCAGCTGAGACATTGTCAGTAGTTGCTGTCTCTGTCCCAAGACTCAGCTAAATAAGCAAAGATTATAAGAATAATTACTTATTTTTGTGAGAAATGTAAAATAACAATGAACATTGATAGAATGGTTCAGAGAGTCTCAAACGGAAGTATCTTGGAGGATCTCGTCCTCAAATTTTATGACAGTTAGAACCTAGAAAGTATTATTATAATTATGAACCCTTCCTTACCTTCAGGAAATTTGTTATTAGATTGACTGTAGGCTTAAAGGACCACCAAAAAAAAAAATAATTAAGCAATATTTTCAAAATTATTTCTAAAACCAGATATATAGGTATTTATCTAGAAGTCTGAGGATTTGCCCTTATTTTCAGACATGCTAAATACAGCTCCCTTTGAAGTCAACTTTAATTTAGTTAAAATCTCTTTTTTTAAATGGTACTGGTTTAGCTTTGCAATCTTGCACTATGGTATGAATTTTTTTCTCATCTGCTCTCCCTGACTACAAATATAGGCGATCAGCCCCATTAATACTAAAATAACTGGATTAAAGTGTGACCTAGCATTGTAAAATGGCCTTAGATGGTTCTTTTCTTAGAAGAATGTTCCCCTGAAAGCTACTATGTTCATAGTAGCTTCTTTACTTTAGTCAGCTAGTAAAGTGATTAATTCTGCATCCTTGGTTTCAGATAAAAATTCAGTGCGATTGTCACAATCTGCATGGATCACCCATCCTCCGGGTGGTATAATTTCTTGGAGTGCCCAATAACATTAGAAGTAGATATAAGTAAATTATTAAAGATTTAATGCACCAGCAGGATACAAAGCAAGAGAAGTCACAGTTTCTGTAGGTGATGCATCGCCAGAGCTGCCTGAGATCTAGCTGCTTTGATGGATAAGAGTAATACAGCTGACATGATTTACCTGATTTCCAGAAGGCTTTGAAAAAGTTTTCTACTAAGGCCTTTTAGGGATATTAGGCAGCTACAGCATAAGTAGCGAGTACCTGCATGCAGAAAAAAAATGGTGGTAGTACAACAAATACAGTAGAGATAAATAGTCAGCTCTTGCAGTGGACAAATGGTGGTTAACCAGTGGTACTCTGATATATTTGATATCTATTTATGCACATATATGTATCTATATGTATAAATGTATATTATATTTACATTTTATATTTTAATGTATATATATCTAAATAAAATATATATACCTTATATTTTATCTGTGCATACATACACATATATCAGGAAAAGGGCAGGAACAGTAAGGCAAGTGTCTTGCTAATAATAACTTTTTTTAAAAAGGCTACTCAGATGGCAAGGATGAAAGAAAGCTGAAAAATTGCACAAGGACCTTATGAGGTTGAGTAATTGCATAATAAATTACTAAATTAAATTCGGCGTAGTTAAATGTAAAGTGAGGCACCTATGAAAAAATTATTCCTAACCTCACATATAAAGTTATGAGCTCTTAACTGACCATTACAACTGAGGAAATTGCTTTTGAGATTATGAAAATGTCAGCTCAGTAGCAGTTAGGAAAAACAAAGTGAGAAAGAACAAAATAAAAAATGTCATTATGTCACCGTATTAATCTTGTCCACACTTTTAGTGCTGTATTCAGGCTGGTCCTCGCATTTCACAAAGGATGTAGTAGAACTGAAAGAGTTGCAGAGAAAGGCTAAAAGGAAAACTAAAGGTAGGAAACAGTTTCCGCTCAAAGAACGACTGAATCGGACAGTGTTCTTCAGTGTGGAAAAGGGACGGTTTAGGTAGGATACAACAGATATGCAAAGTCATCAGGGGACTGGAGAGAGCAGCTGGGAATCAGTTGTTCACTCTCGTCTCCAAGAGAAAACCTAGGGGCTATCGAATGAGTCTGGTAGGAACCAATCTGAAAATGGAAAAGAACAAAAAAAAGTGGTTCTGCACTGAAGAGGTAGTAGAGATGTTGAACTCTTCACCAGAGGTTGTTCTGGATGCTTAAGGCGTACATAGGTTTAAGGAAACACCAACTAAGTACTTGAGAAAGAGTTCTATTAAGAATTACTGACCACATGAAAAAGTATGTCTAGTTTGGGAGAAGCCTTGAGCTCAAAAAAAAAATTGGAGACTGGTAGAGAAGCTAGAAAAAGGTATCATATATACTTGGCCTGTTCTTCCTCTTCCCCATACCTTTCTGATTTTACTGACTCTACTGAAACAGGTAAAATGGCCATTTTGAAAGATATATCATAAACATTTCTTGATGGCATTTTCCTTATCACATGTGTGGCCAAAGGAAAGCGTGATGCTTTTTTCTGTTTGCACCCAGAGCCATACTCCCCTTAAACAAAAAGGTTAAGGAACTTTTTTTGGAGTTTTTCTGCTGGTGCACACACTGGGAGGTGTTCATATTTTTCATTGTAGTATTCTAAGGTTTCTCTTTCAGACTTATGAGACCGTGGTTAATTTGAGCCTCTAGCCCGTAGGAATTATATGATTAGTCTCTTTGATGATTTTTAAAGCTTGAGTGCATCTTCAGAGTTCAGTGCCTTAAAAATTCTCTGCCAAAATGGGGTGGGGTGTACAGCTATAGGTAAGAGTGCATTATTTATGTCAAATTTGAGGGATAATGTGTAGCTGTATAATAAAAAAATATACGTGATTGCATCTTCATATGATAGGCAGTTTTTCTACATGTACCTCCTTTTTATGTGAATTGTCTTCCAGATGCTGGCAGAGGGCCATTATAGCGTCCTTTAAGGGCTGAAAGAGTGAATCTCTTACTTCAGAGATTTATTTTCAGGTGTGGCTAAGTTTTCATTGCCTAGTTGTAATAATTGAGGATCACATTATGAAGTACATTAGTTACGGTGGCCTGACAGCACTTCCCTAAACCAAGCGAGTTTGGATAAAGATGCAGGTTATTTGAGATGGTGGTACCTGGTTTTGTTCCAAGATCTTTTGCCGCTGTGCTGGGTGGCCTCAAAGGGCATCAAAACCTCTGTTGATCCTACTTTTTTCTTTTGCTTGTAAAGAACTGATGTCGGTCACTTTAATTTTATCCTATAATTGAATGTGTTAATGTGTTTATATTCTTAGCGCTTCATTAATTTTCGAGAGGATTACTGTACTCCCGTCAAGATAGGTAGTTTTCTCACAGGAATTGGGTAAATTATTCATAAGAAAAATTATAGACCTCAAGAATAGGAAATATTTATGAGACTGCTTAAAGATAGGCTAGTTTCTGCTTTTCTCACACACTTGGGATATAGCAGTTTCGTAGCCACCCTTCCTGCAAAGATTGGTAAGGAATAATTTTTTTTTTCCCTTTCCTCTGCAGCATTAAAGCTGGGTCCAGAAGCATTCAAATTTGATGGTGGTGTAGAGGCGGTGGCGGTGCGGCAGAATGAGAAGTATTACATCCTAAGACCAGAGGTGATTGAGACCTACTGGTATATGTGGAGATTCACCCACGATCCCAAGTACAGGCAGTGGGGCTGGGAGGCAGCACAGGTAAATGTATTAATTATCTGTCAGTAAATTAATTCTTCATATTTTCCTTTTGTAGACACTTTGATACCGTGGTACTGAAACACCTCAAATGGTAATTGATTTTCACGAGTCCCTGTAAACATACGGGGGTGCACGCAGTTATTCCTGTTTTGCAACTGTTGAAACAGATGCACAGATAAGAGACGTGTTCAGCATTATACAGCTGATGAGTTTTAGGAATGGAAATAGAATCCGCTGGTCAGAACTCCTACAGTTATCAGTAGTCCACAGCCCCCAAGAGAGGTAATTTATCCTGGGAAATGAAAGTGTATTATAAATAAATTTGTTAAGCATGTGTTAGCACTCAGATTAGATTAAAAGACAAAGCTATTCTTAGGGTTTCTTCTTGGTCAGCTATTAAAACACAAGTGGTAGGAAAACTGTTCTCAGATGGTTTGTAGACTAGAGAGCACGTACATACGTGTATGTGGGTTGGTATCACGGCTCTTTCTTTTCTTAGTTGTCTGACTAGAAGGAAGGAAATTTGCCAGTCAGTTTACATTGACTCAGTTATAACAGAAAATTACATCACTAGAAGTAGACCAGAAGGGGAAGTGAATGAGTAATGGCACATAAGGCAGAACTTAAAAAATTGTTGCTAAGGTATTTTAGAGATTGTTGCTGTTTTTGAATAGCTGCTTTCCTGGATTGTTGTACGTTTTAATTGAATTCCCAAGTGTGAAAATGCATCTGAGTCCTTATTGGAAATCCTTGTAATGGTCTACAGAAGACCAGACTCATTGTAAGACTCTTAGCACAGGTCTGTTGCTCATGGCCTTCCTTCCTTCATTCTTTGTACATAGATGTATAACTTCTTTGTTTGATATTCATTGATTATGGNATACAGGCCAGGATGCTGTTGTCCTTCTTGCCCACCTGGGCACACTGCTGGCTCATATCCAGCCGGCTGCCCACCAACACCCCCAGGTCCCTTTCTGACAGGCAGCTTTCGAGCCACTCTGCCCCGAGCCTGTAGCGCTGCTTGGGGTTATTGTGACCCAAGTGCAGGACCCAGCACTTGGCCTTGTTGAACCTCATGCCATTGGCCTCAGCCCATTGGTCCATATGAATAACTAGATTTCATTTTCACATGACAGTATAATATTCTAGTTGTAAAAATTATTTGTAATCCCCAAAAGACTTCTTTTAAATGCTTCCCAGGGCTGAACTTGTAGGTTTTTTTTGGTTTCATGTTTCTCAATGCTTCCACCGGATGGTCTGTACTAAGGTTGTGCAAAACTAATTTGCTGGCCAAGCAGTTTTCTGGTTGTCTTCAGGATCTGTGGATTACTACAGTTCCTCCACTTCCCTGCTACAACTCCAGCAGTCTTTGGAAACACAGCTCAAAGCCAGTTTCAGACATGTGAATAAATATTAAAGATAACAAGACAATAATGAAATATTTTGAGTACAGCCAACAGAGATCAAGGAAGAGCAAAGGAAGGAATGAACCAAGAAGAAGAAACTGGTGAAAGCCAGTTTTCCTCCAGAGGCAAGAGACCCAGAAAATGTACTTGAAGCAAGAGATCTGTTGAGAAGTCCGTATTCATGAGGTGGAAGATGGTTAAGGCAGGTTCAGAATATTTATCTGAGCTCATCCCTATCCTTCCCTCAGTGCCATCACAATCATGTAGAAGAAATCAAGTATTTTAAGATTACGTCTTGCCTTGTAGACTGTTTTGTTATAACCAGCATTATGTTACTCTGGAGATAGGCTCTGCTTTTGCCACATTGGTATTCCAGAATGCACTGCCATGCTCTCTAAAACAACAAACACTGAGTCACACCATCCCTCCTGCCCAAACTATGCATGTTTCTAATATGACAAAGAAAGAGATTTAGTAAACGTCTCCTTGCCACTGTGTGTACTACAAACGCTTGCTGCTCTGATGCCAGCTCCTGTCAGAAGCTATGGCTGGACGATGCAAGCCGTGATTGGGTCCTTTGTACTAGGCTAAAGAATATACAAATGTAAATTTTTAAGGCCAAGTTCTGTCTCTTAAGCAAACTGCAAAGCATGTCTTTTGAATTGCATTTTGGTTTGATTTTTCCATTACCCTTCATATTTTGCTCCCTATTAATGCTTTCAAACCCAAACTCTTCCTTCCTCCTCCTCTGCCTCCAGTTTCCCTTGTGTTCAGGGCAGGATTTTTTTTTATCCTCCTGTCAACCTGCATGGAAGTTGTGTAAGTCAAGCAGCCCACGTGCTTAACTGCCTCTGTCCTTACACAGTGCCTTTTTTCGCTTGATTCCTTAATAAATAGTTTCTTTATCCAACATAGCCGTAAAATATTTTTGAACTCTTTGTAAATGGTTTTGCATACCCCTTCCCCCCACAATTACAAGTTTTCTTTCCCCTGCTGTCATTCTAACACAGAAGCTCGGGAAGCTTTTTGTTCCCTATGGTTTGGTTTTCTGTTCCCTTCATATAGATAAGAAGTTCTTGTATTTACTCCTCACACCTACTCACTCCTTTCCCCTTTTCTGTACCACACACAGCTCTGGTTGTGTTTATTCCTCCATTTATAAATAAAGAAGAACCTTGTATGACACACAGAGCAGTTGGCTTGCTGCTCGTGTACAGCATTGTCTGTATTCACTTTCCATTTGCCTTTCAACCACTGAAGCATATTTTGAAGTCTGTATTACAGACTTCACATGGTGAATGATATTTTCTTCATCAGAAGTCTAGTAGTTCTTTTAAAGTTTTGGGGAAACAGGTTTTTTTCCGAGTTCTAAAAGGTCTTATTTTTCTACATTGAACATGGTGTTTGACTTCTTAGTGGTCTCACTTGTTTCTTTATTTGAATGCATAATTACATCCCTACCTGAATGGATTGGGTTAGTCCACCGATATGTTAAAAGTCTGCTTCTCTCATTTTAAGAACTCTTCAGAGATCATCCAGGATACATTGCAGAACCACCTCACTTTCAAGTACACTGAATTACTTAGGTTTCTTTAGCACTCCCAGCCCATATCTCTCTGCCTTTTATCAATGGGCATTTGCAGAGAGGACTGGATTGTGCGTATATGCAGATCTTCGTACTATACTTTCTTTATCTATTTCACCATTGGCAGCTTCTTTTTGGCTTATTATTTAAATTTTTGGACAGAACTTGGACATTTTAGTCCAGATATTGTGCTTTGACTAAGGCCTGCTTTGTCACACCTCTCCAAATCCAGTGTCTGTTGGGGAAAAACTAGGAAGTTGAATCTTATATTTCCTCAGTGATCATAAATCTCTGTGACAGGGTCTTTATCTCTTTATTAATAAAGAAAGGCTAATTCTCCCTAATACTATACTTAGCACTAGAGACAACATCAATCTCAATTGTACTGGGCCAGCCAGATTGGATGATAGTATGCCGGGGGGCTGGCTGAAGTATTACAGAAATACACATGCAAGATATTCAGGGTAAATACAGAAAATTACTGAGATCCTTTTTAGGCTAATTATTTGAAAGCAATAAAAGCCACCACCTCACAATAGGAATGTAAAGCCAATTACTCATCTAAGCTGTTTGACTGATGGGTTCAACTATTTGGTTGGAGACTTGAGTATCTGACTAAGGAGGATTGCACCAGGGAAGCTGCAGAGTTCATTCAGAGTTTCTACTTAGAGTGAAAATAATATACAAGACTTCAGGTTCAGGCTAACTTCAGGCAAATTGAGGTTTGACAGTAAGATGGAGCAGAAAAACCTATGACTCTCTACTTAGTGAAGCAAAGTAGAAAGAAAAGAGGCAGGCATAGGTTGGAGGTGAAAGAAACAGGGGTTCAGAGTTCATGGGTTGGGAGCTGTGCATACCACAGAGAGGTGTTTTGGGAGGTAAGCTGGTGGAGAAACTGGCACAGTTTTTATGAGCATGTTGTTGGCATAGTCAAGACAGTCACATATGCAACCACAAAAACACTCTCAGAGGAACAGAGGGAGCTGGGATCCCGTCTAGAGGCACCTCCAATTTTAGTTCCAAAGAACTTAGATCAACTCTGACCTCCGTGTATATCACAGGCCCTGAAATTTCACTTTGCATCATTTTTGAGCCAAGACACATGTACTTGGCAAGAGTACGCTATTGCATATTCTTCTGTTCTACTCTTGATTTGAATAAAGGGAACTGGAAAATCCACTTCTTTTGATAGTTTGTTCCATTATTTAATTACTTGTGCTGTTAAAAACATATGCTTTATTTTCCATTTGTATTTGTCTAGTTTTAGCTGCCAATCCCTGGATTTTCCTATGACGTCCTATGCCATATTAAAATGTCTTTTATTCCCCCATGTTTTCTTTCCAAAGAGTTTTTGTAGATTGCAATAAGCTTACTACTGAGTGTACTTAAGATGCTAAACAAATTGTATTGTCTCCCACTGTAAAGCATTTTCTCCAAGTGTCTGCACCCATGTCAGTTCATCATCCTTTTAAAAAAAATTAATTCTAGAATTTCATATTCCAGCTTAAACCTTACCCACAGCCCTGTGCAAAAGTAAAATTATATCCCTGCAACTGTTTGCTATCCCTGTGTGTACACCTTCCACAGCATCCTAGCAGGAACTCATACTGGATTGTCTCATGTGGCCACTGAATTCTTTAAAGTGTCTCTACTTTCCAGGCTAATCTGGTTCTGCAGTTACACAGCCTTTATGTCTAGATTTAGGATTATGTGCCTGGTTATATGAAACTCATTTTGTTTGGGCCCCAGTTACTGCCAGATTATACTGTCTGCAGTTATTTACCTGTGTCATTTTTTGCCAGCAGCTGTGTTGCAGTGATTGATAAAAGTTCAAACCACTCCTTGTGGGTGTCTGTTAGAAGCAGCTCTATTTGGTGATGATTTTACATTGCCAGTTTGTTCTCAGAGCACTGTCAGTTGGTTTTAAATTAAGGTAATAATGTTGATATGATATAGTGCTCTCTTATTTTACCTTAACGTCGTGTGGTATCAGGTTAGTTTCTTCAGAAACTTTTAAGTTTATTACACCTTTGCAGTTACCTGTATTTGTCAATTTATAGACCCCAAAGAATGAAATCAAGCTTGTGAGCAAGGTAGTTTTCTATAAGCCCATGCTGATTCGTGTCAATTATCTTCTTGTTCTTTTAAATTTTTTTCATGTTTTCCCATAATTATTTGGGGCTAACATGAGGTACACCATCCTAAAATTGTTTGGTCAGCCTGCCAGTGCTTCCTAATAGTAGCATTGCTGTGATATCCTTCCAGCCATCTGGGACTTCCCTGTATTCTAGGGTGCAATAAATTTAGCATCATTTTATCAAGGAAACTGGTCTTCAGCTCTTGAGCAGAAGAGTATCCAGGTGGCAAATCAGATGCCTCTACACCAAGTACTCTGAGATCTGTGTGAAGGCAGAACACTGCAAATTTCAAGTGCCTTTTAAGCAGCTTGTCTGCAGCACCAAACTTTTCAGCCAGTTTCATGAAGTTCTGTACACCTCTGAATCAAGGGCAATTTGTTTATCCAGATTTGGAGGAATAGCTATATAGCAGCCTTTCAGAGAATTTTTTCCTCTACAGTTCATTACCACCTGAGTGTTCAGATCACTGATCAGCTCAGATAAATCCTCTCCCTCTCCCAAACTCCAGTCTAGCCAGAGGCTGTCTGCCCAGGGAGAAATTTCTGAAGATACAAGACTACTTGGTAATTGTAAGGTAAAATAACATCAATATAAATCACACATTTTCTTTCTTCAGGCTTCTAGGCCTGCCAGCTTCACCAGTGTTGCAGTCAGTTATCCAAGCATGAGACCTCTATGGCACGGAGCAGGATCTCAGTACTATCTGTCTCCAGAATAAGTGAGTTGTGACTCTTAGGCTGACTTTGAGATTTAATTTTTGGGGAGGAAGGATACAATCTCCTAACAGTGGTACTGTTTGTTCCTTCTTTCTTTTGCCCCAATCACTAGCAAGTTTCTCCTGTCTGAGCTGTGGAACAGTGTCAGCGTTGCTGAGTTGTTAACCAGAGGAACACCTGCAAGGTCAGACTCCATGTGCTAGAAATTCTGCCAGGATTGTACCCGTTGGAGCTTCCCCTCCAATCTTGCCACGCTCCACGGCAGAGACAAAGTCATGTTGTGCAGTATCATAAAAAAGGGGATAGTGGCAAGAGGGGGCATTTAATTTCCTGCCTAAAAGTGCTTTGGCTCTTGTTTATTCATATCACACCTGGCAGCTGTAGGACTTGTGGGAAGGAACATGCAAATGGTTCCGTAAACAGTGTACGTATCATTTCTTCAGAAGCTGGCCAAGCAAGTAATTTTTTTCTTTTCTGTTTGGCTACCACGTGGATAGCTAGCATCGCTTGTGTTGTGCAAGAGCATGCAAACAAAGAGATTGTCATGTGTGGGATGCTGTTGGACTAGATGTGTCACATGCACCTTTCTCTCCAGACCGTAGAGAAAACCTGGTCAACCCAAATCCCAGCATATGAATGGTCTCAGCGTAGCCCTAGCCTGTGCAGGTAACCAGATCTGAAAAGAATTCATCCAGACGCTTTCTCCTTATAGGCTCAAGTCCCAATAAAAAAGGGAGCATTTTCATCCGAACTTGGAGAAGGCTCCACTCGAGATAAGGAATTACAGAGAGAATTAGATTTTCCCAAGAAAGATAGTACCCTTCTTGACGTAAGCTCAGGCTCTAGAGCCACAGCTATTCCAGTAACATCCATTTGCCAGTCTCTCCTCTTGCTTCTTTAAAAATCTTGATCTCCAGAAATTTGAAAGAATGTTGTATAATCTGAATTATTCTTTGGTCTATGAACAACCTCACATTTCCACAGGTTAAGAGTGTGTACTAGGAGCAGGTTAGCTGTACTACCTGGTGTGCTATGACTTACTATCCTAGATACCTTGCTTATTTGCCTTTTCACTTTTCCTTCTGATTTCAGTGATGGGGTCTGCCAGCATACTTAAAGTCCAATGGAAAATTGTCCTTTGTTTCCCAGTATTTCTAGTATGCAAAGACTATATTAAGGACTTTGAAGAGTGAATTTTGATTGAATTTGTTTTCTCTGCATGAAAAGGGACATCATTGAAAAGTTGTTTGCTCCCCTGCCTCGACTCCCCTCAGCTTCTGTTGAGTATAACTAGCAAAAATCAGAATTAACAAAAATCTGGGCCTAAAGCACCATGTGGAGAGAAAGTTCGTGCAGGCTAACGGGCTGAATCATAGATTACTGAACTACAGGTAGCTACATTCAGTAGTTAGTAATGACAGGCATCCAGAGCCAAACATTTTCCTTCATCCCTGTGCCTTTTCTGTCCCTGCATGAATCTATTAAAAGAGTTGATGTCTGCTGAGGAAGCGCTGCTAAAGCAGCAGGGAAGCACAAATAACCTGTGAATCATTTCGGAGTCGTTTCTTTGGGGCCGGTTTTAATGGCTGATATCCTTGTGTGCTGTAAGGTCGTGCATGTGAGTGGAATAATGAGAGTGTAGGCGAGAGGTGCTCTGAGCTACTAGCTCGTTCTTTCCAGTCTCCTCCTCTTCCATTGTGCTTTTTGCAGTACTGCATTGGAGCTGACTAGCTGGGTGATTTGTGAATCGTGGATCCATTGGCCCCTTTCTGCATGGAATGTTTATGGATTTAAATATCATGCTTTAAAGATAAGAGAGTTCTTCTGCAGCCCAGCACACAAGCTGAATTGAATTTCAACTGTATATAGGAGAAACAGAGAAGAGCACATGTAGGAGTTAGAAATGCAAGGAGAAAACAGCAGCTAGAAGAGTGTGTAAGGTGAAAACAACAATCCCTAAAGACAAGTGCAGTATTTTATTCCTATTTCAGGAAATCCCTATTACTAGCTACTAGTCATAGAGCTCTTATAATTCTTCAGACTCTTCCAGCTGCGAAATCCAGGGATATTTGTCTTCTTCCTGTGCACCTCATAGCACACATTGCGTTGATTGACTGATGGGTGTTCTGCTCAGTGTTACCTGTGAGGAGCCGTACCAACTCAGAGCAAAAGTCTATTGAGTCCATGTCCTGTCATCAATATCAGTCAACAGTAAATACTCAGGAAAGAAAGAATTCTTCCCTAGAATGCTTTCTTAGTGTCTAGCAGTTTGCCAAATGTGGTGTTTTAAGTAGCCCTGGAGGGATTTGACTTCTCTATGTGTCCAGTACCTTTTCATTTTTTTTGGTCAGCACAAACTGTTAACATCCGCAGCATCCTCTGACAAGGAGATTCGCAACAGAGTAATGCAGCATGGAAAGAGCTACCTCCTTTGCTGATGAAGCCTGATCCTTTAATGTTTCCAAATTTTGCTCTACAATTAAGTTCTCTTTTTCTTTTCCCTTCCTCTTTGCAGGCAATTGACAAGTATTGCCGAGTCAGTGGTGGCTTTTCAGGTGTCAAGGATGTCTATTCCTCATCTCCTACATATGACGATGTACAGCAGAGCTTTTTCCTTGCTGAAACTTTGAAGTAAGTTCTCTTTATTCTTACATCTTCCTGGAAAAGCTAACATCTAAATTCTAGAAGAATCAACAGATCAATAAATAATCTGTTGTCTTGTCAGGGTGGTTTATGGTTTGGGCTTTTTTTTTTTCCCCAGCTCTAGGTTCTCAGATCAGCCCATTTTACCAGCAGAAAATACAAGTGGAATTTCCCATTCAAGAAGCTTACGCTGAGAGAGCTTTAGGTTTTAAGACTTCTATTTGATTTCTGGTATCACAGCAGAGGAGAGGTTATCTCCTTTTAAGAAATCCCCTTTGAAAAAGATGGGTTCTTTTTAGATATGCTGACTTGACGTGTCTTAAACAAGTATGTGCCGTGCTGTGATACTGTAGAACCTGTTTCTCCTGTGTGTGTCACTGGAAGGGAGTAAATGCATGGAACAAAAGTCCTTCATGCCCTTGGATGATTTTTCTGTATTTATCCCACAATACATTTTTCTAGAATGCTTTTTGTTGTAAGAATATCAGGTGTATTTTATTATCTCTTACGTACTTAAATATTTTGAGTTCAGTCAAATCAGTAGGATGCCTATCCTGCAGAAGCTAATGAAGTCGCTTGCCTATTTAGTTCCAATTAAAATGCTCAATGTCACTAATCTTCCACCATGTTTCTTTTTAATTAATAATAAAAAATGATATACTAGAGTATGCCATAATAATAAGAAAAAACAGTATAAAGATTGGAATATGTTACGGAGATTTTACTAAGAGATAAGTTTTTAAAACTGAGCTAGTGTGTCATGGCTACCCATCTCCTTCATCATTGACACCAACCAGCTATCAAGAGCACTTTTTAATCACATGGTTGTGATCGCTCTGGGGTTGTGCCTATGAAACTGTGTCTTCTAATGTGTGGCAATTTTCTCGATAGTCAAGTTACATCAGCAAATTTGGTAATAGAGTTCTGGCATTGAAATCTGCCAAGATTCCTGTATGGGTTATCTCCCTGAAATCTTCTGGGTTATATACTTTTGGAAGAAAAATGTTCAAGGTTGGCTATATATTCCCTACCACTTTTTTTTCTCCTCCTGTGTAACATTTTGGAGAATGTTTTCTTTAGTTAAATCCATAGACAGAAGCCACTGCTGGTAATGTGAATGAGACCAGAGCTGCAATTAGGAGACTTAATTGTTGTCTCTGCTTATATAGCCACTTTCTGCCAACATGTGATGGAAGGGATGACACATATGTTGTTGCACAAACCTGTCGGCAATGAAGACTCATTAAGGTGCCCTTTCTGTCTTTACAACCCAGTAATATGATGAGAAAACAGTTGTCAGTCTACCATTTGGCAGTCTAGCATGGCATGCAGGCTTTGCAGAATAAACAGAGTTTCTATACAGCAACAGTTTACAGTATCAACAGTATCAGATTTTCAGGTTTTAGCTGCAGCTGATGTATGTGAAGGTTGGTTTGGGGTATTGGGAGCTCAAAACGCAGTGGGGAGAAAGCACGTTCCGAAAGTGGCAGTACTGGTGCCTACCTCAGGCACCACAACATGTTTCACTGGCAAGAAGGGGCTCTGAGTTCATCACATTTAAGGGGAGTCTGGCTATTCTGTCCTTCTGCCGGCTCCTTACGAGACTCCTCTACATAGTCACAGTACTTTATTTTTATAACGATAACATGGGGAAACAAAATCAGCCACTGGTACCTGCTGTGTTGTCTTCATTAATTTTATTTCACTTACTCCTTTGAGTTGGTTTTCTGGAGTCCAAAAGCTATACTCCAAAGAGAGAGGCAGCAGTTTCAAACAGATCCAGTCAGAGAAGCAATACCTCCCCAGGAGGTCATCTTAGGATGATTGATCTGCCTATAAAAACCAAATCAGAGAATGAAATCTGCTCCTAAGGGACTTCTGTGGTGACAAGGCTGACCTTTGAAGTATCGCCAGAATCCTGTCTGCATCTTAAATAATCACAGGGAGATACGAAAATTCACTGATGTGTATCACTCAATAACTGGATGTATTGTAGTGCAAGCATGGCAAAAGAAGGCAGTTCTAGGGAGGAACTGAGAAATGTTTATTGGCTTTTGGTTTGGATCATTTCCCGCTTGTGGGACAAAACGGAGTTTTATTGGAGAACTGGATATTAGATGTTTGACGTTGATGCTATTGGCATAGCCAAACCAGAAACTCGTATCACCTTGAGATGAAATAAAGAACATAAGGTCAGGATAGCTCAAATGGCTATGAAAATAAAGACAGAAGGGCTGGGTGTGATGCATGAGAAAAATGTTGTCCCTCAAAAGAGGGGCGTAAAACGTGTGTTATGGAATTCTTGCTGTGATCTTCTCTGCTACTAATGATAACTTCTGCAAGTTTGTTCCCCTCAAGTTTAAAATTTATACCTTTTCCAAACATGCATTGTTGCTGCTCAGATACTTTAGCTCATCAAAGATACTTGCCACATTATGAGTGTTTGGACAGTACGAGTGGCAAGAAGATAGTCATTGAGTGGGAAGGAGCAAGATGTAGAAATAGGCTGCTCTAAGTTATTCAAAGGAAAAACGTGAATCAAATGAGGAAGGTGAATTTAAGTAAGGTGAAACGTTGCTGCTATGGTGAAAAAGAGTTTGGAGAGCAGCAGAGGGAGAAAGCGAGGAAGGATTAAGGAGGAAAGGAAAGACATGATGCTTTAAAGATAGATGAAAAATGTAGAGAAAGAGACTGGACATGCAGGACAAAACTGAATCATTTCAGCAAGAAATTTTTATCTATAAACAGTTAATTGGTGAGGAAGTGGAAAAAGAAAAGTAGAGCTTCACCAACTTGTGCTGTAGATACAATCAGCAAATAAAGGTAATGGGAAAATGATCAGGCAGTGACACATGACTGCAGACAGTAGTCTGATTGAGAGAGAGCAAAGTCACAGCAGCCTCAGCAGAGCGAAGGCAGAACAATGTGCATCTGCATTCCTATGTGACAGAGCCCAGTAGTGGAAATGACACCCCTTCCTTGCTGCAAGACCTGTCATTTTCTGGATGGCAAGAAACCAGGCTCAAGGAGAAGCTGAGAGGTCCTGTACACCCATGATGTTATCACAGAATCACAGAATGGTAGGGTTGGAAGGGACCTTTGGAGATCATCTAGTCCAACCCCCTGCCAGAGCATGGTCACCCAGAGCACGTTGGGCAGGAATGCATCCAGGCAGGTTTTGAGTATCTCCAGAGAAGGAGACTCCACAACCTCCCTCTCTGGGCAGCCTGTTCCAGGGCTCTTGTCACCCTCAAAGTAAAAAAAGCTTTTCCTCATGTTGAGATGGAATTTCCTGTGTTCCAGCTTGTGCCCGTTGCCCCTTGTCCTGTCCCTTATGCTTGCATTTCCACAGTCAGGGTTTCTGGGAGAAGGGAAATGCCTTTTGAATTTTAGCAGTGGAGTTTGGAAGCCTTGACAAAGATCCCTACCACCAATATCTCCTGGAGAGTATAGCACAGCCACATTCAAAGGTGTGTAGTAAGAGAAGAGAACCAAGAAATACTCTTCTTCATGTATGTCCAGGAACCTTAACTTGGTTACACACTTCATTTGCTCTGTATTGCTTTCTAATGTACAACATTTATGAATCCCTTTTGTACAATATATTGGCCCATTTCTTCCCACAAGAAGCTGAACCAGTTTCCAGTGTGTGGATGACAGGTCAGATTATCTGGCATGGTTTAGTTGCTTCTCTTGTGCTTCCTCGAAATCTTTGCTTTGGATTAAAGAGGATTAGTCATTTCCAAGTGGGTTTACTCCGTTAAGAAGAATTCTTTTTCCAACTTCTTCACTGCTCCCCTGTCCCCAGAATCTTTGTGCTTGGTGTCTTGATGTTTGTTTTACGTGGCAAGTCTTGGAAAGGAGTCTTGAAAAACAGAAGTTATTTGGAGAGATTAAAATGTTTTCTTCATAGCAACTTTTCATTGAAGGGCTTGATCATGATAAAAATGACTTTTCAGATCATCATAATAGGGAAGTTTGCATGTGTGCAATTGAAAGCTAGTAACTTGTTTACAGCTTTAGCTGCTAACTGCGTGGCCTGAAGCTGCTGTGTTGCCCCTTTATGTCTGTTACTCCGTTTTAATACTTACCATTTTCCCTCTCTGTCTTGATATCTAGGTATTTGTATCTGCTTTTCTCCAATGATGACCTTCTACCATTAGACAACTGGGTTTTTAACACAGAAGCTCATCCTCTGCCTGTTCTACATTTAGCCAACACCACACTGTCAGGAAATCCTGCATATCGATAAAAACAGCTCTATGAAGAGGAAAAGAGACTGTTTTCAGCTCTGATTTGTTTACATGGACCACTTGAGACTTTAAGCAGGAGAGGAGACAGACACTTGATAAAACTAGACCTCTGAGTCAAGCAAATACTGGCGTGAGAAGCAAAGCTCTTCAACGTATAGATAAGTTAAAACTGAAAAGAAGTTCTGTTTTATACATGACCAAAACACATTAGTGTGGTATTTGCAGGACAGAGATTTCATGTGCTTTGAACCCTATCAAGACATTGAATCTACTGTTTAATATAAACACAGCAGCATAAGGAAGAAGAGGCTTTCCCATCCAGGGAGAGGAACTTGCTGCTCTTGGGTGTTGCAAGGGACAACGCACCAGTCACCTCTTCAGATCGGGTGGGTTCCAAATACCTAGATTCTCTTTTTTTTTTTTTTTTTGTGTTTGATGATGGCATGAACAAAGCAACAACAAAAAGCAACATCACTGCACCAGCAGCATCAGGATTTGGATTTTTTTCTGTACCTGTCTGAATTTTCTAAGGAGCATCTGTTCGTCCAGACTGGCAGCCATTCTCAGGGTCTAAGTAATTAAAACTCAACTATAAACTATAAAAACTATTTCCTCCTCATTTTCACTTTTCAAAATAATGATGAAAGATATGTGCTGTGTGCTTACATACAAAAAAATCAATTAGTAAGCAGGTTAGTAGTTCACTGTCAGGAATGTGGGCTTAATTCATTTGGCAAGCTACAGTCACAGAATCTGGAGCATTTCGCAGGGGTAGGAAGGAGCCTAAGTTTCCCTTCCTCACAAATCCTGTCACATGGAAAAAAACATTCTCTTACTAGACCTGGTTCTTTTAGCTAAACAAACAGAGGTGACAACATGAGAAGAACAGTCTCTCGTGATTATGTAACGAGATACAGTATATAGCACTTAAAAATGCTCCCCTTGAGCTAAGAAGCAGAAGTTTGTTGCTTTGTATTTTTCCACACAGTCAAGAATTTTCCTAGAAGTTAAATTTCATTCTTTGGATAGTATTCATGGAACCTTCTTTGCAGGTACGTGTATAACAGAAGCCCCAGACTGTCTTTGATTTAGTTTACAAAACTCTTTGGTGCTTCAGTACAAAGACAACATGATCTTCTTTGGAAACAACATACATTTGAATGGAAAAAGGAACTGAAGAGTATCTTTTTCCCTTAGTTTATGAGAAATGAGATGCTGTTTACCTGCATAGGTTCTTTCCCCCCTGAGTACTCCTATGCTGGTCAGGACAGTATCATTTAAATGGAGTCTGCTTTGGTCTTCACTTATTTGCTAAATAAGTTTCGACTTTCTCAATCTCCTTTTTTTTTTTAACCATTGTTTCAGAATCCTTACAGCTCAAATTATTCTTTTTATTCCCCTTTATAGCTCTCCAATCCTTTGGCCATGATGACTGGCCCCTCTGCTGAAAAAGAGCTGTGAGGTGCTCCTTTTCCTCCTAATTAGTACACAGGTTGAGTCTTAAAAAGAAAACTTGATTGTGTTTTCGTACTAAAGTGAGTGGAAGAACTCGGCAGTGAGCTACAGCAGCACAGCATCAGATCTAAAGGGAGTGAGTGCTATTTCTCCCCCTCAAAAATGTTTATATATGAAGTCTTATATATAAAGGTGTTTCTCTCCATGATATTACAGTGTATCTGACTGTACATTATAATAGTTTCCCTCATAAAATTTTTCTTCACTTGTCTTTGACACTAACTTAGGCACAGAAATTATCACATGATCTAAGAAAAAATGCTATTAGATGATTTTTTCCAGACAGTTACTTTAGTTTAAGAGAAGAAAGACACAGAGCTTGGAAAAATCTCCAATCTCAATGTTTTAACTTAATACCAGTGGCTTAGTTACTGTAATTTGCAGCAGTATCTTAAAAATAATTTATGAACTGATAAAGTAATTGATATAGTAAGTAATACTGATTCACGTAATTGTTTATTTAAAATTAAAAGTAGCTTAATAAATGGATTCTTCTTACTGGTCCCACATTAATTTATTTTGCTAATTAGTATTCAGTGACTTTCTGAAGAGCTGGTAATTTTTCATTTTCCAAAGTTCAGATATGTTGTGTTCTCAGATTTGAGTATTTTCCTCCCCATGAGAACTGTTATTAGTTTAAAACTGTACTTGATTGCCGTGTTCTAAATCTCTCTGGATACAAAGGAGGAAGAGGAAAAGCAGACTCTTCTGCTTATTAAAAATAATAATAAAAAAATAAATGAAAAGAAAGGGGAAAAAAAAAAGAAAAATACACTTTCCACCCCGTACACCCATCCCCATACACCTCCTGATAAATGCAGATGTAGAATGGCTGCCAGTCTGTTCAGAGAAAGGTCAAGGACAGAATTTTGGAGTCTCAGAAACAGCAGACTTCTTAACCATTGCTGCCTCTTCCACCCCCTCTTGTGAATTAAAGAGCGGCCCTTCAAATTAATTCCTCCATGAATCCCAATGGGTTAACTCACTGCCACAAGAATGCTTGAGTTGAGGACCTAAGCCATTTCATGTTGTGGGATGGCATTTTTCTCAAAGCAGGTGTACAGCACTGCTATTTCTTCTTTGTGTAGACAAGCAGCAGGTACCAAATAAAGGACGCTTGTTTCTCGTTTTCCAGTTTCCCCAATGACTGTCAGTTTCTACTCTGTCTCTAAAATATAAACTATCCTTATCCTCCAGAAGCTACTGATGTTTATAGCCTATCAAAAATAATGCATTTTATGGACTAATTGCTGTGTTATTCATGAATCTCGCCATCCTGAGATTTCTTAGAGCAAGCTGAGTTTGGAGGTAATGGGTTCTGAGCGAGGTGGGTGCTTAATAACGAAGCACCACGGATATTGAAACTTCTGACTGAAGTGACGTGCCCTCGTTCCGAGTCCTTCACCAGGAAGTAGGTTCTGATCTGCAGGATGGCGTTATGTGCAACCCAAAGTTCAGACTCTTTTTCCCTGTGGGTATGTAAGGTACAGTAGAATATTGCCATTTTCATTCTGTTGCTGCTGTCTTACATACTTTCATGAAGATAGAGTGTAAATTTAAGCACAAAATGACTTTTTAATCCTAGTTGTTTCCGAGTCTTGCACTGTATTCTCTAACAAAACGATCCTCATTTTCTTTAGGAAGCTGTCCCATTTTAGCAATTTCTACAATACTCTCTCCTCTTACAGGATGAAATAAAGAACAGAAAATCATGTACATTTTTGGCACATTGGATTTGGGCAAGAGCCTGGAAATCACAGAATTGTCTATTTCCTGTTTGCATGCAGTCAAAACAAGGATGTTCAGTTCTTTTCCTAATCCAAGTCTCAAGCTTGCCTGTTGGTCAGGATCTGCTAGCAGTACATTTTTTTTCTAACTTGACAGCTTAACTTTTCAAAGAAGCCAGATTTCTGCAGCTTCCATTGACCACCCTGCAGCTGTGTGTGTCCTGCAGTCAAGAAGTCAACTTCTTAGCTTTGTCCTCTAAATGAAAACAAAACCTTGAATGATATTTTGGGTATTCATTTTTCTGCATAATATGGTCCTTAAAACTGTATGCTTAAGGAAAGTATGGAAAATAGTAAGTATGCTGGAGTAAAGGGAAAAGCAGGTAGTTTCCTGGGCCATTCACACCTTTGAGGCTGCTTTAGCTCCCTACTCCAAATTTGTGGATCACTGTCGTCTACCTCCCAATCACTGACATATTCCCACCCAGTATTTTACAGATTTGAATGTTGAGTATCCAGATTCTGAGAAGTAAAAATAATTGCACACTCCCTCTAATACTGTCCTTTAAGATTATAGGAGGGCTGCGATGTGCTGACTTAGAGCTAAGCAAAGCCCTATCAGACTGTCTTTTATGATCCCCTCTCCTGTCCCTCAGGAAATTATATTACAGACTTTCCTAATATCACTCCTCGTCTGAATGGAGAAGTGGTTAATAGCATTAAACATTGAAAGGATCAACAAAGTAACCTGGCATCCACAGAAAATGGTGAGGTAGTTTGCTTCTCAGGGCTGTAGTAACAGGCTTTTAGCAAATTGAGCCTGTTATGTACATTAATAATGTTTTTAAGGGGACAAATAAGAAACAGGCTTCTTTTTACTAGAGAAAAATGAAAGCAAGCTCTTGACCCACACTGTAGTTCGGAGATCTCTTCACCCTGATAAGATGTCCCTCTTTCGCTCCTTGAATTTTGAGAAACAGTCTTTGACTCAAGAGTTTGAGTTGCCATACAAAGAGGAAACCCAAGCTCTTTTGCAAGTTATGTGTGTACAACTGTAGCAGAGATGACAAGCGCTGCCCTGCTTCGGCTGTCAGCTCCTTCTTACAAACTGCTCTGTAATGGCCCAGAAAAGTTAGGAACCACTGAAGTTGAAGGAGACAGCCTGACTTGTTACGGTGAATTGTTGCCTTTAATCCTAATTGCTTGGTGGAAGTTGGATTTGCATTCTGCCTTTATTCTTGCTTTGTCTAAAATTCACAGATTATTTTTCCTCCAGAATAATAAAAGGGCAAAAGTCTATCTTCTGATGTGGAAACCTTCTGCCTCTGACCTGGAATCCTGCATATGTACTTTTTACAGATTAAAAATAATATTGTATATAAAAAAGATTGAATAAAGAATGTCTTTAAGTGAAAAAGGTGTGGTTTGTGTCCTTTGCTTCAATAGCAACCTCCTGTAGCATTGGACTGTGAAGCTGATCCTGTTCCATAGGCTTGGTGGTGCTGCAGCTTTTCTTTCCCCTGCAGCCCTACTAGGGACTTTGTCAACTTAAACGTGTATCAAGACCCCTTGCAAAATTAAGCCCCTGTACCCCTTGCTTGCTTTTAACAGGTCTCTGTAGCGCTCAAATTTTTCTCAAGATGTAGCTAAATGTGCAACAGTTTGAGGTTGTTTCTATCTACTGTTGTGAAAGCCACCAAATCTCACAGAATTTTGAGATTTCTACCCTTTTGTTAAATTTGTGTGAAAGTGGCTAAAAAGTTCAAAGATTCTTAGTGACGAGGGTAAAGGGGGCAGGCAGACAAGCAGTGCTACTAAATAAACTTAATTTTCTTAAAACACCACGTTAAAACCCCAGCTTTTCTTGATGATAAATAGTTAGTGAATTGGGCAATTAAGTCAGTCCATCCATTCCTCTGCCTTCTGTGAAAAGGAAGACATTCATAATTGTTTAAATATTGTTCACAGTAAAACTGGTATGAGGAAATTGCTTCGAATGAGCCTGTTTTCCCCTGCACCTTTAAATTCACTGGAACTGCTGCTATAGCTCTTTGTTTTGCAGGACAGCAGGTAAATAACAAGCTTTGCTTTCTGATTCACATTAACTGTAGATAATCCTTACTGTCTGGCATCACCCATATTGCTCATACGTGGTACCTTGTTTTCGTGCTGGGCCATGACTGCCATCCTGTGCGTCCTGTTTCAGCGCTTTATATCCAAAGCCCAACCTTCACAGGGTGCTTCTGCCTTAAGATGGAACGACCTCCTTCAGTACTACTTCATAAGAGAAAATCGCTTCCAAAGTGCCATAATGCAGTCCAACACGTGACACCAGGTACACAGCTGCTGTCCTGGCATGCCATCCAAGATCCAGTTACGCATTCAGCTGTTGCTCCCTGGCTTTCCACAAAAGCGCCGCGTGTTTGTGATGCACCCATCTTCCTACTGCAGTGCCACTGTCAACACAGGGTCTTTTGCATCTATTGATCTTCCTGTGGTGTGCTCAGCCCTTAAGCCACCTCCTTGAAATTCACTTCTTTTATCAAAGTGTGTTTGCTGTGTCTATCCGTGTCACACTGCCTTGGTCACTGAGCCCTCAAGCACAAAACCTTGCCTCCTGCTTTAGAACCATCAAGCTCTTTGTCCTTCTGTATAAAATTTTTGGCCAATGCTGCAGGCTTCATCACTGTCCTCAGGGCATTCAGACGGGACCCAGTCCTTTGTGGTTGCACTGCATTGTCTCTGCCTCTTCAACAGTGAACTGCTTCACCCCTCTGCATCTGCCTCTTCTGAAACACACTTTCTTAGCACGTCCTCTATCCAAGGATATATAGCCAACATTCTCTTTTATTTTCCTTTTGGCGCTCTTCCTGTGTGTCACCCGCCCCCCTTCCCTTCCCTTGTAGGCTCCGTGATTGTGTGTGCTCCTTCTTGGAGACCATGTGCCTTTCCTGTGCATGTTAATTAGCTGTATTTAAAAATCCTGAAATTAATCCTTAATGGGTTATTTTTAGCCCTCTTCTTGTAGCTCTGGGAGTTGGCTTCTCTCAGTGCAAAGCCATAGGCGTTCTGTGGGATTTGGAAAGGAAACATTATTTGTGCTGGTTCACATGTGGGATGTGTGAAGGTTGGTGGTTGGGGTTGGGGTTTTTTTGACATGAAGAGCAGGAGTCTTATTGACAACAATATTTCAGGCTGAGCAAACTCCCATGTGAGAGGGTTTGGGAAGAGCAGTCACTTGTATAGCCAAACTGCTTGCAGGTAAAAATTCAGGGAAGGATTTGGGGAGGAAGAAAAAAGCACTGTGTGCCCATGCATACCAACAGTTTTGCCGTTTTCTTTCTTACTTGGTTTCCATTGTACAAGTAGTTCTAGACAACAGGTAAGATGTCTGTTACCACATAAACCAGAAAGGAAGAGCTGCTGCATGACTGACGAGACAGCATCGCGTGTTGGGATGGGATCACACCGAAGTCCCATGTGAGCTGCATTACTGAAACAGCTACGAAAAGGAAGACTGTCCCTCAGGTGTTTCTTCCGCTAGCTGGTGCTGCGTATGTCTGCATACCCATCTCTTCACCAGTCCGTGCTGAACCATCAGCAAGGAAATCTGTGGAGGAAGCCCCAAAGAATAGGAGTGGATGCCAGCAGCCTGCTGCTTCACCTGCCCCAGAGGCCTGTGTGTGGGTTCCAGGATGGGAGGTGCAGGAAGATTTGCCGTGTGGATTTACTCACATGGACAGGTAGACCCATCCATGACTGGTGCCTGGGTCATGCCCAGCATTCCTGTGAATCCCTCTACAGAGCTTCTGGCTTAACTTTAACCATCTGTGAGGCCACAGAGTGTATTTTGAAGAGTCACTGAAGATGCAGAATTACTTGGGATACCAAAGACAAAAGCTTTCAGTGTAACAAATACTGCATTTTATGAGGTAAATCATTCTCCGGATGAAAGATGTATGGTACATCTCATGTTACTGAACTTCAGTAATGTAGGCAATACTGCATCTTGATTAATTTGTCTTGAAAATACGAAGTTGAATACACAAGCTGCACAGTGGATAAGGAACTGGGTAAAGGGAAGGCAATGAAGTATAAAACGTAGAAGGAAGCTTCTAGGTGTTTTAGTGAATGTCACTAAATCTGTGTACTAGGACAAATCGTCTGTAATAGCAAGAAGAATTTGTTTGCAGCAGAAGAAAGTTAGGAAGAACTGTCAATAAAGGGAATGAAGGATCAGATAATCCTGAGGCTTGTAACTGCAGAAGACCGAAGAGAATGAAAGATTAGATAATCCTGAGGCCTGGAACAGCAGAAGACAGAAGAAATGTAAGAAGTCAAAAGGCAAACTTGTTCCTCCTGAGCCTAGAAGCAAAACCATTCACTATAATCTGGGATGTTGCCAGTCCGTATTTATTAACATTGAGACAGACCCGCATGTATAGTCAGCCATAATGACGCAGATCACCAACGCAAGGTGAAAAAAAAGCAAGTGAAAAGAAAAGAATGGCTGTGCTGGGTCAAAACTAAGGTCTGTCTAACCTAGCATCTTGGCTCAACACTGACCAAGAACGGATTCCCACGGAAAAGTAGAAAAATAAGTACGTATTAATACTTCACAAATGTACCCTGAAATGATCTGCAGCTTCCTGAGCTGCAGGTGGTATCTTTCTATTTAATGGCCCTTGACAGAGAGGGAGGAGGGACATGTTTTTAGGAATTGGTTCAGTCACTTACTGAGTCAATAGAGACTGTCAGTGTGCAGAACAAGCGCTGCCAAAGAGCCTCATGGTGTCGGCAAAGCATGTGTGCATTGAAAAGGTATTTCTGCTGAAACTAAAAAAGTGTCAAGTGTTGTACAAAGTAGGATGAACACATCTGAGATACCATGTATGGTTCTGGTCACCCATGTTTAGAAGGGCTTGTCTCAGTGGAAGAGGTGTGAGACAGGAGTATTTAGGCTTATCAGGGAATGGAGCATTTGTGTCAAGAGAGGCGAGAAGAAGAGTTTAGACTGGCAAAATGGAAGACTAACAGAGAAGATAACTGCTGTCCACAATACATCAAGCAGTTGATCGTCCTGGGAGAGAAAAAAAGCTGTTTTTCCTGGAGAACAAACCTGTAAAAAAAACCTTCACACAAATGGATACATGCAATATCTGAATAATTTCTGACAATGAGGGCCTAGAAGTAGAAAACATGTTGATCTCCTGAAGAAAAGGATGATGATGTATGTTTACCTGCAATTTCAGGTACCTAGAGCAAGGATACAGGAGGTCCTGTCCTACCTTCCAGAACTCCTATGGGAACTTTATATCTAGGGATGAATTTACAAAAGCCTTTTCCTTTGTGCTGTTACCTGTTTCTAGTGCAGGGCAGGTGTAAAATGCCATTGGATCAGAAAATAAAAGCCTTTCTAGTCTACATGGATGGGAGTACTTGGTTCACATTTGCTGTGTAGTTGAGTAATGATGATTAGAAAATCATCACCTGCTATTAAGTTTTCTGACATGGTTATCTGTTTAGTTTTCACCGTTGGATCTGCTATGGCTGAATCAGAAACACACTGCAATGTGTTGAAGCTCAGTGCTATCAACATAGGACGCCAGTCTCTTCTATGTAAAAGATTTGTTATTGAACAAGGAACAAGGAATATGATACTAAAATAAAAAAGAGTGGTACAGTCCACAAATAAAGTCCTTTGTGCAATGATTCTTACACCACAAAATAAGTAAAGATCATCGGTACCCCCAGAGAGAGAATCCGTCTGTTGCATCCACTTATATTGTCTTGCCTGTATTTGTATATGCAGATTTCTGTTATCAGCTCATCTTGTCCTTTATTTGGATACATATCCCATTATTACTTGAGGTACTTTATGTCTGTGGGTTATTTCTATACTAATTAATGTTTATATCAAGGGATTTCCCTGACAGTTCTCTGGCATTTTAGCAAGTATACTCTTAGATTTGCACTGAAGGGGAGTTATGCATTTTATACATAGTTACACACTTTAGCCAGGCAAATAATATCAAAAAATACATACGCTATTGCTGTTATTCTGCTCAAATCATAGAACCAGTGTTACTTGAGCAACTATGTATATCAAACTAAAATCTATAGCCTGCTAAAACCTTATGCCAAGCTCCTGTAAGCTTAGACGCTGTATTACTACTTGTGTCACAGCAAGGTTAGGTTTTCGGGTGCTCCTTAGGTATTTTTCAGCTGAAGTGGAAATTTTCCCCAGGAAAAGAATCCCCAAAATCTTTGCATACCCAGCAGTCATCAACTTGTGGGATTAATTGCTTTCCTGTGAAGCAGACTTTGAGGAGTTCAGTAACAGGGAAAAATTTACTGCCACATCCAGGAGACATTGTTACACTGATTTTTTAATTAGCTAAAATAATACATAAATGCTGCTTTTCCAGATGTGTGGTCTAAGTAAACCTTTCTATATACTGCCTCTGATTTCTTCCAGTTCCTGCTTGTGCTATTTCTTAATAGAGCAAAGTCCATGCGGAAAACACATCAACCCCTTCTCAGAGCACGGTGTGTCGTCCTGGAGATGTTCCCTCTGAACAGGTTATGTTTGGTGCCAGATGCTTGTTAGCTGCATCAGAAAGATGCTCTGCCTGCGTCCATATTTCACCCGTGCAGTAGAAATTTCTCTGCCAGCTTGAGCTGTCGGAAAAGGGCGCTGATGCGGCTGGCTGCACTCTGGTGCTGGTACCACCTTGCTCACCTCTCTGCTTGCTGCTGTGTTCTGTGTTCAGGGCGTATCCTGGCTAGTTAGCCCAAAATTTGAAAGTTATGATTCAATTTCAATAGTATGAGACAAACTTCCAAAATGGAGATATTTTGAACATGAGGTTCAAATGTCAGACGCTCGTAGTCTGTCTCCCAAATGCTGAATATCCTTTCCCATCTCTGTGTGTGCGCAACACCAGATGCAGCTGACTCACCAGGATGTGCAAAGTCCCCTGCCTCAGCAGCCAGCAGGGCTCAGCAGAGCCAGCCAAGCGCAGGGGACACAGGAATCTGCCCCGAACAGGTCAGGAAATCAACACAAAGGGTGGTGAGGAGTTTGTCATATGGAACATGAATCGTGACTATGAGGAGCCTTCTCCCTTGAGAGGAGCAAACACGCCTGACAGGGAGAGTCTGGTAACCTCTGTCAACACCGAGGGATTTCAACTGGCTGCTGCTGAGAAAAAATGATAGTTTCATTTTTAGCTGCTTGACAATCCCAATTTTTCAAAAACTCTGAGTCAGGCTGCAAGAATTATGAGACTGATACCAAATAATAAGTTTGAGGATCTTTTTCCATGTCTTCAGGGTGGTTTTTTTTAATCTTGAGCCTTTGGGTCACTCATAGTTTAATATTTCCAAGCCCTTCCCTTCCGTTTTCTTCCAGAATGATGGAAGACACCCTTAAAAAGAAAAGAAAATTTGGCATATGTCCCAACTTGGCAGAGGTTCCAGCACTTTATACCAACACCATGAAATAGTCAAGGGTGGGCACTGGTGCATTAAGCTCATGTTGAGCACTGCTACAAATGCTAAAGTAAGGGCATCTTGCTTTTTTGAAAGCAAATCTTTTTAAACTTACATCTGATACAGAGAAAGATCTTCATTACCCAGACGTTCTCCTTCAAACACACACAATTGCCGGCATCCTGGTTCTAGTGAGACAGCTCACAGTAACTAAATACAAAACACAAAATGCTGAATAATGCAACATCCAAGTAAAATGCTCCTTGATATAAATGTGAGCTCCACAGTTACTTTTGGATTCTTTCACTGAGCTTTATGGAGGTGGGTTTATTTTTCTGCTTCGAAGTGAATAATGAACAGCATTCATACACCTAGCCTTAAATCCATCAGCGGTACTTCTTCCACCACTCACTGCAGAAGTGCTGGAGGGAGGAGGGAAGGGAGTTTTTTTAAACCCTGTACTACATATCTGTCTGTAAAGAGAGGCCTAGGCAGACTTCCAGTGTGTTAACCAATTTGTCCTTAGGCAGGAATGGAAAGCTCAACAATGGGACTCTGGGTTTGGAGGTTCTTCCAGACGCTGTCTAGGTTGTGCTCTGGTCTGTTGTCGCGGCTAACCATGGCATCACTCCCACTTGGGCAATCTTCAGAGAATGAACCAGAGACCTTGCACGGGCTTTAAATAGATGCATCAAGCTATTCCCCTGAAGCTGCCTTGTGAAATTTTGGCACGTTAGAGGGGTTGCAAAGCACCCAGGAGGTACGATGAATACTTGCATGAATACTGGACAAGGTATATCAGGCTTAATCCTTTGCTCTGTTTGTCTGAATCTACCGTACCCAGTAGCAGGCAGCCTGCACCAGCAGCCCTGCACACTGGTGTTGGTGATAAAACGGCAGGCTTTGTGAGTACGGAAACTCAGCAGTCAGAATATTAAATTGGACTTCACAGAGCAAGCGAGGGGAAGCTATCGCTGAAGATACCACCTTGTGGTAGCAAGAGGCACAGACTAAGAGAGGCAGCAGGTTTAAACCGTGTCAAGCATCAGTCCTATCGAACAGCTGAGCATAAACTCCTTCCTTTCCAAGCAAAAGGTGCCACCGGGGGGGTAAGTACGCTCAGATCTCCCTCTGCCCGCTCTGTCCTATTCCAGGAGCTGCAGGGAGAGAGCACACAAGAATATGCACAGGTTTGTACTGCACTCACCCCACCCAGCGGGCGGTTCGTCAGCTTCCCCGTCCAAAACACCTACCCCCGTGAAACGGTAACGAGATCAAAATGCGGACCTGGCCCTTACACTGGGATGTCACCCGGATCTGCCCGGTGGCCACTTTCCAGCTGCCTTTCCACTACAGCTTTGCCCTCGACACCTCTGCCGGCAGCAGCCTGGACCCTGGTGTCCACCACACACTTCAGAGCACAAGCGCATCTGCCCGCTCCCGGCTGTTCCCACGGCCTGAGTCCAAGCACAGAGACACTGATGCTACTGCCAGGTGGAGGAGATCCCAGCTGGGGTCCATGTCCTGCAGTGGGACCTGGTCAGTTTGCAGTCTACCACAGTGCGTGTTACAAGAGCTAACCCGCTGTGACGTTTTCTTACTTGCCTTCCCTCATTTATAACCACACTGTGAACAGAGAGTACAAAGTAAATGAGATCATTGTAAAAGTAACTACTTTCTTGCTATAAATATATAACTAGTAAATTTAAGAGGGCTGAGGAAAAATCCCTAGAATCAAGAAAACTTGAACGCTAAAACCCAGTTCCCTCAACTGCTTCTAACAGGCAAAACCTACTGTGCCGTGCTCAGCGTCAAACATTTTTCATGTCTCGATTACTCCTTGTGGCTGGCCAGAAAGAACACATTGCTCTAGCAATACCTGTGTGCCAGAGTTTATTTCAAGAGCCTCCTAGACAAGAGACATCAATTGCAAGATGGACCAAAAGAAGCCTACTGTGAGAGTGACTGTCTTGAGCATAGTGGTGGGTATGCACTGTTCCTTATGCCATCAGCTTTTAGGCATAAAGTGTGTAGAAAGCCCACGTGCATGTAAAAATCCAGTGTGCTTTTGGTGTAGATTAATTAAAAAGCTTACATACCTAAATTTGCATGGGGGATTATCGGAAATATGTGTATCTAGCTCCTGATGAAATCACCACATTGAAAAATTTGAGATACAAGAATGTTTCTAAAAGAGAATTGCATGTAATGAGAAACTGAAGATGCTCCATTTGTGTAATTTTTTGCAAAAAAATATGAAGGGATGAGGTGATTACAGAGTATATAAGTGACTTCACTGGGAGGAACTTCAGAATTCTTAAGAGCTTTTTATTTTAGTAGAGAAAGCATCACAAGAAATCAAAAGCCAGAAACTGAACTCTGACAAATCCAGACTGAAAAATAAGGCATAAATTTTTAACAATGAAAAGGCTTAATCACCAAGCCAAATGATACATTCTTCTTCCCTTGACACCTGTGGATTAGGTCTGGATGCTTTTCTATATTACACGTTTCAGTCAGGCCCAAGTTATTAGGCTCTGTGGACACAAGGGGGTGAAAGTCTATGGGCTACATTACTCAGGCAGTAAGAATAGGTCGTGCAATTATCCCTTTTAGCCTTGAGAACTATTGCAATAATTTTAAAAAGGCTTGGATAACTTTCTGAAGAGCACCGCTTGGTAATTAATCTGAGGAGAGGGTGCTACAGCATCACTTTGAAAAAAAGATCTTCAAACCAGGCTGAGCCTTGCTGAAGGAGAAAATCCTTGAGAAGGGATACGGGGGAGACGCTGCATTTGGAGCATAATAACTGGTTAACAAACTAGGCAAACTCTCCTGGGTACTGACACCTTAAAACTCTTTAATCATGTTGTCTTTTACAAAAGAAATTCCTATGAAAACTCACAAGGGCAGATGTATTATAGCTATTCTGTATTAGATAGTAAAGATTCTTATGGACTCAAAAGAACTTGATGAAGAAATGTCTCTCTGCACCTTTTTTGTCTATGGCCTAGACAAGTGTTCTGTGCGAAGGGGGGGGAGCTGGCTGACAGGCTGCCCCCAGAGTGGGGTGGTAAATAGCTCCTTTTCAAACTGGCGACCTGTCACAAGTGGGGTCCCTCAGGGATCAATACTGGGCTCAGTGTTGTTTAATACCCTCATAAGTGATCTGGATGATGGGATCACAAAGTTTGCTGATGACACTACACTGAGTGGAGAAGTGGACACTTTGGAAAGGAGAGCCACCCTGCAGGAAGACCTGGATAGGCTGGAAGAGTGAATTAACAAGAACCTTATAAAGTTCAACAGGGACAAGTGTAAGGTCTTGCACCTGGGAGAACATAATCCGGGAGGGCAGCACAGGCTGGGATATACCTGGCTAGGGAGCAGCTCTGTGGAAAGGGACATGAGGGTCCTGGTGGACAAACAGCTCAGTAAGTGTGAACGATGTGCTGCAGCGGCAAAGAAAGCCAATAGGATGCTGGGTTGCATCAACAAGGGCATCAGCAGCAGAGATAAAGAAGTCATTATCTCATTCTACTGAGCCCTTATCAGGCCACACCTGGAATGTTCAGTTTTGGTCCCCACTATACAAAAAAGATGCGGACAGGCTGGAGAGGGTCCGGAGGAGGATGATCTGTGGTCTGGGAACCCTGCCATATGAGGAAAGGCTGAGAGAAATGGGTTTGTTCATCCTTGAGAAAAGAAGGCTTAGGGGAGACCTTATCACCACATTCCAGTATTTAAAGGGTGGCTAGAAAGAATATGAAGACTCCCTTTTTACAAGGAATCACATGGGAAAAAGGAGGGGTAATGAGTATAAGTTACTCCTGCGGAGATTCCGATTGGACACAAGAAGAAAAATTTTCACAATGAGAACAATCAGCCACTGGAATAATCTCCCCAGGCAAGTGGTGGATTCCCCAACACTGGACAGTTTTAAGATTCAGCTGGACAGGGTGCTGGGCCATCTTCTCTAGACCATGATTTCGCCAAGAAAGGTTGGACCAGATGATCCCTGAGGTCCCTTCCAACCTAGTATTCTATGATTGATGATTCTTTATTTTTGGTTATTGTTCTTTTCCCTTTCTTAGATTGTTCCTCAGTTACTTAATAGACAGTGCTTGCTGCTGGCACTGGAGACACACATTTTATTTAATAAATGTGAGGAGTTTAGTTACCTGAATGAGGAACTTCTAAAAACTACAAGCATTGATATGAGAAAGAAATCCATGGCATGGCCAGACATTAATTCCAGTTATCCAGTGGTTTTTGAACTTAGACGGAGATGCAGCTGGAGAGCTTTAAAGAGGGAGAAGAGCATTACATGGGACTACAGGGGTCATGACAAGAACTGGCGAAATGAAGATGTCTCTTGAAATACAATTTACTGTACTCCCACTTTCCAAATTAGCTTTACAGCAGCTATAATCTATAATATCTAGATTGTATAAGTGACAGATTTTCAGGTTAAGAGACCGTTGTTACTCTGGTTTCCTACATAGCAGAAGCTATACATAAAGTTTAACATTGTTATTCTGCATCAAGCCTATGAACAGAGCCAAAGCTTTTTTTTTTTTTTAATGCAGTTTTGATTTAAAGATCACAATTGAGAAACTTAACATTTATTTTGTGATTTTTATCATTTTGTCCATATTAGTTCATTTAACATCGTAGTGTAAAATCACCACTTGTAAATCAAAATTCATCCAATAATAAATCAAAACTTTTATTGTTATTGAAAATCTTCAATGCACTCAAAATACCAACTTGTCTAAAAATATAGATTCTTTACAAAAACATGCTCATTGGCAGTTACTACCCAACTATCCTCCATTGACTGTATCCTATGTTAACAATACCAGTGCCAAGCATGTATTTCCAGTATTGACATGATAGACACTTTTGTTTTGTTCCTCTGGAGCTTCTTCAGTTTGCTTGAATTTATTAAAAATTAATTAATAACTTAGACTTCCCAGTCCATTTTAGCAAGCAAAAATCTGTTCCTATCTGGCAAAAAAGTATTTAATAGCAGAGGGTGGTCTTTAAACTTAGCATTTGTACTTGCTGGAACCAGAAGTCATTACTTTGTCCGTAGCATGTAAGTCTGTAAGATGTAAGTCTGTAGCATGTAAGACACTTAAAGAGTAAATAAAAACCTTTCCAGCAAAGAAGTCTTAAGATTTTTTTTCTTTTCAGTGTGTATACATAAGTAAAATTCTTCTTACTGACCGTGAACCTGTCAACAGTGGAGTTTCATTGATAACCAATAGGTTGTTTTACTGATTGCCAACAAAGTAATTAAATTAGATGAATGGTACTGGTCAGCTAATGTAAAAAATAATACGGCTCTTTCTGATTGAGTACATTTTGTAGCCACTTTGCTAACCTCCAAAGCATAAAAGTGTATAAACAAGTTACTGCAAAGTAGACTTGCAGCAATTCAACTGCTTTGCAGTAAGCATGCCTCTTCTACCTCTTGGTATCCCTTGAAATATCTTAATTGGCATGTGTTTGTTAATGGGTAACAACGGGCACAGGCTTGTTTGGTGACTGCCACGCAGCACGGTAACACATTTGGGTACCCATCCCGTCAGGCTTTCAGGACTTCTTATTGCAGACAGTGCTATTTTGGGCAGGTACCTGAAGTGAGAGACAACACAGATGCAAACCGGAGGGTCCGTGGGGAGGACGGCTGCCTGGATCCATCCCTCCTCTTCACCTTCTGCCAGCCCTCCCTGTGCCCTGGCACCCAGAAATCCAAAGAAAGAATTAGAGATATAAAAATCCCCACCATTTCCCACCAGCAGTTGCTCTGGGGAGCGGGGTGCAGCTCCACAGGGCTGGGGGCTGCAAGAACCTCGGCATGGTGGGGAAGCCTTTCTAAAAATTTAAGTATCTTTGCCACATTTTCAATTTCACCCTCACCCCAACATCTTTATTCATGATGGATGAGGAGGCAGTGCTGACTGGCAAGGCAGGGCAAGTTGGGTGGCTGCCGGGGCAAAGGTCCCTTCCCTCCCTGCCCTCCATCCCCTGGGCCCTCAGTCCCTGGTGAGCATGGGGACCACGCCTGTATGGAGGGGGGATGCTCAGCTCAAATTTACTAGGCAGAGGGATGAGGGACAGGGTAGTGTTCCTGCTAAAAGGCAATTCCCTGGACTAGCTTGTAGGGTCCAGAGCACCCTCCCTAGGGAGTGATGGTGCGGGTGGTAATTACTGCTGCTCTGCAGTCTCCTTGAGGGTTCGTTTACAGGTGGTCTCCAGATGGAAGGAGAGAAGGAGCTGTGCATGGCCATTTTCAGGGAGATCGCAGGAAGGAATCTCCCCACCGACATATCCAAAGGTGAGGAATACACCAAATTAATTCAGTACCTCCATAACATAAAGCCAGTAAAGTCACTTCTGTGTTGAGTTTGTAGCCAAATGTCCAGGTCATTAATCATCAGGGATTAAGGATGGGAACAATCCTGAATCTGTGGGTGAAGAAGTGGTGTTGCCCTCCAAGTCCAACCTTAAAGTAGGTATTAGTAAAGGCTCCCAGTCTCTAAGGCCCTTTCCTTATCTTGCTTTCTTGCTAAGCATTCCTGTTGGCTTGTCTTTCCCTAAGATGATGAGGCCAATAGTGGGAATGAAGACGACAGTCCCCTGTGCATCAGTGTGAGACGTTACTGGAGGCATTTGATGATAATGCTTTCCAGAGATGTAGCAAGACAGAGGCCTATGAGAGTCAGCACATATCAGAAATGTGTCAGAGGGACCTCCCTGGGGAGAGATAGGACGACAACATTAATCTAGAAAAGGCCCTTGAGGGCCACGGCATCCTTCTCCATCCAGAAGATACTATAGGAGACCATCACTCTGGATACGGTGAGTGTGAGGAAATCATCAGTGAGACATTGAATCTTCAGCAGCATGAGGCATCCCAGACAGAGAAACCTCACAAATGTCCCAAATGTAACAAGGGCTTCAGGTGCTGCTCTGATTTAATTAAACACCGGAGAACCCACACAGGTGAGAAGCCCTTCATATTCAGTGAGTGTGGGGGAAAGTTGAGGGTAACTCCCATTGAAGAACATACACAGAAGAAAAGCCCTACTATTGTATTGAATGTAGGAAAAGCTTCAGCTGAAACTCTCATCTTGGAAATCACCAGAGAGTCCACACTGGTGAGAGGCCCTTTGAATGCATGCAGTATGGAAAAGGCTTCAGTGGTTTCTCAGTGCTCACCCAGCACCACTGAACCCACGCAGGTGAGAAGCCCTATGTGTGTTCCCAGTGTGGGAAGCGCTTCCAACAGAGCTCTCACACCAACAGACACCAGCAAGTCCACACAGGAGAAAACCCCTTTTTGCGTTCTGAGTGTGGGACCTGCTTCCAGAACAAGATTCATCTCAAGCAGCACTATAAACTTCATCTGAAATAGACAGCAGGACAGCACTTCCTTTGGGTCTGTGAGCATTGGTGCCTTGCCTTTAAAAAAAAAAAAAAATCCAATTATAAATTCTATGGTGTGATTGAAAGAAGGAAGAAATCATCAAGAAGAGGAGACGGTCTCTGTCACAGAGAAGAGGTAGGAGTGGGGTGGCAGGGTGGGCGGTGGAAGTGGGAATAAGCTTCCTGTCAGTAGGAGCGGCTTCTTCTGGGGGTTGAAGGAAGGGATGTGGTAACAAGAAAAAAGGAGGAAGTTCAGCAAAGGAGAAATTTGGTACTTAGAAATCTGATTGTCAGAAGCATGGCCCTTGGAGAGATGAAAACATCCCATTGTCTTACTGAGAAAGCAAAAATGACAAAGCAGGCTCTGGCAATGGGAGCCCTCGTTCGGGAAATGAGTCACTGAACTGCAGAGGAAAAGTAGTTTCTTATTCCCTCTGGCAGCATCTGTAGGTATTTTAGGAGCCCTGTTAAACCTGGGCAAAAATGTCCTAGTTTTCTGGTACATGTTGTGATATTCGAGCTCTTTGATCTATTAAGTGCCTTCTCCTATTAAGTAGCAACTCTGCTTCTGTTGCTCTCCCCCTTCCTTTCCTCTATTTCTCGATTTCTGTGTACCCAGACTGTCCTTTTTACTACTTCAGTGACAGCGCAGCTATGACAGCGCCCATCATCGGTCTCACTGGACATTAGGAAGAAATAGTCTAGAAAAATAATGGGTGTTACTGTTTGTTGAACACCTTTTTGTCTTTCTGAGTGGGGTTTGATAACCGCTTTCAGCCGTATTTTGCCTGACGCAGCCTGAGAGCCTTATTCAACCCTGGAGGGAACCGAGATAACTGTGTACGTGTAAATATATGGAGCTGATCTGTAGCTTTACTAGCAGCATTCAAAGAGCTGTGAATTTTACGTACTTGGGAGTCTTTGGACGCTTATGGCCAGCTGAGCCCCTTCTGCCTGGGAGCAGAGTGCAAGCGGGCAACTGGAGGGGAGTAGAGTATGAATGGTGGTGACTGGAGTGCAATATTCTGCAAACAGGGCCCAGACAGAAGTGGAAATAGAGCTGTAGAGAACCGGAACGGAACAGAGTGTGTACAGAGAGTAATGGAAAGGAACCACCTGGTGAGAAAAAAGCCAACAGTGCAGGAGGCTGGAGGGGAGAAGAATGTGAATGGTGAGGCTCAAGGGGAAGGAGGCACAAACAGAGGAGCTGTAACTAAACAGATTTTCACCAGAGAGGTTTAGACAGAATGAGAACATGAAGACCCAGGCCCGCTCCCTTTCCCGTGCCTTGTATCTCTAACCACAAGAGGCCTTGTCAGCTCTCGGCCAGTTTTGCAGATCCTCATGCCTCACCTTCCGCAGAAGTTCACTAGCTGCCAACTCCTCACTTCTCCGCAGCCAGACAAATGGCACGCCTGCGCTCCTGGGCTGTCTGCTGTGCCCTGCTCTGCCTGCCCTCTAGACATCTGGCTTTTGCTCTCTCCATTGGCCAGCCTGTGGCCCCAGAGCCCAGGGTAACTGGGATAACAAAGCTTTTTGGGATGGATCACACTCAAGCACCCTTCTCCTTGGCTGCTGCCTCCCTCCTTACCTCTGTTCAAAGAGTGGGGACACCCTGTTCGCCTGCATTCCTGAAGCCCGAGGAGGGCAGTAGGGTATAGGGGTTAGAGCAGGGGTGCAATACCCTGGAAGTTTGAGTTCTGGTGGTGTTAGGGCAGGGACACAAAGGTTCTCAGAGAGAAAATGAGAGGGTTGGACACCCGGGTGCCCAGGGAAGGCAGCTGGGCCTTAGTGATAGAGCACACCCCACCCTTCTATGTTCCTGGTTTCCCTCCATCCCTGAGCTGTCCCAGGTTTTTCGACAGCAAGGCACTGGGTTGCCTAGGACAGCCCATCTTCCTCAACTTGTGAGGTGTAGAAAGATGCATGAACTGGGGGGACTGGCAGGGGACAGAGCTCAGTTGGAGGGGAGTGGAGTGGAAAAGAGCACATATGGAGGGGTCTATAGGGGAACATAGCGAGAACAGGGAGGGACACGAGGGGTAAGAGTGCAAACACAAGTACTGGAAGGGCAATGGAGCACGCACAGAGGGGACTGAAGGGAAATAGAGGGCAAAGGAACAGGAGGGGAGAGGAACAGCTGGAGCACAATCTGGAAGTGAGCAGGGCATGTATGGAGGTGTCTGGAGGTGCAATTATTATATTGAAGCCATGATTATTAACAGCTCTGGTAGATAAGACATGACCCCTATGCACAAGTTGCACCTGGAGTCCTTACTGTCCTTCATGGCCAAATCATTCTCACCAAGAACTATTCTGCAGTTCATAGTCCTGTCGGGCAGAGAACAGACTTGGTTTTAGCAATCTTTTAGCAAGAAATGTTATGGCATATGAGTGAAATTAAGCAGCCTAAAAGTGGTCTGTATGAAGTAGGCAGGGCAGCAAGGCAGAAGCACAATGGCTGTTTTTCACACTTGTGTGCCTGGTGCCGTTGGTAGCAGCTGGATGGGGGGGATGCGTAACTGCTGCCGTTGGTAATGAGTGGCTGCCTGATGTGGAATTGATTTAACCTCATATTGGTCAATTTTGAGGCCTGGGTTTAAGCAAAACTGGAAAATCAAGCATACAATTAGGCTAATTGCAAAGGTAAGCAGCAGGGGCTGATCCTTCCAGCACTGTCTGTGAGCAGGAGACCATCTTAAACTATATTTTATTGGTTCCCTTTCTGGATAGGACAATCACCCGCCATTTAAAATATGTTGTTTAAAAATGAGGTCAGCCAAATTATGTCCAGACCACAGCAACTGCTAAAAAACATGCAGAGAAGGCTCCCCAGATTACCCTCCATTTGTCTGTGATGCACACAAGATTTGTGCCTCGAGTGGTTGCGTGCCACGGCGTTGCTGGTCCTTTGGTCACTGTCAGCAGCTTGCTTCAAAATGCTCTGCAGTTAACAGAGAAAATGGGAAACTTTGCCTCCTACTTACGTTCACTTGGGTGAGCAGCTGTGACAGTGACAGGTGCTTCAATCCCAGGTTTCTCGCCCCTGTGGTGGGAGTGTGACAGGAAAGAGCATGTGTCCGTGCTGCTGATTTGTGTGGATCTGCTGCTTGTGCTGAAACACCAGCCTGCAGGCGGGAGCAGCTGAGACATGTGGGTCTGTGCTCCTGACTTTGCTACTGGGGAAACGGAGGGGACAGGGCCATCGTAAACTGCTGCCATGAGATCGGTTGGACCAAATAATGGACTCTCTGGGGAATTAGTTTATTTATTAAAACTACCTTTATTTTTTTAACATAATGTTAAGGCATGAGAGTCTCCTAGTAGGGGTTATACAGCAGGTTAGCAGTTCTTATGCTGATGTGCTGCTTGTCTGCCATGAGCAAACTCCAATGTGTTAAATAATGTCTCTTTTTTTGTTGTTTTTAAACTCCAGTGCACACATCAACTTGCTTGGTGCAGATTCTAGCCACGAGTTTGCAATTCCAAATTTCATTTTCAAATCTTTTATTCTTTAAGGTTGCTGCAAGCCGCCTCACTCTCCGTCTGTCTCTAGAGGAGTTATCAGCGTAGTGTGGCAGGGGATGGATCTCCTTCAGCATGGGATAGAACTGTGTGCTCTCTAATAAAGGAGCAACTCAGATGGAGGTGCTAAGAGTACTGCTTGCCCAGTGGAGAAGGGTGGAGATGTTGATGTGGTTAGCTGTGAAGCGACAGCAGTCAAATAACATCCACAGCACTAGTTTGCTGAGTGTTTACAAAGCCTTCAATGGGAGCCCAGAAAACTTACTTACGTGTCCCCAGAATATGACTGGAAGTTCTGGTGGCTGGTATTTTATTATAGGGCAACTAAGATGATTAAGGGATTGGAGCATCTCCCTTATGAGGAAAAGCTGAGAGAGCTGGGACTCTTTAGCCTGGAAAAGAGAAGGCTGGGGGGAGACCTTATTAATGTTTACAAGTATCTAAAGGGTGGCTTGAAGGAGGATGGAGCCAGGCTCTTCTCAATGGTTCCCAGTGACAGGACGAGGGACAATGGGCACAAGCTGCAACATAGGAAGTTCTATTCAAATACAGGGAAAAACTTATTTACAGTGAGTGTGACAGAGCACTGGCACAGGCTGCCCAGGGAGGGTGTGGAGTCCCCTTCTCTGGAGACTTTCAAGACCTACGTGGATGCAGTCCTGAGTGATGTGCTCTGGGCAATCCTGCTTTAGCAGGGAAGTTGGACTAGATGGTCTCTAGAGGTCCTTTCCAAATCTGAAGATTCCGTGATTCTGTGATTTGCTTTGGATCTTACGTATTTAACCTAAGATGTTACTAAAGAAAATGGTAATATTTGCAGTGGGACTATCTAATGTCTAGGGCACTGAATAATTAAACTCAACACAGATGTCAAGCTGCCAGCATCTCTGGAAATGTGATTTATTTACATTAGTACTAGGTCAGGTAAAATGTTTCTATTCACATTATTCTGAACAGAAAAGAGAATTTCCCATCTTTTAGAGCTGTTTTCAGCAAGTGAGCAGTATGTTTAAGAAGCAAACACCGGATCACATCTATTTGTTCAGACAAATTTTATATTTTTGGCCCAAAAGTTAAGTTATACGTTCCACAGAAACTCATATGGCCACCAGAAAAGCACAAGGACAGCACACATGCGTCTATCAGATGAAGTTACCCTTTGCTCCCAGCTGAAACCTGGAAATAGCATGATTTTTTCAGCACTGTTTATTTTTCCTCAGTGTTCACAAATGTCTTGCCTCTGCAGTAGAAAGCCTTCAGTGACCATGTCTGTCCTGCAATATTTTTCTCCTTTTCATCTTGATGAAGCTGTTGTTCTGCTGGACAGCCAGATTTATTGCAAAATTAGTGGCTAGGAAAATGAGAATGGATGAGGAATTCTTCACCCAACCAAATCTCCCCCTTCTCTGCCCCCACAAACCATCCTAAATAAAACTATGTTGCACTGACATAGCACTTTCGGCCTCACAATGCTTACACTGCCCAAATTTGCTCTCAGGTTTGACTGTCAGGTGAATGGCATGCGAAACTGGGCAATGCTCTTGAAAAAGTGAGCAAGATTTGTAACAGCTTTTGTGATCAGGTGGTTTCTACCTGCTGCGTGTTTGCTAAGGCTCTCAAGAGCTGAGTGGGTAGGGTATTGCTGAGTAGTACATAGTTGTAAAGTGTAATCATAGTTCTAAGGCACACCGTGCTTTACAAAAGCCTTGAAGGTGGCATGGAGTGAAAAGAAGGGCTGCTGTGTTCACACCATGGACTCAGTGGAGTCTTACTAAAATAGTGGTTTTGTGCTGCACAAGATGTAGAAGTGGATGTGGACTATTCAGTAAAGCTACGCTGATCAGCCTGTACTCCACAAGCAAACATACATTTCAGTTTTATTTATTCTGGGTGGGGGTAAGGGGACATGAGGGGCTGTTACACAAAGTCTTAATTTAAATGCTTTGTAGTTATCTGCTGCTGCTGTTCACCCCGCTCTCCTCTGGCTCCTGGCCCTACTTGTTAAGCCAGGACTCAGCTCCTCTTAAGACTTAGGCAGCCTTGCTTTTCAAGTACACCCTTCTCTGTGGGACTATGGAGGCCATCCACTGACCGGTGCACTGCTTGGCCTCTTCCCACGTGTAGCGGGGCGTGTAGCCAAAATCTTTCTGTGCCTTTCTGTAAGAGAAGGTGAATGGGGTGTTCAGCAGAGTGACCAGGTGACGGTTGGTAGAGGGGACGTATCTGACAAAGGGCCTGAGCAAGAAGCTCACGATCTCCAGCAGCAGCGAGAAGTAATACAACATTGTCAGAGGCATGGGGAGTCGGGGCTCAATTCCAAACCCCAGATCCTTGGTCAGCTCATAATTTAAGTCTGCATAGCTCATGTGAGGAGTATCATCTGAGATGTAGTAGAACTTCCCCCTGATGTTCTTGGCTTTCTGTGGGACCCGCAGGGCTTTGGCTGCCTGCACATGTGCCCAGGCAATATTCCCCACGTACACAGGGTTCACCAAAGCCTCCTTCCTGGAGAAGCGCAGGAAGACATTTTTGTTCAAAAGACACTTATCCAGATGACCTTGAAGAAATGGGCATCCTTCTCCAAAAATGTACATGGATCTCAGGGCACAAGTCATCAGCGTGCCACCATCCTTTAACACCTGGCCATCTGCTTTCAACACAGAATCCTCTGCCAGTCTCTTACTCTGGGCATAAGGAAATTTTGATACGCTCTCATAAGCTGTTTCTTCGTCACCATTGAAAATCGGGTCACCTTTGCAGTTTGGGCCTGCCACTTCTAAGGTACTGGTATATATGAAGTGCTGGACGTTACAGCGGACACATGCCTCCAGCAGTAGCTTAGTACCTTCAAAAGAGAAACATGCAAGTCAGTCTAGTGCTTTCTAAGCAGTGAAAAGTGGGCTTTTTAGATCAGAAACGCCATCTCTGGCCTGAGCTTGGCCAGATCTCCCCTCTCTGCAACTGGAAGAATCCTGTCCTGAACGGGGCAGCGTGTTCAGTGAAGCTGAACCTGCCTGCAGCTGTATTTAAGTGGTGTCAGTGCACCTGTTGGAGTTAAACAAGGATGTGCACTTCCATGTTGTGGGGTTTTTTATATCAAGAGTAAAATTTTGCTCTTGTTTAGGTTAGCATGGATACCAACCACAGTCTCAGGGGCTTGCGCCTGTTGGTTGCATTGACTTGGATTAAGGCAGAGAACCTTCAGAAGCTGTCCCTGTCATTAGGTACCATCCATTCTGTATGTTGAAGCCCCTGTTTTCCAGGCTTGAAGATGCTCTTGGGTGGTTTGCTAAGCAGGGATAGAATTAATGTGGGACCTGAAGGTTTGCTTCAAAAGCAGTTTCACCCAGTGGGGCTCTATCCACTATTCCATTGGCTTCAGAGGAGGGCTTGAAGGGAAAGATCTTCTGTCAGAACAACACATGATACCATGTAGTCAACAAGCATAGACTGCAGTGAGTAAAGTAATGCTTGTGTATATACACCTCCTTTTTCAGCGTATTCTGGCTTTTACTTGCAGTAATACAGGATTTCATACTTTAAAACCTCTATAATAATGCTTTCATTGAGGAGAGCAGAGTTAAACTGTCAAGTTCAAGGTCTTTCAAGAAGCCAAGAGGGTTTAGCTAGGAAAACACACTGAAGGGAAAAATAAATATTTTAATAAATTGAGTTGTTTTAATTCAAAGTAGACTCTTCCCTTTTTCTTCTGAGCTTTGAGGCAAAAAGTGCCTTAGTTGTACATTGTGTACTGAGAGACATCATATGTGAAAGAGGCAGTGACTTTGGAACAGAAGATACAGCTCAAAGACATTTGAAAATATCTTTGGCATAGGAACATTAATCCAAAATGACTGATATGATATCAGAAGAGTGTGGCCTAAAATCAAGGGGATAAAATCAAACACTAGCAATGAGGTACATAAATGATCTAACAAATCTGCTTAGTCTGTTACAACAACTAAAGGCAGCCCAACGCAGAGCAGGCTAGCATTGCTAAAGAGAATAAAATGAATAAAGGGGGTTCAGAGGACCAAGAAATCAAAATACAGACCCATTAATGAGTGGGGGATGGGAAGAATTATTGAAGTGAATATTATTAGAGTTCCAAAATTTCTTTTTTCAAGCTTGAACAAGAAAAAGAAAGAAGTTGAAACAAACGGAAAGGAAATCTGGAATGAGGTTTTAAGAAACACCAAAGTCCAAAAAAAAACCCAAAAGTTACACAGCCAGGAATAAATTCACATGAAAAGTGAGTTCATGCAAGTCGCTGTGTTTAGGTGACACACAAGGCAGAATCACCTGGCAAATAAATAATTAATACAATATATTATTTAAGAAATTAATAGCTTAACTCCTGCCATTAATACTGTTTAGAAAGTGAGGGAAAGTAGTAAAATGCAGAAGGGCTAGATAAAATGAAATGAGATAGCAAGTTCTAAAACAAGAAAACATAAAAATTATCCTTGCAGTTGGTATCTGTTCAAGACCAATTTCACCCAAATAAAATGTGTTTTATTTGCAAATCAAGGTAGTATGTAAAAAATGAAAAGGTTCTTACTGTAACTGGAATTTGAGTGCCTTTCACATAGCATGTAATAAAGTAAATCTTCCATGGAGCAGGTCTCCAAGTTTTGCTTGCACACGAAGCCCTTCTGGCTGACGATCTGATTTACAGAGGGCATTTCTGTTTGGATTATATTAATTACTTTCTTAATTCCCTTCCTCCTAAAAATTTTCTTCCTTTACTTTCCTTTCCTAAAAGATTTTTTTTCTCTGATTTTTTTGTGTGGCATGTGAGACAGAGGAAGCCCCTGCATCATGGCAAGTTTAACTTGTTTCCTTCTCTTCTGGTATGTGAACCACATCTGATTCCTTGACACATTTGTATTATAAAAGTTCTCTTTTCTAGGAGAAACAAAACTTTCGTCCTGCAAGTCAATGAAGTACATAGCAGTGTCTTGGCTGGTCAGAAAGCTGGAAGAACATAAGAATGGCAATAGGCTGAGGGAAATAGGGAAGAGGACTGCAGTATTTGCTGACTGACCTTAGGGTCAGTTTGCTCTAGGAGCTGGTCTGGGGTGTGCTTTCATTCTACCAAATGTTATCAGCCAGCCCTCACTGGCCCTGTGGGCTTATTTCACAGGCAGGCAGGCTCTGCCATGGGGAATCGGAAAGATTTATGAAAGCCTAGACTCTTTTTGCTTAAGTCTAAACCTGCCAAAAGGAGCAATGGGGCAGACTTAAATAAACTTTCTATCTCTGACTGCAGCTCAGAGTGAGAAAGCTTTGTGCTTTTGGGACATTTTAAGATTTGTTTAGGTTTTTGTTGGTTTTTATTTTTTCTCCCAATGGGTTGAGGCAACACATTCTGCTGTGAAATACAGATTGTAGCAGGAGTGTGGTCATAAAGAGAGAGCTTTACAAATCCTCTTTCTGAACTATCACTCCTGTATATTTATTTTTCATGCTATCCACTGCACAGGTTTACAGGAACTTGCCTTTCTGCTCTTCCCTCCTGGCAGGGACCTAGGAAGCTGCCCGCTGGGCTCTAATTTGTGGCCACTTACAATTTGGGCCTTTGACTGAGCAGAAATGAAAGGGTCTGGAAGCCGAATGCACAGGCAATGAGCCAGGCTGAAACAGCCAAAATGCCATCCCACTGTTTTTAAGGTGCATGTAAGAGACAGCTCGACTGCGAAGCATGCTCTCTTGCCCTGAACACTGGTGAGTAGCCAATATTTGTCAAAGTGGTGCCTGTAGAAATATGTTGCTTGTTTTTCTGTGAAGGAGCCCTGTATCTGTAGCAGAGAGGAACAAAGAACCAGGAAAACCATACTTGTAAATAAGAACATCTTCGCCAAGGAGCTGAAGCAACAGAGCCAAGGAGGTCAATGTGCATGCAGGTTAGGCAGTACCAGTTCTCTGAAAGGCATAGAAGCTTTTGGGATCAGAGGGAGGTGGATGAAGTTGTTCTTTTGGGGAAATAAATTTCCTGGCAGCTGATGCCACACAAGCCATTCTTAAGCCAAAACCTTCTCCCTTGATCTAATCTTTTCATGAAGAACAAGGACTCCTTAATACAAAAGGAGATCCCATCTCTGAGTGAGAAGTCACTGAAACCCCTCCCTCCCATTGCCTTGAAGTTATTGGGGGATTTTTAATGATAAGCTCAAGGTGGGAGAGCACCTGCTCCTCTGAACTGCATTCATGCACACACAGACATAATGGCAAATGGGAGGAAAAGGAGGAAGAAAAAGAACAGGAAGCAGAGAGCCACAGAGTCTGGAACATTAACAATGCAAGTTTGCTGTAATTGCAACCAAAGCCTGCAGTGTTTGTAAAAATTAAAAAATGTCCACAGGCAGTGATGCAACGTGGGGAGGGAGAATAAGAACCAGTTTTTCTCAGAGGCACAATGGGATTTCAGAGGTGAATTCGCTTCCAGAAAAGTCCACTGACCATGGGATTAGGGCTATCCCTGCTGAAAGCTAAGCCTGTGCAGATGTCAGGGTGGGCATATGTGAATGCTGGCAANCTTGATGACCTTAAATGTCCCTTCCAACCTCAGCGATTCTATGATTCTAAGACTGAATGATCCTGCAGTGCCCTGCAGTGGAAGACCGGTGCACGCTGGGTGTGGAGAGGAACAGAGCTGCACAGGGCTGCAGAAATGTGTACAAGGTGCAGAAAACCCAGTTAATCTGGCTCAAAAACCAGGTCAGGTGTTCTCTTTCCTGAAGAGATGATAATTAACACATAATAGGTATGGTTTTGAGAAAGGTGCTTCACCCACTCACCTGTCACATTCACTTCCCAGAGCAGCTGCTTCTCTATGAGGCCCAAGGTGTCAATGATGGAAGCCGTGTGGATGACGAGGGAGACCCCCTGACAGGCACGGTGCAGGAATGTCACATCTCGGATGTCCCCTTCCAGGATTTTCACCTCAGTCTTACCCTGGAACTCTGCAAGGGCAGCAGAAAACAAAGCAGAAGACCTTACAGGCATCCTAAGAAGAGCACTGAAGGGAGTGAAAGGCTGCGTGGAAGCTGACGCTGTGCCTGGGAGGTGCTGACTGCCCAGGCAAGGGAGTGATATTTTAAAGCTGTCAAAATAGCCAATGTTAACTGCTGATTACTGTGCTATAGAAGCCTATCTTGCGTTACCTACTATATTTTTGGTGCCAGTCTTCAACATGGTTCTTTCTTTTTTATAAAAAGAAATTTTTCCTGCTGCTAGCCAGGGTCTGAAGCTTGTTTAGGTGTGACTGTTTTAAAGTTCAGAGGGGGAGCTTTAGCTATCCGTGTTCCAGTGCCCAGCTATTTATAAAAGTGTTAACCGAAGTATACCGAACAGCCAGACATTGCATGCTCCTGTCTTCAAGGTGATGAACGATCTCTCTCCACCCACAGCATGTGTGCAGAGAGCTGTGTTCACACCTATTTTCTGCCCCTTGACCTTGCCCATATTGCAGCTCTTCTAATAAACTACTTACAGTTCTGGCACATCTTTTTTTTGTACCTCAGCCAGGACTTACCGTGCCTCTTCTAACCCCAGCTCTGTCTCTGTTTCAGCCTCTGTGCTGTGGGATCATTTTTAGCATGTGCATCTTTCTGGTCTAAATCTGAACTCTCAAGGCTGCTCTCCTGAGCTACCTCAGCCCTGGTTTGCTTTAACTCCTGCTTTTGAAGCCCCCTCCCTCCCTAGCACCTAATACGTGTGACGCTGGTGCAGTCCCAGTATCAGAGCCATCCTTCCTCCAAGGTCTGCTGGGCAGAAGCATCCTTATACACAGCCCAGAGCTACGCTAACAAAATCGTGCCTGCACAGGCTGATCACCTGGAGGAATTTATAGTCTGAGGCCGTGCTGCTCTCCTGGGAAGTCTGCTGGCCTGGCTGCAGCTATGCCATGGGAGAGGAGAGGGCTTCCTCAGCATGACTTTTTGGAACACTGTCATTACAGCAAGTCCTCTTGCAAGCCTCTGCTGTGGCTGCACTAGAGGGCTCCCCAGGCACGGGTACTGGGAAGGGACTCTGCAGCACAGGCAGATGCTCTGTCTTCTTACAGCATAACCAAATGCCCATTTTAGATAAGAGAAGAATCTGATTAATTTAATACAGCTTTTAGCCTCAGCCGTGACTGAAATCCCGTGTATCCTAGTGCTTTGTCACCGGCTCCAAAGCAAGCAGCATTTCATCCCATATCTTTAATGGAGAAACACTAAGAGAGACAGCTGCTGAGGTCTGGAACTGAGTGGGAGTATCTTTTAAAATCATTTTATCTCATTATCTCTGTAGCACGCTAGAATGTAATCCTGTATTAATTTAACGATTTTTCAGATGCAATGGGCTTGAGGGTCTTTTTTTTTTCTTCTTAGTCAGTTATTCTGGGATGTGAAATGGGAGCCTAAATACTCAACATTTCCAGAACTGTTACTAAATCTAGAGTTACTGCCCTCACAGCACAGTCACTGCCACATTGCTCTTTTATGGGTTTTTTTTTTGTTTTATTTTAAAGAGGCATTCATTTCCTAAGGCTCCATTTCCAGAAGGTTTACACTGACCTCTACTTGTATGGACGCAAAAGTGTCAGACTATGGGTCCAGGCCTTTTGTTAAGCACCTGGTACTTAGATTTGCCCTAATAAATAGTAGTCTTTGTAGAGCCCTTAGGCTGATGTTGTCCATAAATTATGCTTTGTGGGATTGCAGTAATCCAAAGGATTGAAATACGTGGTTTTCACAGTGGAAATTCTGATATTTGGCCCCTTCAGAGTGGTCGCTGTGCCTGGGCAGGAGTTAGGAAAATGGAAGGGTTTTTTTCACACATGCAAATCAAAGCTTTCAGGAAAAACAGAAAAGAAACGTGTCCCTTTTAAAGCTGATGACCTGGAAAGTTGGTATCAGTCACCGGAAAGCTGCTGACTAGCTGCTTTGCGACTTGTTTGGGCTTGCAATTTAAGTTCTGTGTGTGATATAGGGCAGGAAAGCTGCTCCTCTGTTCCACTTTACTCAGCAGAAGTTGCCCTGGTAAGTACAGTATGGGCCTTGTTCACTTTACCAGCATAAGCGAGATGTCAGAAATCAGCAGATTGATCTTGTTTTGCTCTGGGGGAAGAGGAAAACTACAGGTGAGTTTGGAAGCGGAGAGAGGAAAGAAGAAACGACTGACAGACAGTGGTTTCAGTCTGAGATGGATGGTAGAGAAAAACTTGATTTGCATCTGGACAAATCATTGCCCAGGTGTCAAAAAAGCATGTGTGTTTCATGTGGGAGGGGGAGAAAGAGAATAAATTCAACCTAGATCTCTATTTTTGCATACAGTGATTATGAGAAAATGTCTACCCACTGGGAAAGCTTTTTCTACTACACCAATGTGTTCTGTGTCCTCTGACCTGCAAGTAACATTCCCTGCTTGCTATGGAGTAGTTTTTGCTTGGAAATGCAATAATTACTTGATAAAATTCAATTATTGTAAGCAGTCCCTGACTCAGCAATACAGCTGGACTATTTGCCCTAAACTGTCTTTCTCTTTTCTTTGTGTTGTTTGAAGTTCAAGCAAACTGTAATGCCTGTGAGACTATAGTAGCTTGAATTACTTAATGGTCTTTTATAGAGGTTCTAAAGGCTGTGTGGTGTATGGTGGGGAAGGGTGCTCCTCTTGAGAGATGTCCATTTCCCTGCTCAATGGGGCGATTCATTAAAATGGTCTACTTTGTGTGTTCATAAGACAAAATTTAAAATTGTGTCTTATTTTCATTTGTAAAGGGTAAAGCAATTTTTACCTAGGTAAACTGAGATGTTTATTCTGTTCCTATTTCAACCACTGTGACGTTCTGTTGCTTCTCTGCCCTTCTGTTTTGAAAGCAGTCATAAGGACAAAAAAATGTCTACAATGTTGAGCAAAAAGCCAGGAGGAAGTTTCCCCGAGCAGGAACTTCCCCTCAGCAAAAGTCCTGGAAAAAAAAATCATTCCTTCTCCCTCTACTTTCCTTCTACTTTGGAGTAATACCTGGTTAGCAGTGCAAAACCACTCAATGCGCAAGTATCACACAACCTATAGTCTACCTCTGAAGAATGACGTGAAATGAGGGTTCAAGGGGAGAGTGGTGAGATGTAGAGAGGGATGAGACAAAGGTGAATCAATGTTTTGAAATAGTGAGAAATCCTCTTGAGAACAACCTGGGAGTTTCAAACTTTTCCAGAAGTTCCAGTGCAATTGTGAGCAAAGAAAGAATTGTATAAGTGGAAGCACAGGAAAGGCAGAAAGATAAATTTGAAGTGGAGATGGGATGTAGGAAACCCAAGGCACCAAACTACCATGTTCAACATGACATTCATTCTCAACCACACAGTGTAACTGGGTAGACTCCAGCTCATGGCACTTGGCAAGGGTTGGATCATTCTGGACTCCCTAGGGCTGTGGAACACCACAAATGCCACTGTTCTATGCAGTATGAGAGTAATGGTCAAAGACTCAGCAGGAAACTTGCTTGAACAAAAGAGAAGCGTCCCTGGGTGTCTCCTGGCACAAAGAGCTGTAACTTGAACATACTCTTGTGTCTTACTACCCACAGTCCTGACTCTGCAAAGATTCTGCAAGTAAAAGGTGCTCCAGAGCTTAGTGAGTAAGAAAACCACTCAGCTCTACCCCTGGCTATTCAAGAAATCCACACAACCTGTGACAGCAAGTAAAAGTCCCTGCAGCAAAAATAATGCAAGTCAGAAGACTCCAGCCCCTCAGTTTTTGCAGCATGCTTGCATTTGGAATAGGAGTCACTGTGCTAGAGAAGAGCTTGAAAGGGAACGGCAAGAAAACATTTCAGGTAATCACAAGCACGGGCGGGATGTTGAAAAGACGTAGTTACAGATGCTGATGCAGACAGAGGAACTGCCAGTCAAAGTACAGGGGCTCCAGGCTGTTCAAACCCTTCTGAAATGCCAACTCATTTTTCTACTGTCAGTTGGTGGGGGAAAAACCCCTCTGATAACTGATTTCTCCCTTCCTCCTGTGCTGGTCTGACAGGCAGCGGGAATGTTGCAAGGAGAGAGAGTGTCGGGGAAGTGTTCAGTGGAGGAGGGAGGGAGCATAAGGAAAGAGGGCATAGAGCTTTCCTATTAGCAAAAAAAGGAACAGCGAAACCTTTACTGCAGCCCGGCCAAGATTGTTCTCACACAAACAGTCGTTTTCACTCCCCAGGAAGCTCCATTATCCCCCCAAAGCTCTCCTGGCCTGAAGCAGCGCAGATGCTTTTGTTGCGGCACCAGCGCTGAACCACACACGCTCCTGCTGCTGCAGGCGCTGCAGCCTCTACTGCAGCTGCAGGTTTTGTCACTGCGGGAACTGCCTGGAAATCAGAGCCGGAAGGGCTGCGGCAAGGCTCAAGGGCATCTAGCAAACCCTCAGTGAAACGCGGGGTGAGATTTAATGAGCAGCAAGCCTGAGTTGTACAGAATCATCCTAAAGGCTTGTGCAAATTGCACGAGGATTATGGTGCACTGTTGCTCTTCTTTGATGACAGTTAAACACCTGGAAAGATTGGGGCTCTCTAGCAAGTTGTATGGGGATATTCCATGAGAATTCCCATATAATTGCCTGTATACAGGAAGAATAATCTTGAGGTTAAGATGTGACAAAGGAAAGAATTGTCTTGTCCAGCAAATGTCTGTGATGTAGGCACTTAAGAATATGATTGAATTTAGCTTCCTACATGCCTTTTTATAGATGTGCCTAGGATCCCAGGAAAGGGGACGTTTAAAATACAATACTCTGGGCTGCTTTCCCCGCCATAGGTTGTTTCTGACACTGGGCATATCACTCCATATGTCTCCAGTCCATTCAAGAAGCCAGAGTCCTGACTTGCCCTTTGGAAATGTGTCCTCTATCTTCTGTGCATAGAACAAAAGGGTTTGATAATAATAAGTCTTTAAGATACCTCATCACAACTCTCAGCCTGCAGATCACTAATTAACCAAACTAATCACAGGTTGAGGAAAGCCATTAGCACTTGCATCCACAAATTTGCCACTGCCTTCTAGTGTAGCACATTTAAGCCCAGGACAGAATGCTCTGGGATACACACAAACACACACGCCCCAGTATGGCAATGCTTGCATTTCTCTTCCCTCCAGCAGAAGTGTGAGATTTTTGCACTGATTTGGCTCTGTGGGTTTTAATGTAATAGAAGTCATGTCGAAGGCAACCTATTTAGTGCATTAACAGTACAGAGGTCTCTCTTCCCATCTATCTTATGTTTCGCATCTGATTTCTGTGCTGGAGGGAGAGGAATTCCTTGAAATAAGACCTCTGTCTGTGAATCCGGGTTTGCATGGGAGGTAAAGACTTCCATGCTATCCATCTGAGACAACAGTACATATACCCACGACAGACAGACCTCACGAGATGGTACTTACTTCCAAATCTCCCAAGTGCTTCATTGCTAAAAGCTTTGTCCAGCAGTCGGATCTCAGCCAGTGGCTCCTCTTCTTCCAACAGCAAGCGGACAATCCTCTGGCCAAGAAATCCTCCTGCTCCTGTCACCAGACAGCTTACCCCAGCCAGCGACATTGCTCTGAGCTGCTCCTCGGTGGCGAACGGGCTATCTCTTGAGCTTAGAGCGGCCGGTTCACCTCCTGCCTGAAGAAATGAACGTACAAGATCAACCTCTGGCATCTTTACAAATCAAAGGGTGTTACAGAAAGAGAGACTACTGGAAAACAAACTCTAACCTCTACATTAAACAACAATTTTTAAAGCATGTCTTACTTTTTCTAGCTATTTCTATTCAGAAGTTGCCTATGCATTTTTCCATGCAAAGAAAATAACTATTTACAAACTATTACAAACTAAAGAAATTAACAAATCTGAAAATGCTCAAAATCAACTTCAATGCCAAACAAACCCCACAAACGTCTGCCTCAATCCTTGGTTGCACCTCTCTAACACTCAAAAGACTGTGGGGGCAGATTTGCCTGTATTTATATACCGCAGAGCACCACCTTGGTCATTTTGCTTTCCCTCCCTCTCACGTGCCTCCTTTGTGGTGCTCCCACCCCTCCTCTCCTCTTGAAGAGGAAGGCTCTGGATGCAGCGGGGTCAGAGCATAGATGTGATCCTGCTCGCCTAATTCCACAGAGTGTAATCCCTCATACTCATAATTCTCCATAGCTGCACTTGCTTGTGTAATACAGTGTTAATATGAAGGGAGGGAGCACTAAAATTAAATGGAAATAGCAGGAGCAGCTGTTTATAACTGTTTGAGAGGTATGCTCTACTGCTTTTTTTTTTTTTTTTTTTTAATACTGAGCTCCCCATTATAGCATGGGTTTCTCGCTCCCCCTGTGCGAGGCCAAAAACTAACTTCTGGGATTTTGTATTTTTTCAGTATCCTTGAGGCATTCAAAGTGATGAAATGGTCTCATGTACAGATTGGTCAAATTAAAGCTGCTAGAGAAAGAGATTCAGCTCTGAAATGCCTAGAGCCTGAAGCTCATAGTACCTGCGCTGGCATTACATTATATTAACAGGTTTTTGTGTGCTGTCAGGACACATTGACTGGAGCTGTATTTCTCTCCCAAGCAGGGTCAGGCAGACCTGCCTTAAGCGAGGGGTGCTGCTATGGGACGTTACAAAGAAGCCCAGCAACACAACTAAATAGGCTGAAATCTCTGTAAAAGGATCACTGATTTCTGTCACAGCAGGAACGGATGTCTAAAAATGCTTTACTTGCATTTGTGCTACGAACTCCTGAACTGCCTTTTTTATTCTGTGGTCAGGAACTTTGTTCACTCATTGAAGAGAGCCCTGGAGAAAAGCTATAGAAGAAGCAGCACCCCCACACTATTACTTTTTTAATAGCAAAACTGGTCCTGCACATAACATCAGGAAAGCAAAACCCTTTCTGTTGGAGGAGGAAAAACTTTCTAGCTGATGCAGATGACAAAGTTTTGGCAACTGTTTCAATGACAGAGTCCTTGAAAATCCTTCCCTTACCCCAACAAAGCTTTTCAAAAATGGTTATCAGTGCTTCTTTCCTTGGCTTCTCTCAGACAGGACCTTGACATTGTATGTTCTTATCAGAAGCTGCTGCACATTGATTTTGTGGGGTGACTGTGTTTTGCAAGGAAAAGTAACTGACCAAAGCCTGCTGCTGCAACTGGTGTTCTCTGAAGCAGTCCATCCTTTTTTACTTTTAAATAAAATGCTTTGAAGAGGCATTATAAAAACAGACAACACTACAGGATAGAAAACATTTTCCTACACCAAGCTTACCTATTAGAATGACCAAGTTTAGCAGAGGTAGTGCTTTATATGAGAATATGAGTGCTGCATAGAGGACTGACTGTAGGGAGATTTATTGATGCAGTGCGTTTGTCCTCTTAGGTACAACAGGGCCAAATGCTTGGCATAGTTTGAGGGAATTTTCTACAGCGCTATATAGCAGCCTTCATTTGAACTGCCACTTGTGGATGTCAGGGATTAGACAGCAGCAGTTTATTCAATTCAAGCATAGATTTGCTGCTGGTTCTTCCTACAGTGTCACCTCGAGACACCTTCTGCACCTGCTTTTTCTCTAGAAACTGCTGTATGGGGGTTGCTGGGTGGCACAACAGCTCCTCTGTGCTGCAAACAAGACTGGCTCTGGTGTTCCCTGAAGGACATGGAAGCAGATGCCGGATGGGCTGTAGGCCCCAGAATGGTGTCAATGATTAACAGGGCCAGAGCCCACCAGACCCCTGACCACCAGGAGCAAATTGAAGAAATTCAGAGCTGTTGCGTGGGCTCGGGATTTGCAGACTAAAACATAATTCAGCTACCTCCAAAAAGTTTGCCAACTCTGCATTCTGTGTCAAGGCATAGTCATTCTTTAACGATGTTGTCTTCTCCTCCTTCACTTTACCATAAAACAAGGCCTTCATGATCTGGTATTTTGCTGATGTACACAGAGGTGGATGGTGGAATGGGTTGCATGTCTAAGAGTATCATTTTAGAAAATGAGAGCTTGCAAATTTTGGCTTGTGTTGGAGAATCGCTATACATGGACTAAATGCATAGCTTAGTACATGTGCAACCCACTATGTCCCTAATCTGCTGGTCCAGAAACAATGTTGATCCTCCAGCTTTGTTGGTGCTTACTGTGACGGAGATACTTTGGGGCAATGGCTGGCTGCTGTTAGGAGGATGTATTTTCTTAGCCTTGTTGCAAGCAGAAGAAGGGTTTGGGATGAAAAGACAGTAAGGCAGCAATAGTGAAGGGAAAATTCCCAGCAGAATTGAGAACAAACTGTCCCATGGTACCGGAATGAATAAATGTGATAACATTTCAGAGCACAGAAGTTTTAGGTAGGATAAAATATTGCGCTTTTACAGAGGGCAATTATGCAATCAAGCAAAAGAAGCTATACAGGAGTATAGGGCAGATCCTTTTGTCCAGAAAAGAAATCTGGTTTAGGAAAGGGGTTTCAGGAGTCTGCTCTATTGTCCAGACTGATGAGAGCTGAAGCAGGGAAAAGCAAAGGCATGCTCATTATTTAACTGGACCTTTTGCTGTCTAAACATAGAGCAATTGTGGCCAAAAAGCCATAAAAATTCATGTACTTCTCATGTGGAAAATGTATGTATTTCTTACTATCACATGCCCGTAAGCTCAAAATGCCTACATGCTGGCTGCTCTGGGAAAGAGGGTGTACTTTGAGATGTAGATTTACCCTAGGAAAGCTTCTCCCCTTCAGGGTGGGAGGCAATATTCCCTCCTGGAAACATTTTCCACTCTATTCTGGTTACACATTGAGAAGAAGCAACAAAACTTAAATAACTAACTTTTGGACAGCTGTGCTGAGTCAAACTCTGAATAAACACAACTTCTCACAGTGGGGAACAGTTTTAAGACACTTTAACCAAGGTATGAAGATAACCGCCTTAAGAGGCCTCAATGTTTCCGTGCTTTCAAATGTGAGAAATGAAATTTATCTCTTATTTCAGTAGTACCAAAATTCTATTAGTAGAAGGGAGAAAGTGATTGTAAACTTTTATTACATGATCCTCAAGATCAGAAAAACTTAGTTGTAGTATCCTTTGCTATATTAGACAGCACTAGTTCGGCAATTAACTAGAAACATTTAGTCTCATTTTCCCTTTAGTTTATCAGAACTGTTTCCTCAACTGACATTGATGAGTGAATTATATATTTAAAGGCTGTAGAAATTTGCACCATATGCCAAAGGAAAACGTTTATATTTGGATCCATTTTGTAGATAAACTACCCTTGTAAATAGACTGATTGCCCGTCCCTGCTACATCCTCCAGGGATGCTGGGAAGCAGCAGGGTTTGATTAGTCCTTAACTCGCATGTTTACAATCTCTTTGGGCACTGTCTTTTGAAATATTTGACCTTGGCTTGAATTTGTGTCAGAGATATTCACAACAATCAAATACAGAAAGCAGGACAGAGTATAGACAAGGGGGCAGGAGACTTCAGTACGCATTGGCACAGGCTTAATCCAAATTGTAACAAACTTCCAAAGTTTTGAAAAACTTGTAGGATGGGCTTGTACAGTAGACTGTCAGTGTGGTCGAACACCGTGAGCTCCTCTTTTAAGCTCACTCACCAAATAGCTTTCTTTTTCCCTCAGAAAATGCTTTTTGCAGCCTCTTTCAGAGATATAGGTGCAGCTCCGTGGTGGCTGATCACGGCAACACACTGGTACAGCAGGGTACAGATCTGATGTGTGGCTCTTATTTTATGATTCTGTGATTTACCCCAACAATTTAGATTGAAAGGAGCCTCTGGAGGTCTCTGACCCACCTCTTCTCAAAGCAACATCAGACTACACGAGGTTGCTGAGGACCGTTCCCAGGCTCCATCTCTAAGGGTGGAGATTTTGCAAACCCTCTGTTGCAGTGTCTCACCACCCTCCTGGTGATTTTTTTCCCACTAATTTCTAACTGGAACTTTCCTCATTGCCACTTGTGCCCATTGCCTTTCACCCTTTTACTGTGCACACCAGAGAAGCTGGTCTGCATCTTCTCTGCTCCCTTCATCTGCGTAGTAAAAGATAACAAGAAGATCCCCCCTCCCCTTACCTTTAGCCTTCTCAGGTCTGAGAACACCCAGTTGTCTCAGTCTCTTCTTGTGCATCCTTGAAGTCCATCAAACTGTACAATGTAGTAGTATTCCTCAGTCTTATCTGCCGGGCTGTCAGTCTGCTGACAAGGTTTATTATTACTGGAACAGAGAGGAAGGCCTCCATGTGAAGGCCTCTGGAAGATCACTGCAGACACTGATATCTCTGCGAGAAATTCAGGTCTAAACAGAGTGAGATCACAAGGCCAGCTTCTCTCTTCTGCCTCCTTAAGGCCCATCTGAAGTAGGGCTTACGCAGAAGGTCACTTCTTGATAGCGTGTCTCCTCCCGCTCACGCCAGGGAAGTGGGCACCAGGGCATCTGCCAGTTGCCAAGCAGGATGCCCCAGGGGATCTGCACCTCTGTGAGCTAGCTCTTTGCCCCAGAAGTGGTTTGCCATGGGCAGTGGCTTGCCCTTGAAGCCTCAGCTGAAGAGTGGCTTTATCACTTGCCCCCAGGATGCACATGCCCGATTCTCTAGCAGTTCCCCTTTGGTACTGATCCCTGTGGATTGATACTCGCACAAACCAGCAAAATCTTCCCTTCCCCTTACTCTTGGGGGGCATGCAGAACTACCCAAGTGTTACAGGCATTGCCTCAGTTTTGGAATACATGTTGATCTGAAAGGGGAGAAAGGGCTAGGAGGCTATTCTATATTATTGTATAGTTTGAAAAATCAGACAGAAAAATTGTATGGCTGTAAAGGGCCCACGGCAAGAGACAGGACGGAGAACAAGATATTTCATCTCTGTGGTGCTGCTCATTCCAAAAACCTGCAGTTCTGGACCCCATTGACTTTCATTTCACTTGCAAGTGCTCCATGCCTCTTCAAATCTGGCTCCAGATGTACTGCACCAGACATCCAGATCACAGGAGTTGCAAATTAGTGGCCTCTGCAAACATTTCTGGTTTAAGATGTTTATGCTATCTTATACGACAAACCTATACAACGGATTGATCAAAGGCTGCAGTTTGTCTGGCTACTTTTTGTAGGGTTCACATATCCTTCAGCTCCACCTGCCCTCCTATCCTCCATCCCCCAGCTTCAGTGCCATGGGAAAACCAGAGAAGGTGAGTTACAAGCTTTTTCTTCCCAAATCATAAAATAAATCATTGTACTTATTTTCACAATGTGACATTGCCTTTCCTTCAAAAGAGATTTCACTCTCATGGTACTCAACAATGGTCTAAATGAAGCCACCCCAAGTCAGCTCAGCTGTGCAGGCAATTTCCATCATGGTTGTTTCAGCTCCAGTAGACATCTCTGAGTTTCCTAAGATAGCTTTCCCTCTGGAAAGATTTCCTTCACAACTGTAACAATCACATTCTTTCCAGCATCTTGTTTTGTTGGCTTTAAATGAAAGATGGGACTCTGGAGTCTGAAATGAGAGGGTTTTTCTGCCTCAGCAGAGCAGTCTTGAGTAGCAACACTGCTCCAAGGAGCACAGACTGCTGTGAGGAGGGGCATGAGGAGGGCAGCCGTGCCATGCATGGAGCACTGAGAGAGTCTGACTGCAAGTGAAAGGTATCAAAGGGGAATGCAGGTGAGAAATTGATGGCTTCTCAGTACAGTTGTCCCAGCCTCTCACTGTCTATTTTCCCATTTCCCAGCATCAGCTCCAGAAGACTGTAGCTACATTCAGGCACCTGCTCACTCTCACCGCCTGCTAGTGGCAACAGAACCCAGGTCTCAGGGAGAAACTTGGACCGGGAAGGGATGAGCATGCATCCCTGTTACCTTGGAGAGTAAGGGTTTATGGCTGCTCTGTGCGGACAGCGGGCACACCACTGTCTCTGCATCATCTTCTGAGAGCAAAGGCCATGTGCTGCTGGGTGGTACCGGCATCTCCTGCCCACTCTGTCAGCCTGCACCAGCCACACTCATCCGTGGGCGGAGACCAGGGCACTGGGTGATGGTTTACACACTGCCACAAACTTGTGCTGTGCTCTGAGAACACACAGGTCCTGACCGCTGCTCGCATGAGTTTGCTGCACAAATTAACTACGTAGTGAAGGAAGAGGCTCTCTTGGCAGGGAGCACGGGGTGTCACTTTTGTTACTAGTGAGTTCGTTGCTCTGCATTTAAAAGCAGTGCGCAAGAAGTGCCCCCGACTCCAAAGGGTAGCTGCGGTGCCTGTTAGTTGATGCATCTTCTTTCTGTATCTGCTGTGAATACATCCAGGAAAGCTCAAGGTACGGAAGATACCAGCCACAACACTTACTGCCCTGGAGCCGGAAAGGTGTGTCGCTTGAGCTGCAGTCAAACTTGGTAGGACAACCAAGTGGAAGAACCAAGGGACAGAGTTTTCCATGTCTGGCTGCCTGATGTAACTCAGCTTGGGAGTAAGGCCCAACACAGCTAATACCACAGAAAAGCCATTTTAAAGCAAATGTATTTAAGCAAGTAACAATTACACAAAGTGTTAAAGAACTAATTGGTCTCAATAAAAGCAGAGAAGAGCCTTTGCTATCGCAGAGCCTTTCTTAATCTCCTCATAAGTTTCCTGAAGGTCTTATCAGCTACTTATTGCACTTTCAACGTTTGCACCTCCTTTTTCTCTCTTCAGTCTGGTTGGGACTTCAGTGTGAGCTGCCTTTGTTTATTTGCAGGAGGTTGTTCACAGCTTTGAGAACTGAACGAGGTGTGGGCCAATCTCTGAGATGCTGGCACAGCCTGAAATAGAGAAATTAAACATGTTGGTGAGAGAGAAAGATTTGTGGATGAAACTTGGAAGGTCCCCCTCTCTGAATCATTGTCTAGTCTTGTATGAGCCGTGTGGGGATAAGCTGGTACTTCAACAGCTCACTCACAGGACCTCTACTCCTCAATGGCATCTTCAGCTGTGAGGTTAGGCACCAGGCGTCCCGCACAAGAAGGCATAGAAACATGAAAAAAAAGGTTCCTTATAACAAGCTGAGCAGGGAGACATCTCATCCATCCAGAAGTGAAAGGCAGACAGAAATGACCCGGGGGTTGCCATGTGTCAAGTGACCGGAGGGGGAGATTTGCAATGCTGTTTCATTTGGTTAAATCTGGGTGGAATTTCACAGCCCTGCCGAAAAGGTCCCAATCTGCTACGCTTGCCAAGTTCAGTGCCCTTTTTGCATGTAACAAAGTGTGAAAGCCTCCAGGAAAAAAAAAAAAATCCAAAACTTTGTAGGAATCTTCACTAGTTGAAAAAGTAATCCAAAAAACCAGCCTATTAGGAAATGCCCAGTGGGATTTCAGTTCCAGTCTCCTAGTCAGTATTGCTATCCACTTGAGTTGAGGGTTGCTAAAGCATGAAAATCTTTAAAACATGAGTTGAAGTGGAATAAGACCTTTTGCTGATATCTGAGTACTTCTGCACTGGATCTGCATGTCGTACTCGTTCATGTGTGAAACTGGAGTTTGCACTGGGCTGCACGAATTTACTCTTCAGTGAGGGGGTCAGATGTGGCAGCTTCAGAAACATAGAATGAGGAACAACAGTAAAAGCTTGGAGGAGACATGGAGGCTCTTAATGCATGTGGGATACAGAGATTGGAACCTGCACCAACAGACTATATTCTCTAATACACAGAGAAAAATTCTGCATCCATTTTTTCCAAAATTTTCATGCAGAAAAAAAAAAAAAGGGCTGTATTTTGCCCTGGTAAACATGAAATTAAATACTGAAAAACTTATGCTGGAATTCCCACCAGAACAGAAATGCCAAGTTTTTTTCGGGTCTACTTAGCAGTTTTGTATGTCTTTAATTGGGTCAGAAAGCTGCTTTAACTCACTTCTTCCTTGCAAGCTTCATTGTTATGGCACCTGAACTGACAAGTGGTTTCACAGGAAGCAAAGAATCACCTTAAATATAGCAACTAGAACTAGCACAGCTCACATGGATTCCCTTTTTGTGGCCCATCCATCAGACTTCTGATAGTAGATAGCTTGCATGCAGAAACCTCAGGTATCACCAATTACAAACTACTGGCGAAATGCTTACCAGCTAAGGCCATCGACAAACGAAACTCATCCTGCAAAATTCTCAAAACGTCTTGGAGACCTTCTTCACCCTGCTCCAACAAAGAAAGCAGTCAGGGTAAAAGGAGTGCTGGCACCAAGCAGTGCTGCAGGATGCTTGCATTGTGAGAGCTGGGACAGTCCCTGAACTCCGTGCCAATTCCGGTCCCTCATACAGATGAATGATTAAAATGATATGATGGATGTGCTCAGTTCATCACAGATTAATTTAGATGCTTTTCCTTTTGTGATACATCTGAACAGGGAAAGAAAACAAAGTTGTTTTTCACTTCTGACATTTTCTAGCTGTTTTTTTTTTTTCCCTTAGCTTTCAGTTAACCTCCACCAATGGGATTGTTTTAAAATGTCAAGCCTTACAATGCTGACAGTATTTTATGAAGTAATGAGAGTTTTATATATGGTACAGCTTTAAAAACTTTTGTTTACTGAGATACCAGACCGAATATTTAAAAATAGTACACTCTGTGTTTTCCTCTGAGCAAGTGACACTAAGAAGCTCAAAATCCAATAAAATGTACATATGATTTTGATCTTACTGTAAAATACTGGAGGATTTTTTCTTTTTTTCTCTTAAATTTTAGTTTTGTTTCTTGCAATAAAGAATGTTTTGGGTGCAGACAATGTCAGTGCGTGTTCACGCCCTTCTTCTCTTGTATGCTAGGGTAATGCCACTGAGATACATCTTTAGGAATACTCCATGGAATATAATACCAAAGCACAGTTGAACTCAAAAAATCCCATCTCCTTTCTGTTTGCATTGTGGAAAAAAATGCAGGCAACCCACAGAAATACCCTTTTCATGTTAGGCTCCTTTTCTCTGTTTACTGGCAACAGAAATAGTGCTGCCAACTCTTCCAGATTTCTCGGAAGATTCAGATGACTTTTTACTTAAAGCCTAGCTGCTGGAATCCACAGCAATAACACCACTGGACAGTAGTCTCATTTAAAAGATAGGAAATATTTGTAGACCACAAAAAAAATTTTCTTTTTCTTCTAGAGAAAAGCTTGAAAGCTCCAATCCAGCAGCTAAAAAGCAAAAAAATTGGCAAAGCAAACAACTGGTATAATTACATTTTAATTTTAATTATATTACGTTAACCTTCTGCAACAGAAGCCTAATTCATGACTTGGGATCATAGAAATATGCTAGTAGTCAAGAAGCAGCAAAGCTGGAAGTGAGATAAAAGTGGCACCCTCAGGCACCTATAGGACATGGTTGTGCTCAGTCTTGTCCAAAATGTTTCAGACATCAGCAGGATGGAGTTCTCTATGTATTTCTGAAGAATTCATAACACCGCTATGAAACTGCTGTATCAAAACCATAAATTTTTTCCAAGTAAACTGACAGCAAATCAAATTGTCAGACTCATCTTTGTAGCAAATAAGCCCTTTTCCAATTTTCAAAAGCACTGATACTCCTGACTCCTACACTATTTTAAAACTAAACTGCAATACCAAGAAATCAGGTCCCACAAAACAATGTTATCAGCTTCAAAATCATATTTGAAATCATAAAGTTCAGTGGCATTTTTAAATCAAAGAAAAGGTCTGGTTTTGATTCAATTTGGGGTGTTTCCACTTAAAACTCAGCAAAACAAACAAAGAGAAAAGTGTGTAAGATTCTTCACTGCTGAAAGCTGTCTTTATGACTTTTAGATAACAACAACAGAGTGTTGGAGAGTATGAGAAGTAGATATACAAACTCAAAGCTCCTTACTCACCTTGTAAGCCAGACCCCATAAAGCTGGTCTTCCAATAAAGACGCATTTTGCTCCCAGTGCCAGTGCTTTTAATACGTCACTTCCTTTTCGTATTCCACCGTCTAGATAGACTTCGACTCTGCCTTGTACTGCCTCCACAACCTCAACCAGAGCATCGATCTGCAAAGAAGCAGCCACTCATGAGGCTCACCTTGAGGTCAGCTTTAGATTCCAAGAGAAAGAGGAGATATTCCAAAGAGACAGGCAGGGATGCAATGCTTTAATGGCATAGCTTCTCGAAATGAAATGGGGAAACGCATCACAAATAGCACAGCACCGAAAGCTGCAGAATAAAGTGCAGCTGCGTGTTCTGTTTGCCAGAGAGTTAACGCCATTTTCCAGTGCTTTGCTTATACTGATATTCTTTGCTAGAACTTAAGGTAAGTGAAAAAGTAACATTTTCACTTGCTTTCTGAAAGGTTTTAAAAATAAATTTCAATGGAAATAATTGTCATTAATATCTTAATTTCATTTGAGACAATGGTCAGTGATACTAATGTTTGTAAAAAAGGCTGATGTCAGACTTCTCCCTGCTACTATCCAATTTGCCTAAACTTACATTTCAACCTAATCCTGGTGACCACCTGTCGAAAGCCTCCTCAGACCCCCTAAAGCATCTATAGAATCAGAGAATGATTTAGTTGGAAAAGACCCTTAAGATCATCGCCTCCAACCATTAACCTAACACTGCTGTGTCTCTGCTACGTGGTACGGGCAATGCATCATTTCCTCCAGGCTGGGCCTCCCGATTCCTGAAGGTCTTTCCGGTAGAGCACAGTGCAATGTCAGGTTGGTAGTGCAGGGCAGCACCACCCAGAGATGCTGGCTCTGGTCCCACAGGCAGCGTAACTGGTGGCAGGATGTGGCACAAGAACTAATTAACTCTCCTTCGCAGCAAACCCAAAGGTCTCTTTTTCTGCAGTCTCTTATACTCTTTTGCCTTCTCTTCATCTTTTTTTAAGGAGAACAGCTATAAGTAAGATTACTAAGGAGATTTTTCCAATTGGTCATAATTTTTTTTCAGAATTTCAGGCTGAAATTTTCCAGAAGTAGCTCAGCAAGAGCAGGGACAATAGCTTCTGCTGCCTGGCTTGGTACCAGAGGAACAGCAGAGCTGAACTAGGTTTGTCTGTGCATGTAAAGAAACTTTTAAGGTAGAAGAGCAGTTTAATGAGGATGCCAATTCCATTATTATGTTATTTAGCATTTAGATATATTTTTTTTAATCATTATTGTCAGCCTCAACATAGAATAGAAGAGAATTCCCTGGTGCCTATTTGTATTTTACAGAGGAAAACAGAGAAAAGAAAGTCCATAAGATACGATGCAATGCAGAACTGTAGAAGAAGAACAATTTGAAAAACTGACAGAAGGCAAATTAAACCAGTGAAATATACAGACGTCCAAACAACCCACAATTTCTTTGTACAGATTAAAAAGTGGAGGAATTTTTCTCCAGATAAATTATCCTTTTTCTGGCTCATGAAAGTCAATAAATTCCCATCTAGTCTTGTGTCTGTAAATACGCAAGCAGACCTCTCACTAAATCTAGCTGCATTGTTTGTGCATGTTTTGGCAGATGTGAACAATGAGAATACATTATGCTCTCATTTGTACATTTTTGGTTCCAGAGCTTTGTTTTATTTTTGCTGCAGTGCGCAAAGAGTACGTGTGCACTGCACTAGCTAATGAAGACGTAGGCAGAAAACTTTTACTAGCTTAGGCCAGTACTTTATTTGCAGTTATGTGGGTTCAGCTCTGCTTATAGAATGCTCCCAAGAAGCTGAGAAAATACTTGAGTGGGTAGCCCATGCCTAGGCATGCATCTTACCGGTTTAAAACTAAAATACATCTGCACACATCCACGCTACGCAACGAAAACACAAGTCTACCAGAAGCATATATACCAAGACAGGCATGGAGATACCAAGGTTACTGCAAATGTGCATTGATAAACACTCATGGGACATCTGTTTTCTCACTTACAGTAGCAGGTCCTCCATCCAGTTGCCTTCCACCGTGATTGGATACAATAATTCCCTGAACTCCGTGCCTCACTGCCAGCTCTGCATCTTCCTTCGTCAAGATGCCTTTGATGATGATGGGCAGGTGCGTCAGGCTCCGCAGCCAGTAGATATCATTCCAGGTGACGGAAGGATCCAAGCTGTTGGGTGGCAGTCCGTACTCGGAACAGTCATCTCCCTACAGCCATAGGACAGAAGGATGCCTCATCTGAGCAGTGACAATACAAAGGCGCCTTTGAGGTCTCTCCCTGTTCTAGAACAGATTAATTAAACTTGCCAGAATACATGTTCATCAGCTCTGGAAACCACATGTCTCCGGAGGAGAATAATTACAATGGGGATGGAGATCGCTGTCTCTGGGGAAGCTGGACTGGCAGTTTGAAGCCAGAACCCAGGCTGGCAGGAGGTCAAGCCAGGACGCTGCAGGACCAGAAGGGGAGAAGATACGCCCTGGGTACAGCAGATGCCAAAGCAGCAGTTACCCGGTGGTTTTGTCTCATGTGGTACACGCCAGCACAGGGAATGAAAGGACAGGCTCCTTTTACAAACCTCAAAGGCTCCTTCCAAGTTCTTCAGTTTCATGTGGGGAGGAAGGCGGAAACCATTGCGGACATCGTCACATCTTTTGCCCGTGTAGGGCAGATCCGCGGTGAGGACAAGGCCCTGGAAACCCAAGGCCTCCGCCCGTTGGACCAGCTGCTGGGAAACCGCCCTGTTGCGGTGGATGTAGAGCTGGAACCACCGGAGGCCGCCTGGGGCAGCCGCAGAGATCTCCTCCAGCGTGCAGGTGGAGTACGTGCTGGCGATGTAACAGGTGTTCATTGCTTTGGCTGCTTCAGGAGGTATTGGAAAATAATCAGAATCAAGGTAATCTCAATGGTCCTGCCAGACACCGTGTACAAAATTTTTTTATATACGATTTTCAGAGAACATCTGAACTCCTGTAAGTAATATCCTACCAAACACAGTGCTCTACCAATTAGCAATTACACCCTCAGGGTTAAAAATGGCTATATTTACCATGCACTGTTGTAGGATCACGGTTAAGAAAGCAGGAAAGGGCGAGGAGGTCCTTTCATTTTGCAACTTTTCCTTTTTTTTAAAGCAGGAACTCTGTGACTATGTTCTCACAGGAATATGCTGTCAAACGCACACAGTGTACACAGAGTCACACAGGAAAAAAGATATTTCCAAGGGTCAGGTCTCTAAACCCACCACAGGATTTGGGAAGAGAGGTTATGCTTTTCTCCAAGGGAGACATTGTTCTTACCAGTAACAAGGAGTTTACAGGCTGAGTCCCATCAACCGCTTTTATGCCCTAACTGAGGAACTGTGCAGTCCCTGGTGTGCACAGAAATGTGTCCACAGTCTCTGCCTAAAATTTGCAGCAGCCCCCACAGGGCTGATCTCATAATAGTGGCTGAGAGAAATGCAGCAATGTCTATATGTCCCATGCACTCTTCATCACCAGACCCAAGTGGGACATCCACAAAAAGGGGTGTGAGAAAATGGGAAAGGAGTTTGCCTCTTCAAGCCTGAAGATTTTGCTCAGTCACACCTCAGGTCATCTTAACAGCCTCTTGAGGCTTTGCCACAAGCCCCTTTTTGCTACAGAGCAACAAAGCAGAAAAGTACCTCTTGCTGTGCTTTTCTCTCCATCAGGCCATGCTAGCTGGTGGAAGCCGGTAGGGGCGATTCCTACAGGAAAGCTGATTTCAGTCCCCAGGAGCTTAGTCCTAATGTCCATCATGGATACATCCCGCAGCATCCGTGGCCGGAAACGAATTCTGTAAAGCAATAAAAGCCCTTCAGGATGGTGGCCGTCCAGTGCCTTTTCTGAAGTTTCATGGAAGCCAGGTCTTCATTGCAATGCAGGAAGATGAACCAATAAATAAAACAGCATATAACAAAGGGTCTTTGTCCTTTCTATTCACTTTTAGAGTTCAATTCAGCCAGCAGTTCAGCCACTTCCGCTTTTCACTAATCTCATACTCCCGCTCACTGGCCACAGTACATCATTTCTGCATTTCCCACTTCGCTCACCATCTCCTCTTCTCCCGCTGTCAATACCACACATTCCTTCTACTGGCATCCCAGTCCCAGGTCGCTGCCTTCCACTCCACCATTTGTATGTCTGTCCTCACCGTACATTGTGCCTGGCTTTACTGTCTGCAGCATGTTCTCCAAATCCCATAGTAGAATCACAGAATCATAGAATTGCCTAGTTTGGAAGGGATCTTTCAGATCATCTAGTCCAACCATCAACCTAACTCTGACAAAAACCATCACTAAACCGTATCTCTAAGCACTATGTCTTCCATCTCCAGGGATGGTGCCTCAATCACTTCCCTGGGCAGCCTGTTCCGATGCTTAATAACCCTTTCAGTGTAAAAATCTTTCCCAGTATCCAGTCTAAACCTCCCCTGGTGCAACTTGACGCCATTTCCTCTTGTCCTATTGCCTGTTCCCTGGGAGAAGAGACTGACTCCCACCTTGCTACAGCCTCCTTTCAGGTCCTTGTAGAGAGCGATGAGGTCTCCCCTCAGCCTCCTTTTCTCCAGGCTGAACAACCCCAGCTCCCTCAGCTGCTCCTCATAAGACCTATTCTCCAGACCCCTCAGTAGCTTACACATAGGCTTCCTGCTGATCACCACATGCTCCCTATCACATCTCATTCTGTTATAGCCACTCATCCCCTTTCCTGTCACACCATACCATACCATACCATACCATACCATACCATACCATACCATACCATACCATACCATACCATACCATACCACACCACACCACACCTCACCCTACCCTACCCTACCATTTGCCTGGACCCTCAGCATCCCTTGTGCCTCCACGCAATCTCTGTCAAGTTCAAGCTAGCATCGGAGCATACAGTGTATGTCATTCAGGTAAGTGCATTTTTCTTGGAGATGACCTTGAAAGGGCAAGGAGTAAGGTATCTTTGCTTGTGAAGTCCAAACACCTGCACAAAAATGTAGTTTAAAATCTTCCAGTACAACACCCGTGATTTTCTCCTTACATTACCTTTTATATGCCAGGATGTTTTCATCTCGAGTGCTACAGTCATCTGCTCCAGCTGCAAAAAAATCCCAAGCAATCTTGGGTAAATACTTTCTAGCATAAGCTTCGAAGTCTGAAAGACACACCATAGCCATTGCCGAAAGAGGCTCTGGGATCCTTGAAGAAAAGAATAACATAGAGCAGAAATTAAATCCCTGAACTGTCATTCTCTCTTACAGGGGCTCTAATGTCACTTAATGCAAACCTTGGACCCATCTGTCTTGTAGAAGAGTTGCTGAGAGGTTGTCTCAGTCTATCTTGCCATTAATCCTCTCTCCTAGTAAGAGGAAAACTTGCAGCCATAAGAGCAGGAAGAAGCTTGCATCACTGTGCCTCTCTTTATTCTGTCTTAAACAGAAGCCCGAAGAGCACATTTTAGGCCTTCTGCTATTTTAAGACACAGCAATTATGTAATTCCGTCATAAATTCCATCTTAAAACTAGCAGGGTTATTTGTTCCAGTAATTCTCCTCAAAGTTTGTCACAAAACATCATTTGCTGGATTACCCCTTAGGACGGCTCCCTGACTGAACAATTAGTTACGGAGCGCAGTGACTAAATTCAAGCTCATAAAATCTGGAAGCAAGTAAACACGGAGTCTACATCTAACCTGCTCCAGCATGAACGCATTGTAAAACTATGTCCAGACTCTGAGTGCAAGCCACTGTCAAGGCCAGTGCTGCAGAAAAACAAAGTATTTTCTTCAGATCTTCATTTCTCTTTTGTAACAAATATCTTCTGTGTGTTTGCGTTACATACTGCAGCACTGATACATGCTAAAAAAGGAGCATACAAAATTTGGACAAACTATGAGAGAACACTGGCAAAAAGCAAATTCCACAGCGTGAAACATGATTCTACGAACTACCCTCAATCTTTCAGGGAACAGAAGTGACGTTGTGTGACCCAGATGTCTAATCAAACCAACATAAATGCTGCCTAGCAAATGTCCACACTTACATACTTTTCAACCAGCCATGACTAAAAACTACGCAAATTAATGTTTTAGCAAATCATGCCCCTGTGCAAGGAAACACATACAAAACACAGACAAAATCAATTTACTGAATCACTTTTTGCAGTTACTTTCACAGCTCTGATTAAAATAGGCATTTTGCAAGGTATATGAAAGCAAAAACTTTTAATCCAGCTGTGGCTTGGGTCTAATTTTTCTACAAATGTATGTGAAGAAGTGAATATCCTAGTTTTCAGGATAAGCCTCCCACGGCAGATTGGCAAACTTCACCAAAACCAGTCCTGTATGTCCAGTGTTTTACGCATCTGACACAGATAAACATGCAGGTTATAGACACAGATCCAACCTGTCAAACTGCAGACGTGGGTATGTCTCACTAACTGGGGTGCCTGTGTATACACTTGAAAATTCGAACTCACAATTCTCTGCCAGGAAAGAGCCCAGGACGAGGGACTCATTGGAAGATGGAGAACTGTGGCTGATTTCTTCAGTATTGTTTTGACTCCTCTGACAGGCATTACACAGAATCACGGAATCACAGAATCATAGGATTGGAAGGGACCTCTGGAGATCATCTAGTCCAACCCCCTGCCAGAGCAGGGCCACCTTAAAGCAGGGGGCTCAGGAACGCATCCAGGCGGGTTTGGGATGTCTCCAGAGACGGAGACTCCACCACCTCCCTGGGCAGCCTGTGCCAGGGCTCTGCCACCCTCAAGGTAAAGAAGTTCCTCCTCAAGTTTAGGTGGAACTTCTTATACTCAAGTTCGTGCCCATTCCCTCTTGTCCTGTCCCTGGCACCACTGAAAAGAGCCTGGCCTTTAGGCCTTAGGTAGCAGCTAGTAAAAGTATCCCAAGCCTTTGCCGTATGCCTTCAAGACATCAAGTGCTGCTGATAGCACAAGTCTCCATGTATCATACGTTGTGCTAAACTGTAAACCATCTATCAAGACTTCTGCTTTTCCGACTGTTATAAAGGTCAAAGTAAGGGCAAAAAGACAAAACAACTCCTCTCATAGCAGAATAAATGGGAATTTTAAACAAGCCAGGCCCAGTCCTCATTGTCTCCTAGTTCAGAACCTCAGTTCAGACTTACTTGGGGTTTCAGGGAGAGCTGCAGGAGGTGAGATCCTCTCCTTCAATTTCACCTGCAAACAAGATAGAGAGAAGGTTTTTTTCACTGATTTTTCTGGAGTCAATAAGCAACCACCAGAGATTAAAGCTCAATCCTGCAGTAAACTTTGTACTGTTTGTATAACACTGACTTTGTTTTGCTATCAGGTGATTAAAAGTTCCTTCCAAAAACATGCTTACCCTTGTCAGCAGCGCGATTGCTTGGTTCACAGCATGGGAGCTGTGCTCTTCGGCAGTGGCTGAAGGCTGAGCATTCATTTAGGGAAGCAATAGTATTTCAGGGGCTTTGACTGAATCTCTAAACTCTTGGCAACTTGCTGCTGAATGTGCTGCAACTTCCACCAAAATTATGATCCACAGACAGTGTGATTTGTTACAGCCCATAGCCAGAGGGCCTTGAATCTTTACCACGACACGTGGGAAATGTTTTTTGTTTCCTATTGTACATGAAGAAGTGAAGTACCTTTTGTCTTCTGCCATTTTTAGAGGGCTATGAGTGCTCTCTTGTTATCTGGTTGCTTTCCAACTGGTCTCGCAGATTCCCTCCTTTGGCTCCCCACCCAGTCATCTCCCAGGAGGACCATGGGTCCTCTCCCTTTCCTGTGCTCGGAGCTGGTGAGACTTCTCTGTGCTTAGAATCCTAGGGTTGGAAGGGACCTTAGTAGATCATCTAGTCCAACCCCCCTGCCAGAGCAGGGCCACCTTACAGCAGGTTACACAGGAACGCGTCCAGGCGGGTTTTGAATGTCTCCAGAGACGGAGACTCCACCACCTCCCTGGGCAGCCTGTTCCAGTGCTCTGCCACCCTCAAGGTAAAGAAGTTCCTCCTCA